>CM051456.1:47432731-47534189 GCA_028274465.1 Plantago ovata | reverse complement strand
CCCCGTGCCTATGAAACCGAGGGCTTACTACTGTTCACCAAGAGAGACTTTTCCTCAAGAGAGGGCGAACCAAACTGGCTTCATCAACGAAGGAGGGTTCCCTAGAAAGATAACACTCCCCTATTCTACCCTAGACTCTCAAGAATGAGCCTCCTTCCACCACTTCTTGAATAGCAAGAGAGGGTGGTCAAGAACAGCCTTGGACAAGGCGACACGAAACGAAAGATAGAATTTACAACTCGATAACTCACAAGGACAAATATTACATGACACTGACACTACGAGACTGCTTTTGGCTTGCAACGACCCTTCTTTTGCCTTTGGGGAGTATTCTTTATTTTCTTTCTTCTTATTTTTTTATTTCTCTTTTCATTTCTTGTTTTTTTTTTCTTTTCTCTTTTCTTTCCTTTTTTTTTTTTTATATAGGGGCAAGCAGCAGTACTAAGTGTCAAAAACACCTCCCCAAACCTATTCGAAAGAATAGGTTGGGACACAAAACAAAAAGAAAGAGAAAAACGGAAACTTTACGACGACTCGAAGACGAAAGACAAGATCAATAAGGCAACCCCCTCCCCAAACCTATTCGATAGAATAGGTTTAATACAAGGAATCGCACACCTCACACTACCTCCTTCCTAGGCATTTGGCAATCTCTAATCGAGGTGAAGAACTTGTCGCCTCATACGTACATAATTACACGGGTTACAACCATAGACTCTAACATGCATCATTTTATAAGGCCATCGTGAACCGCAGCAGAAGAAACACCACTCAAGGTGATGTCGAGACTACTAAGCTTAACTAGTGCACATGCGAATGTGACAAACCAAGCGAGACAAGCCTCAAACTACTTGCAAAGTGATGCAACATATGATCAATGGTCATAAACACTTAGTCTACTCAATAAAAAGTTCAAACGACTTGGCAATAAACTCCACACACAATAACGTGCAACAACTAATCTAGGGATGATATGCATGCAAAAATTTGAAAAAAACACGACAAATCACATGAACTTGAGTAAAATCAGGCATGTACGAACCACACAAGCATATAGTACTGAAAATCCAATACCCCCTCCCCAAACCTAAACTTTGCTCGTCCTCGAGCAAAGAAAAGTTGAATGAAAAGGAAAAATTGGATTGGACTTCCAATCGATAAAGGTTCGTGTCCAATCTCCTAAATATGAGTAGTACCTGAAAGGACTCAAGAAACAAGTGAAAACGGGTGCGCAAAGGTGAGAAGAATGGAAAAAAACGAGGAAAATCTGGATACAGGGTCCAGGCCGACCGCTTGGCGGGAGCCAAGCGGTTCGCTTGACAAGCGGGGCGCTTGGGAGGTTCCAAGCGCTCCGCTTGAATTTCCAGAAAGTTACAAAACTTTCTGGAATTTCAAGCGGACCGCTTGGCCCTTCCAAGCGCTTCGCTTGGCTCTGTTTCCAGATTTTCAACGTTTTTTTTCCTATCTTAAATCACCTAAGGCACCAAGACAAAAACTGGACTAAACGAATCACGGCAAAGGGCACACAGGCCACAACTACAAAAGCAAATAAAGAGTACAAGAGTCTTAAGTCACAACATCATACAACCAAATCGAAATAGAGTTTCAACCAACAATAGTAAACAAGCCCAAATAACGATAATATAAAAATACTACCGATAAATGTGGCCTCTATCAGTTGGTGTCTCTAGGAGAAGGGGTCGTAGGGGGTGTTAGGAAAGGCACTCCCACTACCACCGGTCTGATCATAGAAAGGATACCCCGAAATTCGGCGAGCTAGGGCCTCATGGCGGTTCATCATCTCCTCTTGGTGGGCTCTCCAACGCCTAGTGTCCTCTGCTCGAGCGGCCTCCCAACGCTGATCTACACGCCCTTGGTAATCATTCCAACGCTGCTCCTCCATCACACGGAAGTCCTCCCACCTCTTGACTTCGCGCTCCTCAAAATCCCCGGAATTGCTCGGTAAGCTGGGTCGACTGAGCCTCTAACATGGTGGTTTGGAAGTTTCCAACTGATCGACCAAGATCCGGTTGAACTCCGAGAAGTCGAAGCTTCCTTGTCCGACCGTAGGTGGAGGTGGAGGAGGTGTCACATGGCGCGTAACTCTTGGTTGCATGGGTTCTCCTTGATGAGTGCACCAAGTCCCGTACATCTCATTGTACGTATCAATGTTGATGGATTTCTTCGGCTTCTTGTCCAGTACGAGGTCGGGAGCTCCGGCCTCCTTGCACATGCCCGTGATCAAGTTACCAAAGGCAAGCTTCCGGTTTTCATTACGGCGGCGCTTGAATTCCTCGAAGATGATGATGCCAGGAGTGAAAGGCAAATCATGCAAGAGAGCATAGACTAGGACTCCGTAATAGGACTGAACCTCGGAATCATGTGTGCTAGGAATCAGATTGGCTTGAACGAACTTCAACATCATCCTTGCCTCGAAGGTGAGATCGTTGTGGCGCAAAATCCGGGGTGGTTCATCAGGCAATTCAATATCTTCCACGGTAATGCCATTCAGTACCTCCATGGGGTAATGATCAGACTCCCGGTCGTAGACATAGAGCTCCGCGGGATCAAATCTCTCGTTGGATGCAGGCTGGCGGTTTGGATCCCGCGCCAGTGGCCTATCCAATCGCATAATGAAGCCAGTGATGCTCAAAGGAGTAAACTCGACCCCAACACCGCGGACAGGAACCTCACCGGTCCGTTCATTGTAGTCCGTGAAGGCAATGTAGAAGTCCTCCACTACTGCTTGGTCCCAATTTGGCATGACCTCGCCATAGTACTTCCAGCCTCGCTCAGTAATTGCTTGTTGAGCTCTCTGGCACCATCCAACTCGCTCTCACCAGCTGTGAAGCGAATGCTCCTCTCAGAAATGTACGTGTGCTTGTGGGCATGGAAACTCACTTCGAATTGCCTTGCCCTCCCCGATTGGCGATACTCGCCGGGTGTGGCCGTTTGTTGGGTACTCGAGGTCCCTTCTCCCCTTGATCTCTTGGTTCTTCTTGATGCCATTGTACCTAGAATAATCTTATTAGATAACTTCAAGAGACAATGAGACTTTGACTTGACTCCTAGACTCCAATACTCACTCAAGTAATCTCATGGTGAGTTTGAGGGCTTGCTAAAGTTCATATGAACAAATCAAGAAGCTTTAACACTTCGTTACGATACATCCATACGAATCTAAACCAAGCAAACAAACTCGCCAATTGAATTACCCAACCAATCCAACACATTCTCATGCAATCACAACATCACCATAATCATAACATAACTCAAATTCAAGGCTAACAATCATCAAACAATTATATAGCACGAATTCGAGCAATAGAATTCATCATAAATCAAGAGGAGCAAAATTCGAATTTAGACATCACATCTAGTAAGAAACATGCTCAACAATCATCATCAAACTCTAATTCACCAATGCATGACACAATTGAAGCTAATTAAGATAAAATCCCAAATTCAAGAAAGTTAGGGTTCATGAGAGGTACCTTTGATTCCTTGCTATGGATGCTTCAAACGTGAAATTTGATCGGTTTAGATGATAGTGGTGGTGATGGGCTTTGTAAAATGCACAAGATTGCAAGAATTGGTGGATAATTGAGAGAGATTGAGATTTTTGGGGTGCTAAATCGGCAATGGAGGAAGAAAAACGAAGTGGGGAGCTTTGATACACAAGTGCCCCGCTTAGCTTTCTTAAGGAAAGCCAAGTGAAGCGCTTGGGCCGTCCCAAGCGAAGCGCTTGGCAAGCGGTCCGCTTGGGACCTGCCAAGCGCTCCGCTTGGATATCCAGTAAGAATGAAATTCTTACCGGAAATACAAGCGGACCGCTTGGGCTTTCCAAGCGGTTCGCTTGGGACCTGAAGCTCCCAAATCTATTTTTTTTCGACTTTTGCTAAATTTTCATCCCAAAAACCTTGTCTAAAAATCGAAACAAAATTTAAACGTGCTTCTAATCTATATGCAAGTACCTACAACCTCGGGTTGCCTCCCGAGAAGCGCCTTCGTTTAAAAGTCGTTGGCTCGACTCTTCACAACTCATGCGGAATTGATTTCACCTTGGGTACTAGACTTCCCCCTCCAATTGCCTCTCAAAGCATCAATTCCCTGCACATCTTGACGAACATAAAGTGGACCAAAAAATCCTACAAGTTCGTTAGTATCAACATAAGCACATGAATCAACAATGGCTCGCAACGTGTGTTGCTTGCCATTTACCTCAAAGTGACATGTTCGGCGATACATGTCTATGACCATACGCACTTTGTTGATGAATGCTCTACCCAAGAGAACCACATCCTTGAGCTTAGCAGAAGATGTAGGCATAACGATGAAATTTGTCTTCACCTCTACACCGGCAACCCTCACCGCCAAGTTCTCAATCACACCCAACGGGTTTTACATGGACCCATCCGCTAATTGCACCATGCAGTTCATAGGTCTCAAGTCAGACAAACCCGACTCTTCGTACACGTTCAAGGGTATAACATTCACACCCGCTCCCTTGTCTAGAGTTGCCACTATTCCGTCCTTCTTCCCCAAGCCGATTTCAACATCGAAGCTCTCTTGGATGGGCACTTCCACCATATCCACCATCTCATCCTCAGACGATGAGTTTTCTTTCACCTCTTCAACTATCGCATCAGATTGTGCGACAACTTCCTCTTCCATAACCACCTTAGGAGTCTCGACCTCCTCACTCACTTTGCAAGTTTCAGTTATCTTGCAACTTGGCACCTCAACTAGTGCATTGTCTCTCACAACCGTGATCTCCACGGGCAAATCAGTCACCAAGGTTATGGCCATAGCCTTCTCCGTGTTCTCGGGAAACTTCCCTTGCTCTCTACTAGCCCCCCGATCTATCATCTCTTGCAACTTCTTATGGAGGTTGCTACTACTAGCCTCAAGCTTCTCAAACCGCTGATTGTTAGTAGCTTCATTACGATAGTAATGCTCCATAAACTTATTTGTCTTCAACACAAGATCGTTGAGAGAAGAGACAAGAGGTGAAGGAAGCACCCCTCCACCTTGTGGTCCCGAACTAGCAACCTGAGGTGGAGGTGTAGGATTAGAAGGCGGTGCTCCTTCATACCAATTGTTCCCATAGCTGAGACGACTTCTATCTTGATTAGGCCCATAGGCATTTTGATCCGGGTTATGAAGATAACCACGGTTGCCTTGATTCTGGTACCCACCTCGGGGACCACGGTTTTGTGACCTCATATTGCCATATCCTTGCCCGTAGTTCACATCTCGAACTACTTGTTCTCCCTCAGCAGCATGCACTTCTTGACGGACATCGTTCGTGATATATTGCTCTCTAGCAAATTCAGAACGGCATAAATAGGTCGGGTGCCCATAGTTCTTGCACACACCACAAACATCCGTAGAAGGAGAAGGAACGCTTTGCCTCAAAGCTTGCTTCACTTCATGGGAGAACCCATCGAAGGCATTTTGTTCTAATACTACCTTGGCCTCACCTCTTTGCTCCTTTTGGAGCACACGAGTCCTCACATTCCGGTTTTGGGAATTCCGGTACATCATGTCCAGCTTCACTTGAGCTTGAGAAGGAAGCAATTCCCCCATACTACCTCCACAAATACTATCCACTTGATCACGGGCATGTGCAAGGAGGCCGGAGTTCCCGACCTCGTACTGGACAAGAAGCCAAAGAAATCCATCAACATTGATACGTACAATGAGATGTTCGGGACTTGGTGCACTCTGCAAGAAGAACCCATGCAACCAAGAGTTACGCGCCATGTGACACCTCCTCCACCTCCACCTACGGCCGGACAAGGAAGCTTCGACTTCTCGGAGTTCAACCGGATCTTGGTCGATCAGTTTGGGAACTTCCAAACCACCATGTTGGAGGCTCAGTCGACCCAGCTTACCGAACAATTCCGGGGATTTGAGGAGCGCGAAGTCAAGAGGTGGGAGGACTTCCGTGTGATGGAGGAGCAGCGTTGGGATGATTTCCAAGGGCGTGTAGATCAGCGTTGGGAAGCCGCTCGAGTAGAGGACACTAGGCGTTGGAGAGCCCACCAGGAGGAGATGATGAACCGCCATGATGCCTTAGCTCGTCGAATTTCAGGGTATACTTTCTATGATCAGACCGGTGGTAGTCGGAGTGCCTTTCCTAACACCCCCTACGACCCCTTCTCCTAGAGACACCAGCCGACAGAGGCCACATTTAACGGTAGTATTTTTATATTATCGTTATTTTGGCTTGTTTACTATTGTTGGTTGGAACTCTTTTCATTTCGATTTGTTTGTATGATGTTGTGACTTATGACTCTTGTACTCTTTATTTGCTTTTGTAGTTGTGGCCTGTGTGCCTTTTGTCGTGATTCGTTAGTCTAGTATTTGTCTTGGTGCCTTAGGTGATTAAGATAGGACAAAAACATCGAAAATCTGGAAACAGACCAAGCGAAGCGCTTGGCAAGCCCAAGCGGTCCGCTTGGATTTCCAGTAAGAATTTCACTCTTACTGGAATTTCAAGCGGAGCGCCTGGAGCCTCCCAAGCGCTCCGCTTGACAAGCGGACCGCGTGGCTCCCGCCAAGCGGTCCGCCTGGACCCTGTACCCCGATTTTCCTCGTTTTTTCCATTCTTCTCACCTTTGCGCACCCGTTTTCACTTGTTTCTTGAGTCCTTTCAGGTACTACTCATATATAGGAGATTGGACACGAACCTTTATCTCAGGGAAGTGTACTTTCAATCCAATTTTTCCTTTTCATTCAACTTTTCTTTGCTCGAGGACGTGCAAAAGTTTAGGTTTGGGGAGGGGTATTGGATTTTCAGTACTATATGCTTGTGTGGATCGTACATTCCTGATTTTACTCAAGTTCATGTGATTTGTCGTGTTTTTTCAAATTTTTGCATGCATATCATCCCTAGATTAGTTGTTGCACGTTGTTGTGTGTGGAGTTTATTGCCAAGTCTTTTGAACTTTTCTATTGAGTAGACTAAGTGTTTATGACCATTGATCATATGTTGCATCACTTTGCAAGTAGTTTGAGGCTTGTCTCGCTTGGTTTGTCACATTCGCATGTGCACTAGTTAAGCTTAGTAGTCTCGACATCACCTCGAGTGGTGTTTCTTCTACTACGGTTCACGATGGCCTTATAAAATGATGCATGTTAGAGTCTATGGTTGTAACCCGTGTAATTATGTACGTAAGAGGCGATAAGTTCTTCACCTCGATTAGAGATTGCCAAATGCCTAGGAAGGAGGTAGTGTGAGGTGTGCGATTCCTTGTATTAAACCTATTCTATCGAATAGGTTTGGGGAGGGGGTTGCCTTATTGATCTTGTCTTTCGTCCTTGAGTCGTTGTAAAGTTTCCTTTTTCTTTTTCTTTTTGTTTTGGGTCCCAACCTATTCTTTCGAATAGGTTTGGGGAGGTGTTTTTGTCACTTAGTACTGCTGCTTGCCCCTATATAAAAAAACAAGAAAGAGAAAAAGAAAAGAAGAAAAAAAGAGAAAAGGAAAAGAGAAAATAAAAAAAAAAAAGAAGAAAGAAAATAAAGAATAAGACCCAAAAGCAAAAGAAGGGTCGTTGCAAGCCAAAAGCAGTCTCGTAGTGTCAAGTGTCATGTAAATATTTTGTCCTTGTGAAGTATCGAGTTGTAAATTCTATCTTTCGTCTCGTGTCGCCTTTGTCCAAGGCTTATTCTTGACCACCCTCGTCTTTCTATTCAAGAAGTGGTTGAAAGAGGCTCATTCTTGAGAGTCTGGGTAGAATATGGGAGTGTTATCTTTATAAGGGAACCCTCCTTCGTTTGATGAGAGCCAGTATTGGTTCGCCCTCTCTTGAGGAAAAGTCTCGCTTGGTGAACAGTAGTAAGCCCTCGGTTTCATAGGCACGGGGCAATTGTAGTATGATAACATGCATCATTGTGTCGTCACTGACCAGGTCCAGGTAGAAGATGTTACGAGAGACTCCTTTGTTTAACCAAGTGCACATGAGAATGTGTATATTCGCAATCGAGGCATTCTTCAACCTACTTGCATGTCATGCTCATTTGGTTTTGTTCATAAGCATTTGGTAGGTTTAATAGATTAGTTCACTTTACTTGGCATGAGACTCCTTTTGTGTTGCATTTAGGATAGTTTGTTGCTTGAGGACAAGCAAAGGTTTGGTTTGGGGAGTTTGATGAACGTATTTTTGACGCGTTCATCTTGTCTTTTTTATCTTCTTTTGCTATCTTTTAGCCTTGGTTTTTGGTTAGTTTTGTAGAATAGTGTCACGTTTATTGTTTTCTGCATTTTCAGGCACTTAGGTACGAAATGGCGTTTTTGGAGCTAAAAACGAGCTTTTTTGATAGAAAATGGCCCCGTTGAAGTTCCTTGATCTCCACGGCTTGTTCGTGAGTGTTTGAGCATCAATAATCATTGAGAAGGATGAGTCCAAGGCACCCGAGGGCCGTACGAGGGCAAAAAGATTGAGTTTGAAGACAAAAATCTGCCCAGGAGCCAAGCTAAGCGCCTGGAATAGTGAAGCGCTCCGCTTCATTTTCCAGGAGCTTTGGCGCAGCAGCCAAGCGAAGCGCTTGGAGGGCCCAAGCGGCCCAAGCGCTTCGCTTGCCAAGCGCTCCGCTTGGTCTCTCCAAGTGGTACGCTTGACAGCGGTTACGTTTTCGGATTTTCCTTCTTAGATCTGATCTTCTGTTACTTTTTGTAGACTTTTGAACTTTGGCTTCGTTTTGGAGAGCTCCTAAGCCCCAAAACTCAGAGAAAACTCAGATTACACTGTATTTTAGATTGGATTAAAGGTTTTGGCATAGGATTTCATCCATTGTTTCATCTACGGAGAGGTTTTCATCAATACCCACCGATTAGTGACAGCTTGGTGGTAACGCTGTATCATTATCTCTTGTCTAGTAGTTTGATTTGATGTATTCTATTTACAATTCATATGATTTGATGTCTATGTTGATGAATATGAGTAGCTAAATCCTTTGTGTTGGTGGTGGAATGTAGAATATGCATGTTATGGGTTATGTTTACGCTTACATGAGATTGTCATTCAATCTTGCTGCAAATTCCTTCATATGATTCTTAGTTGCCTATAAAATATATTCGAATTGAGTATAGTGACAAACTCTTGGTCAATGAAAGCTATAGGATTGTATGTTAGAGATTTGCAGCATGCTAGATAAATGGTGTTAGTGACAAACACATCTAAAGTATTGATAGTGGTCTTTTATGATGTGTGTCTTGAAATTTACCTAGACGAGTTGCTTAGCAGACTTGATCGAAGGTTTTACGCACTGAACTTGTGAGCATATTCGTAACCCATGCATGTGTATTTGATTTCTACCACCAACCGTTTTCCAAACTTGATTACAACAATCTGATTTCTCGTTGCTTTGTTCTAAGAAAGCAATTCTACAAACACTCGAACTCGTTGTCTGAAATAACTAGCAAAAACCACAAGCAAAGCCACGTTAGGTCCCGAGAGAACGACACTCGGGGAAAACTTGCCATTGCACTCTAGTTTGTGTAGTAATAAGTGTTCTTTGGCTTTTAAACAAATTTAATTGGTGAAAAACGACATCATCATGTTTCGAAAGGCTTGTTAAGGGATCTCAGTTCAAGGATCCAAGAGCAATGGTTAGGAGGCGTGGACCTGAGGCTCCACCAAACAAGGATATCCCAATGCATGGAGTGAGTGGGGATCGGTTTGAATGCTTCACCAATGAGATGAAGCAAGTTCTCAAGAGCTCAGTTGGAACAACTCTCTCTAATGAAGTTTGTCGTGTATGCAAGAACTATGGGCATGGGGCTCATATGTGTAGATCGGATCTAGTAAACGATAGTGTTTACTGGGTAGACCGTAGTAATCGCAATTACGAAAATGACCATTGTGGAAATCCTACCCCTAAGGCCGAAGCATCTCAATCCAAGTCTGCTACTCTCTTGGATAATTTGCAGAAATTGGTAGATTTCACCCAAGGATTTTTGAAGAGATACGAGGAGGATTCGGCGAAGACAAATGCTAGTCTAGATCAATTGGAGGCAAGTACTAGGCTTGCACTCCAAAAGATGCAAGAGCTAATCGATTGTAGAGTGAGTAGGGAGCAGGGGAAGTTGCCTAGCAACACTGAGAAGTCGATGTCAATTACTTTTGTAGGTGACCTTCCGGTGGAAATCACCATTAAGCAAGTTGCTGCGACCAAGTGTTGTGCACAAGACGAGCCTCCATTGGCCAAGGAGGAAGATAAAGGCCTGGAATTAGATGTAAGTAATGAAGAACCTAACGCTCATGAACCAATTCATGATAGCTTTGATGTTAAGGTTGGGATTGGTAGTCTCAATGATGTCCGTGCTACATTAGATACGGGATCTTACTCTAATGTGCTCCCCATGAATGTGTATGAGAAGAGTGGCCTAGGAGAGCTTGTGAAGCATAAGGCCATTGTGCAACTAGCGGATGGATCCTTTGTACGACCGGAGGGCATTGTGAAGAATGTATTGGTTAAGATTGGTGAAGCTTCTGTTTACACCAATTTCGTTGTGATGCCGACGTCTACACCTGGGATGAGTGATGTTGTTCTCTTTGGGCGAACTTTCTTGACCAAGATACGCTCCGTAATCGACATCTACCGAAGAACTTGCACCATTGAGGTGGATGGAAAGCAACATGTGTTGCGAGCCATATCTGATCCTAGTCCTCGTTTTAATGCTTCTCATACTATCAATTATTTTGGTCTTGCTGTGTATGTCCATTCTCATTCTCTGGTACTAGGTATGAGGAAGAGATCAATGAAGGGGAAGTCTAGTACCCGTAAGGAAAAGAACTAAAGAGCGAGAAAAAGTCGAGCCAGAAACTCTTTAAACAATGGCGCTATGCGGGAGGCAACCCGGAGTTTTATTGCTTTTTGCATTGCATGCATATTTATTTTGAGCATGTGATTGTTTTTTCTCTTATGTTTAAAGTGTGTTTTAGGCGATAAAATAGGTAAAGGGTTGATATTTTTTGTATTCGGGCATAAAAACGGAGGACCCAGGAGTCTGGAGCTCCCGGGCAGACCGCCCCACGCAGGGCGGTGTGCTTGGGAGCCACAGAGCGCCTGGGTGGCTTCTACTGCTCCCAAACGGACCGCCCCACACCGGGGGCGGTGCGCCCGGGAAGGGCAGAACGCCCCGGCGTTCTGCCACTCCCAGGCGGACCGCCCCACACCTGGGGCATGCGCACGGGAGTGGCAGAGGCCTGGGCGCCCCAGGTGGACCGCCCCACACGGGGCGGTGCGCCTGAGAGCGCCAGTGACCCGGCTGCCCGGTTTTGACCCCGGACACCGCAGATCACCTCCGAATGCAACCGTATCAACCCCTTTACCCCTTTTATCACCCGTTTTGGTTTCTCACAAGTTTACTTGAGTAATACAGGTTACAGGTATACGACTAGCTCTTACCTCATGTCCACTTTCGACGCTCGGGACGAATGACGAAGTTCAGGTTTTGGGGGGGGGGGGGGGTTATCGCTGTGTATTTCTATAACTTATTTTGCTTATGATTACTCGTGAAAACCTTTGCATTGCACGTTTACTACTTTCCTAGGATTTAGTTTGCATTCATCCTTAGTATAGTTTTGCATGATTTTTTGTGTGGAGTTTATTGCCAAATTTTTTGAAATTTTTTATTGTATAGACTAAATGTTTATGACCATTGCCCACGCATTGCATCTCTATGGAATAGTTTTAGGTTTGTCTCGCTTGGCTTGTCATATTTGCATGTGCACTAGTTAAGCTTGATAGTCTCGACATCACTAAGTGGTGTTTTCTCTACTGCGGTTCACGAAGGCCTTATTATAAAATGTTGCATGTTAGAGTCTTTGGTTGTATTCCTGTGTAATTATGTACGTAAGCGGAAACAAGTCTTCACGTTGCTTATTAAGATTGCTAAATGCCTAGGAAGGAGGTAGAGTGAGGTGTGTGATCCTTTGTTTGAAACCTATTCTAACGAATAAGTTTGGGGAGGGGGTTACTATCTTTATGACTTGTTTTTCGTCTTTGTGAGTCATGTTGAGTTTGTTTTTATTTTTTCTTGTGAGTTTGTGCTTGTTAAGAAACTTGTAATTTTGATGAGCAATTAACCATGCTAAATTAAGGAAAGTCCAGTAACTAGTACTCTTAAAGTCCATAGGAATTTAGAATTTTAAAGGACATTGTAAAAGAGGAACGTTTGCTGAAGACTTAGTGTAGGTGCTAGAAAGGTGTTTTTTTTTTATTCGCTTATGATGTATCTTGTTTTCTGAAAAGAAAAACAACCTATTGAAGCATTTGCTGATGATGTACTTTGTTTACGCAAACAAACTATTGAAGCATTAGAACCGTTCATAAACTTGAAGAATTCGAAGACTGAAGACTAAAGAAGATTTCTGAAGATGGTATCTATAAAGGCACATGTTGCTCAGAAAGTGGAAACTTCAGCAACAGCTTGCATAAGTGAAAATCTAAACCACAGAGAATAAGACTGACCACTTGCTGAAAAAACATATGTGACCTCCTTGCTGAAAGTACTTGCATTTACACTCCAACGTTCATATTTGAAATTCAAATGAACATTAAATGCAAAGTAAGCACGCGAAGAACATGAAGACTAGAAGACAAATAAAGGACGCTGCTGAAAGTACAAAAGCAAGACAGTGACATCTTAAGGAACAAAGCCTTAGAATTTGAAATTCAAACGGCTCCCTTGATTCACTATAAATAGAGGTCATCCGACAAAGAGTTGAAGTGTGTCAACTGATGAACGTGTATTTTACACTTTCATTCGAGTCTTTTTTCACCAATGTAGCTATCCTCTATGTTAATTTAGCTATATTATAGTGCATTTTATTAGAATAGTGTCACGTTTCCCTTTAGTTTACATTTTACAAGTTTTGGGTGAAAAATGTGGTTTTCCTGGCAATTATATTGAAGAGAACGAAGAATTGGTGTTCCGGGGAAATTTTTGGAGTATCTAGAAGATTCCGAATAGGATTTGAAGTCTAGGGGTCGAGTCTGAAGGCTAAAAGGTCACTAGAAGGCAAAAACCGAGTTCGAAAAGGAAAAGAAATCCAAAAACGCGTCGAAAACGCGTAAATGGCCGGCTGGAGCTCCCGGGCGATTCGCCCGGGACGTGGGGCGGTTCGCCCCACACCAGGTGATTCACCCGGTGTGTGGGGCGACTCGTCCCACACGTTCCGAACCCCTATATATAGTTGCTCAGTTTTCTCCGTTTTTCATACATTCTCAGACCTTTTTTCACACCTTTCTCATTAGTTTTAGGGGAGAATTCTCCAGAGCCTGTTCTGGGAATTCTTTGCTTAGGAGATACTTTTTCTTATCAATTTGGAGCTTGTGAGATCGCGATTCTTCGGAGATTGACAACCTTCGGTAACATTGTATCTTGCAATTTTTTCTATTCATATTTATTTATCTTTCAACATGTTTTCATTGAATCTTGCTATGATTTATGTAGATTGCATGACATTTATGAGTAGCTAAATTTATCGTTGGTGATAGTATGTGATTTCTTAGCAAAGGGTTAATAATTATGTTGATGGCGGTAAAGCGAATCAGACTTTTGAGTTATTGCTTTATTTCTTTGATCTATCTAAGCCCTCTATTTTCGTAGTGTTGAATAATAACGGAACACATTGGACAATTCATGATCAAAGATCTCTATGCAAAACGATCGGGTACTTCATGCATGATTATTAATCTGCTATGCTTTGAATGATCATACTATCACTAACTTCCATTATCTTGATAAGAAAAATCTGTGCTAAGTAGTTTGTTGATGTTATAGTTTAAGTTAGATTAGATAAAGCTAGTTATAGTCCTTAGAGATCGACACTCGAGGTTATTTTACTGCTACACTACGATTTTCGTTGTAGTTGTGAATTGCCTTTGGCTAAATACAAATTTATTTGATTAATTAGAATCTGACAAATTCCGGTTCATCAAATTGGCGCCGTTGCCGGGGACTATACTCCTTTTTTCTGTTTAGCTTATTTATATTTTCAGCATTCAATTCCCTACAGAAGAACAGGCTCTGGGGGTTTGCTCTCAGAAAATTTCACTTTCTTACCCATTTCTTTCCCCTATCTTTTTCAGTAAATTCATCTAATCTGATCTTGGTTACCTTGCATGCTTGTGCTCTCGAAGTTCTCGGTTACATTGTATTTGTTTGCACTCTTTGTGATTTTCTTTGCAAGTTTTTGGTTTTCTCTTGTGGATTCTGCTCCTTGGTTTCTTGTTTCCTCGTGTGCAGAAACTAGTCATAAGAAAGGATGAGTCAACTTCCGTTGCCCCGGTATGTGATGCCTCGAGGGCCTTGCATAACATTGGATGACGATTGTAGGAATTATGACTTTGATCCTGCGTACTACTCCATTCTCTCCACGTTTTCAATGGGTGATGATCCAAGAGGGTTCTTAGACACGTACGAGGAAGGAGTGTTGAGGATACCTCGTGAGAATGAGGAGGGGGTTATTTTATCACATGAGCAACTTTGTATGAGAGGATTTATGGGAGCATTGAAAGGGTACGCTCGAGGATGGCTCAGAATCCCGCCGGGAAAATCGTTGCGCACTTGGGGTGAAGTAACCAGCAAGTTTCTGGAACATTGGGATAGGGACTCACCTCCCTGGTCAAGGGCATGGACGTCTCGCTTCAGTAGTCAGCCACCAGAAATCGACATTGCCAATGAAGAGGAATGTGGAGAAGAATCAATTGATGAAGTCTCCTCAGTGCTTAGCTTGGATTCCACGTCCTTACTTGCGGATGTCGAGGTTGTTGGTCAAGAGGAAGTCGTGGAGGAGGTGATAAATGAATTCATTGCTTCACTTGAGTCAGAAAGTGATGGTGTCAGTTGTGTTGAGGTCGAGGAGCCAATCTCTGAAGATTTTGGTGTCTCTGAGTCAATTGCTGCAGATATTCTTGATCTTGACTCCTACGTTCTGGTCCATGCACCCACCTATGAGTTCCAAAGGAGTTTTGATCCTTTTTCCTCTTTTTATTTTCCATCTGATTCCCTTAGTTATTTTTTAGATTTTATTTTTTTTGGTTTTGTTAATTTTAGTTTTCAGGGAATCATGGACTTGCTTGAGCAGATACGGAGAGGAGCCAAGGATGTTTCCCAAGATGCGAGGAGTAATGGAACGGATGCACAAGATTCGTTTCCATTTGATAATGGATAACATTAGTGGTAATGGTTGCATGTAGTTTAGTTTTATCGCTTTCTTGCATAGCATGCATATTTATTTTTCGTGTGTTTTTGGTGATAAAATAGGCTTTAAGACGATAATTTTGCGTTTTGGGAGGAAAAAGGCATCTCCAGGAGTCTGGAGATGCCAGGCGAACCGCCCACCATATGGGGCGATTTGCCTGGCAAGACCAGGCCGCCTGGGACGTTCTGGACGCCCCAGGCGAATCGCCCCCCACCTGGGGCGGTTCGCCCCGGGTGTCCAGAAATCCGGAGGTCCGGATTTTCGTTCGGATCCCCATTTTTCTCCTATTATGCTAAATTATCGATCTTTTTACCTCGTTTATCACCCGTTTTGTTTTCTCACGAGTTTGATTGAGTAATATAGGTCACTTATACAAGTATTAGCTCTCACCTTAAATCCAGTTTCGACGTTCGGGACGAGCGACGACATTCAGGTTTGGGGGGGGGGGTTATCGCTGGCTATCTCTATACTTGTCTTGCTTATGATAAACTCGTGAAATCTTTTGTTTGCATTTGCATTTGCACGTTTACCGCTTTCTTAGTATTTAGTTGCATACACTACATTCATCCTAGGATAGTCTTGCATGTTTTATGTGGAGTTTATTGCCAAATTTTTTGAACTTTTTTATTGGGTAGATTAACTAATTATGACATTAATCATATGCTTCATCTCTATGAATTTGTTTGAGGTTTTCTCGCTTGGCTTGTCACATTTATGTTCGCACTTAGTTTAGCTTGGTAGTCTCGACATCACTTAGTGGTGTTTTCTCTACTGCGGTTCACGAAGGCCTTTATAATAGGATGATGCATGTTAGGATCTTATGGTTGTTTTCCCGAGTAATTATGTACCTAAGAGGCAACAAGTCTTCACCTTGCTTTGAGATTGCTAAATGTCTAGGAAGGAGGTAGTGTTAGATTGTGTGATCCTTTGTTTGCAACCTATTCTTTCGAATAGGTTTGGGGAGGGGGTTACGCTATCATTAGACTTGTTTTTCAATTTTTAGTGTGTGTTGTGAGTTTATTTTCCTTTTTCGTAAAGTTTGTACTCCAACCTATTCTTTCGAATAGGTTTGGGGAGGTCGTTTGTGTGTCATTGTTTCTTTTTCATTGTGCTACTGCTGGCTGAAAAAAATCGAAAAAAAAGGAAAAAATTCCAGAAAAAAAGAAAAAAATCTGGAAAAGAAAAAAAAGGAAAAAAAGAAAAGACCCCAAAAAAGCAAAGAAGGGTCCAAAAAAAAAAGCCAAAAAGTAGTTTAGCAAAGTGTTGTCTCATTTTTCAATTCTTGTAATGTTCATAATCAATTTGTAATTTTCTGTCTTATGTTTGTTTGAGTGTCATCTGTTCTACACCACCCTCGTCCTGCCATTCAGGAAGTGGTGAATAGCTTAAGACTTTGCTTGAGAGATGGGTAGTATAGGGGAGTGTTATCGTTTTTAGGGAACCCTCCTTCGTTTGATGAGAGCTAGTATTGGTTCGACCTCTTTGAGTAAAAGCCTTAACTTGGTGAACAGCAGTAAGTCCTCAGTTTCGTAGGCACGGGACAACCATTCGAATTTTAACATGTTTCATTACGTCATCACTGACTAGGTCCAGGTAGAGAATGTTATGAGAGACTATCTTGTTTGACATAAGTGCTTATGTGAATGTGTATGAGTCAATCGAGGCATTCTTCAACCAATATCCATGTTATGATTTGTATGGTTTGTGCTCATATGTTTTTTGATAGATTCAATAGATTAGTTCATTTCATTTGGCATGAAACTCCATTTTTTGTGTTGCATTGTTTTTTGCATTAGAGTCTAGCTTAGTTGCTTGAGGACAAGCAAAGGTTCGGTTTGGGGAGTTTGATGAACGTGTATTTTACACTTTCATTCGACTCTTTTTTCACCAATTTAGCTATGCTCTATGTTAATTTAGCTATATTATAGTGCATTTTATTAGAATAGTGTATTATAGTGCATTTTATTAGAATAGTGTCACGTTTCCCTTTAGCTTACATTTTACAGGTTTTGGGTGAAAAACGTGGTTTTTCGGGCAATTATATTGAAGAGAACAAATAATTGATGTTCCAGGGACATTTTTGGAGTATCTAGAAGATTCCGAATAGGATTTGAAGTCTAGGGGTCGAGTCTGAAGGCTAAAAGGTCACTAGAAGGCAAAAACCGAGTCCGAAAAGAAAACGAAATCCAAAAACGCGTCGAAAACGCGTAAATGGCCGGCTAGAGCTCCCGGACGATTCTTCCGGGACGTGGGGCGGTTCGCCCCACACCAGGTGATTCGCCCGGTGTGTGGGGCGACTCGCCCCACACGTTCGGAACCCCTATATATAGTTGCTCAGTTTTCTCCGTTTTTCATACTTTCTCAGACCTTTTTTCACACCTTTCTCATTAGTTTTAGGGGAGAATTCTCCAAAGCCTGTTCTGGGAATTCTTAGCTTAGGAGATACTTTTTCTTATCGATTTGGAGCTTGTGAGATCGCGATTCTTCGGAGATTTACAACCTTCGGTAACATTGTATCTTGCAATTTTTTCTATTCATATTTATTTATCTTTCAACATGTTTTCATTCAATCTTGCTATGATTTCTGTTGATTGCATGACATCTATGAGTAGCTAAATTTATCGTTGGTGATAGTATGTGATTTCTTAGCGAAGGGTTAATAATTATTCTGATGGCGGTAAAGCGAATCAGACTTTTTAGTTATTGCTTTATTTCATTGATCTATCTAAGCCCTCTATTTTCGTAGTGTTGAATAATAACGGAACACATTGGACAATTCATGATCAAAGATCTCTATGCAAAACGATCGGGTACTTCATGCATGATTATTAACCTGCTATGCTTTGAATGATCATACTATGACTAACTTCCATTATCTTGATAAGAAAAACCTGTGCTAAGTAGTTTGTTGATTTTATAGTTTAAGTTAGATTATATAAAGCTAGTTATAGTCCTTAGAGATCGACACTCGAGGTTATTTACTGCTACACTACGGTTTTCGTTGTAGTTGTGAATTGCCTTTGGCTAAATACAAATTTATTTGATTAATTAGAATCTGACAAATTCCGGTTCATCATCAACAACGTGATCAAACTCTCACTTGTGCTTAAACTCACATACCCTTCAATACTCGTTACTGCCATTGATCCGTTCCAAGACTTAAAGTTTGAAAAAGCTACTTGTGAAGAAGTAGAACATACACGGCTAAGAAATTAGTTAAGTGTTCTTTCTTTCGAACAAGAACAAGTCTTGACACCAGAAACAATCAAACTTGTTTACTGCAAAGTATTCAAAGTTTTGTTTCTTAGATTACTTGTTGTAGCTGAATAAGTTATAATCAAGTTATCTCATCCCAAACCTCTCTAACTAAAAAACAGCCTTTCAGGCGTGAAATTCAGGGGGAACTTAATCGAGCATAGTGTTGCTGATTATAAGTCCCAAGTTTGGTGGAGAACAAGTTTTCATTCTCTAGTTAGGTTGGAAACGAAGAAAGTGTGCTTTGGTTTCTGTCGAATCGTTGTAGATAGGTATTGTAAGGAACCTCAAACTTATCTTAGTGGATTCAGTCCTAGAAAGGACAAAGTGGATTAGTTGAGAGATTACGCCACTCTCAGATACCACTATAAAAGTGTTTGTGTGATTTACTTACTACATTTAGTTTTCATCAAAGCATATCTATCTGTACACTGTCACTCTGTTCACTTGCTAAAACTATCACTTACTGACAAAGCACTTATTGTACAAAGACTTCCGCTCTCTGATTTTAAGTATCGGTAAAACTCGTTACTGAAAAGTAACTAGTGCTTGCTGAGAAAGTTTTTAAACGAAGAAAGTTTGAAAAGACTATTCACCTCCCCGCTCTAGTCTTCTCTTGTTGTTTAAAGCGACCAACAAGTGGTATCAGAGCTGGAGGTTCTTTAACCTTCATCACTGAACCTAGATCTCCTTAGGTGTTTTCCGTAAATCACTCTCACTTGATCAGTTTGGTTGTCTTTTGCTGACAGGATGTCTTTAGGAGACGCTCCCTTGCTGAAGCTGGAAAACTATGAAAAATGGCGAAACAACATGATGTTACATCTTGAGGTCATTAGTGATGAAATGGTCACTGTCATTAATGATGGACCTATCAAGATCACTAAGATTGAGAAAAGCTTCCGTCACAAAACCACGGATCCTACTGGTGAGCAAACCATCTTAGGAGACCCGGTTGACGCCGTCGTTCCAAAACCAAGAGAGGAATGGACTTCCAACGAAGCTAAGAGATTCCGTCTTGATGGCTAACCAAGAAACATCATCATTCGATCAACTCCGGATACTATACAGTGCAAACTGTGGGGTGCCAAAACTGCTAAGGAAGCTTGGAAAATGGTTCAAGATCTTTGTGCTGGATCTGACAAAACCAAGGAAAACAAACTCGAAGTGAAGTTAAAGTTCCAGAACATTAAACAAGGTACAAATGAGTCACTGGAAGACTTGGACTTCAGATTCACAACTCTAGTTAGTGAGATGGCTGCCTTGGGAGTTGGAAATTTTTACTCAGATTCTGAGAAGGTGAAAACCATTATCAGAAGTCTGAACCAAGAATGGATCCACACTCAGAACTTCTACTACAACCAAGGAATGTCAAACATCACACCTACAGAGTTGTTCTCTCATCTTGCTACTGTCAACTACGAGACAAAGCAAAGAGAAAATGTGTTTGCTGAAAAGTCGCAAAACATTGCTCTTGCTGTAAAGCCGTCATCTTCTGAAAAGAAGAATGATAAAGAGCATGCTGATGAAAATGCTTTAGTTGTTAAAAACATGAAGAAATTCATCAGTAAGGAACTTGAAAGGCGAAAAGCAAAAGAGAAGCTGAAAAAGCATCTTGGTAACAACTACCATAAATACAAGAATGAGGCTAGCTCGCTGAACAAGCAAGCTCAGCAAGCAAATTCCTCTGAAGAACCAGCAGTTGCAAATGATCTCTACTTTTACTGCAAAAAGCTTGGACACTTCAAAGAAAATTGTCCTTTGCTGAAAGGCAAATCTGTTGAAAAGAAGAAGAAGTTCAAAAGAGCTTTTATTGTTGAAGAAAAGAAGACGCTTCAAGCGAAAATCGATGCGTTGTGCATTGATACTAGCTCCGAAGACAGTGAGGAAGAAAGCTCAGACACTGAAGATGAAGAGATTGGCAAGGAAGTTTGTGGAATAGCTATGGAAGCTTATCCAGATGTGTCAAACTATGAATTCTGCTTCATGGCCGGTCAGGTAAACAGTCCTACCTCTGACTCAGACTCAGAAAGTGAAGATGAGATTGACCTTGACAAGATTCAAGGATAAATCGAAAGATTTGAGAAAACTCTGAGCAAACAGCAAGAGAAACTACTGAATGCTGAAACTCTGACCAAGCAGACTACTGAAAAGTATGTATTGCTGAAGGAAGAGACAGAAAAGAAAGATGCTGAAATAGTGCATCTTAAGAAGTTGATTGCTCAAACTACAGAGAAGAATTCTCAGATGGCAATAGAATTGGAAGAATATTAGTCCTCAATTCTAAAGTTACTTGCTGAAATACAAGAAATGAAAAAGATGAAAATCCATTTCAAATATTATGCTGATGCAAGTAATACGCTGACTGAACTAAACTCTTATCTGAGTGATCCATCTCAGAAAGAAGGTTTAGGTGCAACGTATGAAGGTGATGACGTAATAATCTTGAGTAAAGATAAATCACCAATTACCTTTGTACGCGCAACTGATAGTGGTCAACCAGAACTCTATCAGATTGGTCAATCTAAGGTTGCTGAAAAATGCAATCAAGTACCTAGGTAAAGCCCGCTGTTGCTACTCAAAGTAACAAGACTTTAAAAGGAAAACAGGTTGCTGAAAAGCAAACTATAAAGAAAAAGAATGTTGTAAAGCATTCCGCCAAACAAGTTGCTGAAAAGCAATTTGTTAAGTCAAAAGGAAAGATTACTAAAAGTAATCAGAAGACCTTTGCTGACAAACCTGAATCAAGTAAGGTTGCTTGAGACAAAAGCTCAGCATTCTCCAAAAAGTGCACTCGGTTTCAAAACCAAGCAAAGTCAACTTTTTCATGAGTATAAGCAAAGTCAGCAAAGATACTTCAAAGAGATGAACAAAACCAAGCCTAAGAGTTCTGACAAGAATCAAAACGCTAGGGCTAGAAGGAAACTTGCTAGAAAAGAACTTACTGAAAAGTATGTTCAGCAAAAAGGTCAACCGAGCAAGACACCACATCAGAAAGTGGATTTGATCAGCACGAATCAAAAGTCTTTCGGCTCAAAACCTCCTAGTTCCTCAGCAAGTAGAAAACAAGTCAAAGTTGAAAAATTTAAGACTTGGGTTTCCACTGGACGCATT
This sequence comes from Plantago ovata, assembly GCA_028274465.1. Lineage (NCBI taxonomy): Eukaryota > Viridiplantae > Streptophyta > Magnoliopsida > Lamiales > Plantaginaceae > Plantago > Plantago ovata. Next base: position 47,512,601 of record CM051456.1, on the reverse strand, counting down.
CTTGAACATGTTAATGGACATCCAATATTGGATAATTAACTTGTTTTCTCTTGACTGTGCAGACTTCAGCCACGGAGACAAACGATGCAATCTGGCACATTGATAGTGGTTGTGGAAAGAACATGACGGGCAACAAGAATAACCTTATAAACTATAGACGGTGGTCTAAAGGTCCAACAATAAGGTTTGCTGGTGGAGGCTCTGGTTCTACAAAAGGCTACGGTGACGTGAAGTTAGGATGCATTACCATTTCGGGAGTTCTTTATGTCAAAAATCTTAAGTTTAACCTTTTCAGCATGAGTCAATTTGCTGATAAAGGATACTTCATCAAAATCAAAAGTGATGAATGTAAACTTATAAACTTTGAGACAAAGATGGTTATTATGGTTGCTAGAAGATCAAGAGGCTTGTACACTGTAGATGGGTCTTCAGCAATCGTTGAAAAATGCCTTGTCTCAGATCACGATTGCCTTGCTGAAAAAGCATGGTTATGGCATAAACGAACAAGTCACCTAACCTTCAAGACGCTGAATAAGCTGTCTAAAAAGGCACTTGTAGTTGGATTACCTAAGGTTACTTTCAAGAAGGATGGTGTTTGCAATGCATGTCAGCAAGGAAAGCAAACCAAATCTTCTTTTAAGAACAAGGCAGTACCGTCAACTACAAAACCTTTACAACTCTTGCACATGGACTTGTTTGAATCTTCTTCAACAAGCTATGCTGGTAAGAAGTATGGTCTGGTGGTGTTAGATGACTATTCAAGATTCACTTGTATAGTATTTATCAAACACAAATCTAAAACAAGGACTGAAATACCTAACTTGCTGAATAAGCTTGAAGTCATGAAAAATGACAAGGTAAAAGTGGACAGACCATGGTACTGAGTTTGTAAACCAGTACATAACTGAGTATTGCACTTCAAAAGGCATAAAACATCAGTTATCCTCAGTAAGGACACCACAACAAAACGGTGTTGCTGAAAGGAAGAATCGCACCCTAAACGAAGCCGCAAGAACAATGCTTGCTGACACTGAAATAAGTGAGGCTTACTGGGTTGAAGCGATTAATACCGCCTGTTACACTCAAAACAGATGTCTGATTACTAAGGAATACAACAAAACTCCTTATGAGTTATTTGTTGGAAGACCTCCTAACATCACCCATCTAAGAGTATTTGGTTGTAAGTGTTTTGTTCTTAACAACGGTAGAGAATACCTAAGAACATTTCAACCAAAGGCAGACGAAGCGATATTTCTTGGTTACTCCTTGCATAGTAAAGCTTATAGAGTTTACAACAAAAAGGCACAAAAGATCGAAGAATCAGTGCATGTTGTATTCTACGAAAAGTCACAAGGAGTGCCTGCTGAAGAAGAAATATCAGATTGTATGAAGAAGCTACTCATACACGAGCAAAGAACTGGATCTGATGCTAAGCAAATCAAGTCAATTGAACTAAATGATGATTCTGACAATGACTCTCCATCCCCAAGTCATGACAAGATAAATATAGTTCATGACAAAGAATTTCCAGCAAAAGACGCAGTTGCTTCAGATGTTGCTGAAACTATGCAACTTCATGTGCCTGCTGATGAGTTACCAAAATCTAGCAGTGCTGAACAAGCAGTTGCTGATGAACCGATCTCAGCAGAGACACAACTAAATACCAGTAGTACTGAACAAGTACATGCTGATGAGCAAACTTATCCAGATCCAAAGAGCAGAAAACCTGTTAATAAATGGATTAGAGATCATCCCTCTACGGATATGATTGGTGATATTGACAAACGCCAAGTGACTAGATCCAAAGTATATGCTACTCATGGACTTGCTGAAGAAGCAAATGTCGTAGAAGTAGAAGCTTTGTTCTCTTGCTTTGTTTCAGAAATTGAACCCAATACCATAGAAGAAGCTTTAAAGCATTCTGAATGGATCAAGGCAATGCAAGAAGAACTGGATCAATTTGAAACGAACAAAGTCTGGAAACTTGTACCTCTTGCTGAAGGCAAGAAAGCGATTGGTACAAAGTGGTTGTTCAGAGACAAGCTGAATCAGTCTGGTGAAGTAACAAGGAACAAAGCACGTTTGGTTGCTCAAGGTTACTGTCATACTAAAGGATTGGACTATGATGAGTCTTATGCACCAGTTGCAAGATTGGATGCAATTAGACTTTTCTTGGCCTTTGTTGGTCACAATGACTTCATTGTTTATCAAATGGATGTTAAAAGTCCATTCTTGAATGGTGAACTTGCTGAAGAAGTCTACTTGAAACAACCCCCTGGCTTTGAACTTCCCTCAGAAACCAAGATGGTATACAAGCTTCAGAAAGCTGTATATGGTCTAAAGCAAGCACCTAGAGCTTGGTATGATACCTTAGCTAAGTTCTTGCGGGATAATGGTTTCAAGAAAGGTGAAGTTGACAAAACTTTGTTTACCATGAACCATGATGGTAAAATATTCTTAGTTCAGATTTATGTGGATGACATAATATTTGGATCTAAGGACAAGCAACTTTGTGATGATTTTTCCAAACTCATGACAAACAAATTTGAAATGAGTATGATGGAAAAATTGAATTATTTCCTAGGATTGCAAGTCAAGCAACTCAAGGATGGAATATTCATAAATCAAGCAAAGTATGCGAAAGAAATGCTCATAAAGTTTAGGATCAAAGAGGAAGAGAAACCTGAAAAGATCCCTATGAGTGTTGGTGCCAAATTGGGCTATACTAAAGAAGATAAAAATATTGAAGAACACAAGTATAGGAAGCTCATTGGTTCCTTGTTGTATTTAACAGCAAGTAGACCTAACATTCAGTATGTTGTTTGTGTGTGTGCAAGATTCCAATCTGATCCAAGAGAATCACACTACAAAAAGGCATTTAAGATACTGAAATATGTCAAAGGTACAGTCAATGTTGGATTATGATATCCTAAAGATTCTGGACTTGAATTGGTTGGTTATTCTGATGCTGATCATGGAGGATCAACTCTTGATAGAAAAAGTACTTCTGGAACTTGTCATTTTGTAGGTACTAGATTAATATCATCGTTCAACAAGAAGCAAACCTGTGTTGCCAATTCATCTACTGAATTTGAATACATTGCGGCTGGTTGTTGCACAGCTCAAATCCTATGGATTCAGCAACAATTAAGAGATTATGGTATTTCTACAAAGAAAACACCAATCTTTTGCGATAATAAAAGTGCTATTGCTATCACCACAAATCCTAAGTTCCACTCAAGGACAAAGCACATTGATATTAGACATCATTTCATTAGAGATCATGTGGAAAAAGGAGACATCGAGGTTGTGAAAGTAGGTACTGATGATCAACTTGTTGACATCTTTACCAAGCCCGTACCAGATAACAGATTCGCAATGCTAAGGTATAACCTTGGATTGATTGAATTACCTCAATAGTAAGGGATACAATTGGCAGATTGCTGAAACAGGCATTCAGCAAACCAAAGTATGCTTACTTGAATAAAAGCTCCTTCCACTAATTTCATCTAAAAAGAAATGATAGTTCACTACATGATTGCTGAAATAGGCATTCAGCAAGTAATTCCTTCAAAACGGGTATTTGTTAGGAAACTTGATCACTTGCTGAGACGGGCACTTAGTAGGAGAAAAACCTTAAGGATTGCTGAAACGGGCATTCAGACAATCAAAGATACTGAAACAAGTATTGAAGTATCAAAGGAAAATTCTGAGACGGGAACTCAGCAAAGAGCAAACTCACTTCTCAGATTTTACCAAAAGATATCTCAAGACAAAAAGAATTTACTGAGACGGGAACTCAAAAATTTCTTTTAATTTAAGGAAATATGAGATATTTGATTAAGGGGGAACTTTCAGCAAATAACAAGGCTTGTGACCTAAAAAGGTAAGTGCCAAAGTCAAAATTGTCCAAATTCGCTGAAAAGATTCTTGTTTACTTTAGCAAGCAATTAGAGCTGCGGTAAAAACGATCAAATCCCGTAAATCAAGGTAAAATCAATTTGTGACATTAATCGTGGCACAATAAACTCGCAGTTAATCATGACATGAAATACAATCGTGGCCATTGATTTAAAGTAGTTTTTGATCTGACGGTTAATATTACAAAGAGAAAGTGTGCTCTGACGGTTTTTTTTTTAGTGGACCACTACGCATTTAATGCAAAGGCTCCACTAATGCAGTTGAATCTTTGTTTTACCCTTGTTGAGAACTCAAAACCGTTTGACCTTCTTGCACACCAGAGATACTATATAAACAAAGAGTTAGAGAAAGACAAAAAAATTTAACTCACATTTCCTTTCTCTGCAAATTTTATAGCCTGTGCCCTGAATTCACTGTACCTCCGGTCAAAAAGCAAGTTAATCTTTTTCGTACATTTTTCACACTATATAAGAAATGGCCCCAAAGAGACAGTCCACTAAGACCTCAAAGTCATCAAAGGTTGACAGTGCTGGAAAAAGCACTGCTCCGGTTATAACTCCGGCAACCAACACAGTGAAAATTGTGTTGAAGAACGACCACATAACAGAGAGACCCATGCCGCTTGCATATCTTGACACTACAAAGTGTGAACTGATGATGCAATGGGGCGTATTTGCCAAAGAGAAGTATATAAGATACTTTTATGAACAAGAACTAGATGGAGAAAATGAAGAGGCACTTGAATTGATAAAACAACAAGGCCTTACTTTCTTCATAACTGCTCGCCCTAAGAAAGTGAGTATGTTAGACACCATGGAATTCTACAACAATGCAGAAATCCAAACTCTGACGGATGGACAAGGAGTCACTGAAAAAGTGATTTCTTCCACAGTTCAAGGTGTGCAAATCATCCTGAAATGGATTGATTTAGCCAACATCTTTCAGATTCCAACTACTGGAACTGAAGATGACATCACTGCCACTGATGAAGAAATTGAAGCCTTCTACAGTGATGTCAGAAACGAGAAAATGAAGAAAGGAGAGATTGCTCCCGTGACTTGGACAAAGCACGTTAAGAGGAAGCATCTCTGCCATTCACTTGGTCTAGTAGCTCTGCTACTCATCAAAGTCTTAGACTCCCAAGTTGGAGGAATTGACCAAGTATGCTTGAGAAGGTGGCCGCTGCTGATGCATATACATGGGAACAAAATTGAGCCCAACTGGGCAAAGTACATTTTCAATATACTTGTTGATTGTGTTACTAAATTTAAGGTCAAGGTTGAAGACAACAAGGTCTCACCTACCTTCTCAGTCATGTATGGACTAAAAATATGCTATATCCTTGAACACTTCAGGATTCAGCTGACAAAACCCATTGCCGATTAAGAAATCAGTATGCAATATGGGAAGAGCCTTCTACAAGCAAAATGGACCTAAGGTTGCTGAAAAGAAATCAAAGAAGACAACAGCTGCAAATGTTGTCAGCACAAGTCAGCAAGAAAGGTATACAACAGCTGTTGTCACCACTAGTCAGCAAGACAAGACTCCAACAGCTGAAAAAGTTGTTGATGAAACTATTGTAGATGGTGATCAACAAGATAAGTGTACAACGGCCGTTGCTGAAAATGCAACCACTGCAGATGCTGTTGCTGAAAAGCAACTGGAGAAATCCAAGAAGAAAAAGAGGAAAGCTGATGATGACACTCAAACTGCAGCGTCATCAGCTAACCCCATCCCTAAGAAGAAACGGACAAATAACCCAAGAAAGAAAACACTGGCTCGCAAGTCATTTCCAATTGTCCATGATCTTTCGGATGATGCTCCAGGAGTCGCTGAAACACAAGCTCCAGTAGATGTTGATGAAGTGCTTACGGAAGCCTACTTCATCAATGTTGAAGTGTTTGCAGAAGCCTTCAACAATCAACTTAATGTTGATACATCTGCTGAGTTAAGACCACAAGGCAGTGGAAATGAAATTCCTGCCCCAATGCCAGATATCTACATTGTAGATAATCTCGATGCTGAAAAGATGGTTGCTGAACAAGCAATTCATCAAGTTGCTGAAACCGCAGTTACTGAGACTGTGATTGCTGAAGAACCAGTTGCTGAGACTGCAACGGTTCAAGTCCCAGAAATTGCTGAAACACCAAGAGAGACATTATTCGACGACGCATCTCGTGATGCTGAGAATACTGGACCTAGTTCACCGAAAACATCCATTGACAAAGTTCAGCTGGTGCTGACAAAACTGAGCCAGCAAATGGAATTGGAGATTGAAGACACCTCCAACAAATCAGTAGATGTTTTCATGTCCAGCAGTGAACTAAAAGGTCAAGATGTCTCTGCTCAACTTGTCATTTCAGAGACAAGGGAGATTGCTGAATCTGCACAACTTTCTCAAATAGAGCAAGAGAAGAAGTCTGCTGAAGAACAAGTCTCAGATATTGAAGAAGCTATCATTTCTGAAAGGACTGAGTCACCACCTGCCCTTCTTCAGCAGGTAGTTAACTCAACCAAAAGCAAAACTTCATTATCTGAAACTCATTCTTTTGCTAAAATAATGATTTATTTACAGACTTCTCAAGATACAAGTCAGAAGGTTGCTGAAACTTCTGCACCAGAATCCACAACTCCTGCTCAGCAGGTAGATAAAGTTTTTGGTAATTCAACTAAGTTTGAAAACTTAGTGCTTGTATCTAACTTAAAATTATTTCAGGATGAACGATTCAAGGATGCTTCTCAAGCTCCTGAAGCAATGGAAATAGTACCAGCACAAACAAGTGTGCAACATGAGCTTGTTGAATCTCAACAGGTAAATCATGTTCCAGCTTTTGACTCTAAAACTATTCTCCAAAACTTTCCTGAACTTAATTTTATTCTTTTTCAGGCTCAAAAGGAGACCACTGACGTGGTTCACATCACTGAAGATCTGAAAGTAAGTTCAGAGGAACTTTACTCGGACTTCAAGAGAACTACCTTGATCAGAAGGTACAGAAGGATGGACTTTTCTGATCTTCACCTTCATCTATCCAACGAGAAAAAGCGACTTTCTCTGCTGAAACTCGAGACGTTTGTGCACTCTATACTTCCAGAAGAGTTGACATATTCTCAGCTCATGAGCTCAAGTCTGATTGCTCTAATCAGAGAGAATATGAAAGCCAAATTCAAGAGTGCCTCTCGAGCTGAACAAGTTGTGATGTTCAAGGGTTCCTTTGTACCCGTGGTAGATGATCCCCACAAAATCAATGAAGAAGCGGAAGTTGATGAACCGGAATTTGTCAGATTCTAATTAATCAAATAAGTTTGTATTTAGCCAAAGGCAATTCACAACTACAACGAAAACCGTAGTGTAGCAGTAGAATAACCTCGAGTGTCGATCTCTAAGGACTATAACTAGCTTTATCTAATCTAACTTAAGAATATAAAAACAGCAGACGACTTAGCAAAGGTTTTTCTTAACAGATAATGGAGATTGGTGATAGTATGGTCATTCAAAGCATAGCATGTTAATAATCATGCATAAATTCCTCGGTCTTGCATGGAGATCTTTGATCAATGAATTGTCCAATTGTGTTCCGTAATTATTCAACACTACGAAGATATAGATTTAGATAGATCAAAGAAATAAAGCAATAACTCAGAGTATAATGCGCGATATAGCCATTAGCATAATTATCAACCCTTCGCTAAGAAATCACATACTACTACCAACGAGAAGTTTAGCTACTCATAGTTGTCATGCAATCAACTGAAATCATACCACGAATGAAAGAAAACATGATGAAAGATATATAAAAATAAGTAGAAAAACTATACGATACAATGTTACCGAAGGTTGTCAGTCTCCGAAGAATCGTGATCTTACAAGCTCCAAACTGCTAAGAAAAAGTATCTCCTAAGCTAAGAACCCCCAGAACAGGCTCTGGGAAATTCCTACCTAAAACTACAGAGAAAGGTGAGAGAAAAGGTATGGAAAAGTATGAAAAACGGAGAAAACTGAGCAACTATATATAGGCTTTCGAATTGTGTGGGGCGAAGGGCCCCACACACCGGGCGATTCGCCTGGTGTGGGGCGATTCGCCCCACGTCCCGGGCGACTCGCCCGGGAGTGTTTTTCGGCCCAGAACGCATTTTCGACGCGTTTTTGGATTTCTTCCCCTTTTCGGACTCGGTTTCTGACTTCTAGTGACCTTCTAGCCTCCAGATTCGACCCCTAGACTTCAAATCCTATCCGGAATCTTTCAGATACTCCAATTAGGCTTCTGGAACACCAATTCCTTGTCTACTTCAATATAATTGCCCGGAAAACCTCGTTTTTCAAACAAAACCTGTAAAATAAAAACTAAAGGGAAACGTGACACTATTCTAATAAAATGCACTAAAATATAGCTAAATTAACATAGATGATAGCTAAAATAGGTGAAAAAGACTCAAATGAAAGTGTAAAATACACATTCATCAAACTCCCCAAACTGAACCTTTGCTTGTCCTCAAGCAACTAAGCTAGACTCTAATGCAAAAAACAATGCAACACAAAAAATGGAGTCTCATGCCAAATGAAGTGAACTAATCTATCGAATCTATCAAAAAACATATGAACATAAACCATACAAATCATAGCATGAATATAGGTTGAAGAATGCCTCGATTGACTCATACACATCCACATAAGCACTTATGTTATAGTCTTTCGTAACATTCTCTACCTGGACCTAGTCAGTGACGACGTAATGAAACATGTTAAGATACGAATGGTTGTCCCGTGCCTATGAAACTGAGGACTTACTGCTGTTCACCAAGTTAAGGCTTTTACTCAAAGAGGTCGAACCAGTACTGGCTCTCATCAAACGAAGGAGGGTTCCCTAAAAAGATAACACTCCCCTATTCTACCAATCTCTCAAGCAAAGTCTTAAGCTATTCACCACTTCCTGAATGGCAGGACGAGGGTGGTCTAGAACAGATAACACTCAAAAATAAAAGAAAAGATAGAAAATTACAACACGATTACGAACATTACAAGAATTGGAAAATGAAACACAACACTTTGCTAAACTGCTATTTGGCTTTCCTTTTTTTTGGACCCTTCTTTGCTTTTTTGGGGTCTTTTCTCTTTTCTTCTTCTTTTTTTTCTTTTTTTTCTTTTCCAGTTTTTTTTCCTTTTTCTGGAATTTTCTTTTCTTCTTTTTTCGAAATTTTTTATTTTTTTTAGCCAGCAGTATCATAACGAAAAAGAAACAAAATGACTCACAAACGACCTCCCCAAACCTATTCGAAAGAATAGGATAGGTTGGAGTACAAAATTTACGAGAAAGGAAAAATAAACTCACAACACAGAATTGAAAAACGAAAAACAAGTCTAATGATAGTGTAACCCCCTCCCCAAACCTATTCGAAAGAATAGGTTGCAAACAAAGGATCACACAACCTCACACTACCTCCTTCCTAGGCATTTAGTAATCTCAAAGCATGGTGAAGACTCGTTGCCTCTTAGGTACATAATTACTCGGGAAAACAACCATAAGACCCTAACATGCATCATCCTATTATAAAGGCCTTCGTGAACCGCAGTAGAGAAAACACCACTAAGTGATGTCGAGACTACCAAGCTTAACTAAGTGCAATACATAAATGTGACAAGCCAAGCGAGAAAAACCTCAAACAAATTCATAGAGATGAAGCATATGATTAATGGCATAGTTAGTTGATCTACCCAATAAAAAAATCCAAAAAATTTGGCAAAAAACTCCATATAAAACATGCAAGACTATCCTAGGATGAATGTAGTGAATGCAACCTAAAAACTATGAAAGCAGTAAACGTGCAAATGCAAATGCAGACGGATAATCATGCAATAAAGCAGTAAAAAAGCGATAAAAACTCCGGGTTGTCTCCCGGATAGAGCCATTGTTTAAAGTCTTTGACTCGACTCCTGTTTGCGCCTAGCTCTTCTTCTTGAGGGTACTAGACTTCCCCTTCATGGATCTTCTCCTCATGCCACGAACCTGTGAATAAGAATGAACATAGACAGCAAGACCACAATAGTTAATTGTGTGAGAAGTATCAGGTGGATCAGATATGGCTCGCAACACATGTCGCTTGCCATCCACCTCAATGGTGCAAGTCCTTCGGTAGACGTCTATCACTGAGCGTAGATTAGTCAAGAACGTTCACCCCAAGAGAACGACATCCCGCATCCTAGGTGTAGACGCCGGCATAACTACAAAATTGGTGTATACAGAAGCTTCACCAATCTTGACCAATACATTCTTCACAACGCCTTCGGGTCTCACAAAGGATCCATCCGCCAGTTGCACAATAGCCTTATGCCCAGATAGTTTTCCAAGGCTACTCTTCTCAAACATCTTCATTGGGAGCACATTAGAGTAGGATCCCGTGTCTAGTGTGGCACGGACATCTTCAAGTTCACCAATCCCGACCTTAACATCGAAAGTTTGTGGGAGTGGCTCGGGATCCTCTTGCTCCTCTTCACTCTCGTCAGTACCAAGGTCCTTCTCTTCTTCCTTGGCCATTGGAGGTCTTCCTTCTTGCAACACTCGCACTTAGCAACCTTCTTGATGGTGATTTCGACAGGTAGATCACCCACCAAGGTAATGGACATCGACTTCTCAGTGTTGCTAGGCAGCTTGCCTTGCTCCCTACTTGCTCCTCGGTCGATCAACTCTTGCATCTTTTGATGGGCAAGCCTAGTGCTCTCTTCCAATCGATCAAGTCTCGCCCTAGTCTTCTCAGAATCTTTTTCATAACGTTTGAGAAAACTTTGGGTGTGATCAACCATCTTCTGCAAGTCCTCCATCAGTTGAGCCGACTTCGACTTCGGTTGCTCTTTCGGAGCGGGGTTTTCGCAGTGATCATTACCATAGTTAAGCATACTACGATCTTGGTTAGGGCCATAAGTTTGGCTAGCCGGTGCATATCCTTGATTGTTTCAGAACCCTCTTCTCCAAAATCCACCTCGAGGATTCTTACCATCTTGTCCGTAGCTAGCTTCTTGAGTACCAAACTCGGTAGCAAAGGCCTCCTCTTCGCCTCCTTGAACCCAGTTGCCATCATCATATGCAAGCTCCGATCTACACATATGAGCTCCATGCCCATAGTTCTTGCATATTCGGCAAACTTCGATCGAAACAGCTGTTCCAGTGGCGCTCTTGAGGACTTGCTTCAATTCGTTGGTAAATCACTCGAATTGATCCCCATTCCCCATATACATAGGGGCTTCTTGAGTAGGTGGAGCTTCAGGTCCATGATGAATGTGTATTTTACACTTTCATTCGAGTCTTTTTCACCTATGTTAGTTATCCTCTATGTTAATTTAGCTATATTTTAGTACATTTTATTAGAATAGTGTCACGTTTCCCTTTAGATTTTATTTTACAGGTTTTTGTTGAAATTCGGAGATTTCCGGGCAATTATATTGAAGTCTACAAGGAATTGGTGTTCCAGAAGCCTATTTGGAGTATCTGAAGGTTTCCGGATAGGATTTGGAGTCTAGGGGTCGAATCTGGAGGTTAGAAGACCACTAGAAGTCTGAAACCGAGTCCGAAAAGGTGAAGAAATCCAAAACCGCGTCGAAAACGCGGAATTCCGCGAAAAAAACGTGGGGCGAACCGCCGGAGTCCTGGGGCGAACCGCCCCGTGATAATTTCGGGCCAATATATAGTTCTCAGTTTTCTCTCCGAAAATCATATCTTTCCAAGCCTACTTTCTCACCTCTCTCTATAGTTTTAGGTAGGAACTTCCCGGGGCCTGTCCTGGGAGTTCCATAGCTTAGGGGATACTTTTTCATAGCAGATTGGAGCGCGTAGGATCGCAATCATCCGGAGATTGACAACTTTCGGTAACTTTGTATCTTACAGTTTTTATCTACTTATTTTATCTTCTTTCAATATGTTTTCTTCTATGATTTCTATTGATTGCATGCCTATTATGAGTAGCTAAACTTATCGTTGGTGGTAGTATGTGAATTCTTAGCGAGGGAAGATAATCATGCTAATGGCTATATCGCGCATTATACTCCGTGTCATTGCTTTATTTCGTTGATCAGTTGTAACCAAAATTCTCGTATGTTGTATTGATCATTATGCACAATTGGACACTAGTCGACCATCAGACCAATTATCTTCGTAGTGTTGAATAATTACGGAACACATTAGGACAATCGTGATTGACTAGTCAGACCAAATTATCTTCGTAGTGCTTAATACTTGCAACAGGACACTAGATTGATTCAAAGATCTCTATGCAAGACCGAGGAATTTATGCATGATTATCGACCCATTATGTTAAGAAGGACCATACTATCACCAATCTCCATTATCTGCTTGAAACTCCCTTTTGCTTTCTATCTGCTGTTTTATATTCTTAATTAGATTTGATAAAGCTAGTATAGTCCTGAGAGAACGACAGTTGAGTCATTCTACTGCTACACTACGGTTTTCGTTGTAGTTGTGGATTGCCTTTGGCTAATTACAAATTTGACTGAATCTGACACGTTCATCAAATTGGCGCCGCTGCCGGGGACTATACTCCTTTTTTCTGTTTAATTGGTTTATATTTACAGCTTTAGATTCCTAATTCTTTTAGTTTTAGTTTTCCTTTTTAATCTCTCTCTGATACTGCTTTCCTAGTCTGTCACAGATAGTGTATGCCGCATACACGTTCTGCAGGAACACCGCTTGCTAATTCAATTGCTGAGATCGACAGAGTCTACCACCAAAGAAGGCGACTACTTGAATGGCGCGCACTAGAGGAAATAGAGGAAACCGATTTCTCTGAATCTCTAATTAGTCTATTCAAGGAAATCGACGGAATGGCAGAAGCTAGACCACTGAAGGCATGGGTACAGCCCACCAAAGATCGTATGAGGGGACCGGCGATAGTTCTTTCGTCTGCAACCCGAGATCTGGAGATCAAGAACCACGCATTCCAACAACTTCCGAGGTTCTATGGCTTATCAAGGGAAGATGTGATGGGGTACTTGCACGATATCGATGATTTCGTCAACCAACTCCCACGACCCGGAGCTGACATAACAACGGACGAGTTGAGAATGAAGGTCTTTGCTATGGGACTTGGCGACAGAGCCAAGTCATGGCTGAGCTCTCTTCCAGCAGGCTCGCTGGACACTTGGGAAAAGGTTTTTTCAGCTTTCATGGAGAAATACTTCCCTCACACTCTGACTACCGCGCTTAAGGCACAGATCACTGGATTCAAGCAAGACTATGATGAGACCATCTACACCGCGTTCGAGAGGTTCCAAGATCTCACGAACAAGTGCCCTCACCATGGTTTTGAACTTTCCGACCTAGTCCAACACTTCTACAATGGACTAACCTTCGAGAACCAACAAGTGGTGGATTTCCAATGCCGAGGCAATATTTTGGAGGAAACCGCAGAAGCCGTCTGGGCAGTTTTCGAAAGGCTTGCTAAGGGTTCGCAGTTCAAGGACCCAAGAGCAATGGTTAGGAGACGTGGACCTGAAGCTCCACCGACTCAAGAAGCCCCTATGTACAGGGGGAATGGGATCAATTCGAGTGCTTTACCAACGAATTGAAGCAAGTCCTCAAGAGCGCCACCGGAACAACTGTTTCGAACGAAGTATGCCGAATATGCAAGAACTATGGGCATGGGGCTCATATGTGTAGATCGGAGCTGGCATACGATGATGGCAACTGGGCTCGAGGAGGCGAAGAAGAAGCCTTTGCTACGGAGTTTGGCACTCAAGAAGTTAGCTACGGACAAGACGGTAGGAATCCTCGAGGTGGATTTTGGAGAAGAGGATACCGTAACAATCAAGGATATGCACTGGCTAACCAAACTTATGGACCTAACCAAGACCGTAGTAGGCTGAACTATGGTAATGATCACTGCGAAAACCCCGCTCCGAAAGAGCCACCGAAGTCGAAGTCGGCTCAACTGATGGAGAACCTGCAGAAGATGGTCGATCACACACAAAGTTTTCTCAAACGGTATGAAGAAGATTCTGAGAAGACTAGGGCAAGGCTCGATAGGTTGGAAGAGAGCACTAGGCTTGCACATCAAAAGATGCAAGAGTTGATCGACCGAGGAGCAAGTAGGGAACAAGGCAAACTACCCAGCAACATTGAGAAGTCGTTGTCCATTAACTTAGTAGGTGATCTACCTGTTGAAATCACCATCAAAAAGGTTGCTAAGTGCGAGAGTTGCAAGAGGGACCTACCTCCACAAGCCGAAGAAGAAGAAAAGGACCTTGGTACTAACAAGAGTGAAGAGGAGCAAGAGGATCCCGAGCCACTCCCTCAAAGTTTCGATGTTAAAGTCGGGATTGGGGAGCTTGAAGATGTCCGAGCCACACTAGACACCGGATCCTACTCTAATGTGCTCCCTTTGAATGTTTTCGAGAAGAGTAACCTAGGAGAACTAACTGTGCATAAGGCTATTGTGCAACTGGCAGATGGATCCCTTGTGAAACCCGAAGGCGTTGTGAAGAATGTATTAGTCAAAATTGGTGAAGCCTCTGTCCACACCGATTTTGTAATTATGCCAGCATCAGCACCAGGAACGGGGGATGTCATACTCTTAGGACGAACATTCTTGACTAAAATACGCTCCGTGATGGACATCTACCAAAGGACTTGCACTATCAAAGTGGATGGCAAGCAACATGTGTTACAAGCCATATCCGATCCACCCGATCCACCCGATACTTCTAACACTATAGATTACAGTGGTCTTAACGTCTATGTTCACTCTTATTCACAGGATCAAAGCACGGGAAGGAGACTCATGAAGGGGAAGTCTAGTACCCTCAGAAGGAAAAGATAGGCGAAGACAGGAGTCGAGTCAAAGACTTTAAACAATGGCGCTATCCGGGAGGCAACCCGGAATTTTTATCACTTTCTTTACTGCTTTATTGCATGCATTCATACTTGAACAATTTGCTTTTCATATGTGAATTTGTTCAGTTCTGTGTCGTATGTGCATATGTTGTGTTCGAGTGCGATTTTTCGAGTGATTTTTGAGGAAAAATGATTTTTCAGGGGACTAAAAACTTTTTCGGGGACTAAAACCGCATTTTTATTTCAAAAAACGTTCGTCTCCCACCTAAAAGTGGGGGGCGAATCGCCCCATGTGTGGGGCGAATCGCCCCACGACCAGAGCGCGCGAGGCGGTTTGCCCCGCACGGGGCGGTCCGCCCCAGGTGTGGGGCGAACCGCCCCACACCACCAGATTTCTAAAAACGGGGGTTTCTTCCCCAAACCCCCATTTTCCTCCATTTTCATCTTCCAAACTCCAAAATTTCCTCCATATTCAAAATAACTTCAAATCTTCATAACTTCTTCATCGCTCCATCATTTTGTTTGTTCTTTAGCTTCATTCGAAGCCTGTTGCGTGCTCTTTCATTCTATCCGAACAAATTTCTTCCTAGCTCATTCAATTTCCGGATTTGAGGTATTGTCACATGAACCCTAATTTTTACAATTTGGGGATTTTTTGATTTATGCTTCAATTAGGCTTGTATGATGTATGGGTTGATGATTTATGTGATTAGATTCGTTATTCATTGTCAATTACATGTTCAATTAGGCTTGGTTTGATGATTTGAGATTTTGCTAATTGGATGATATATGTCTTGTTAGGAAATTGTCTCTCTTACTTTCATTCCATGTTTAAACATGTGTTTATTGATATGAAATTGATGGATGTATTGGTAGAATGCATGATTGATGAGATTGAGGATTTATGCTAGAAATTGATTTTTATGATTTGGATTGAACCTTGTGATTCAAGGCATTTGTTGTTAGCAAGAGCATAATGTGATATGTTATTGTAGTAGGTACATTGATATGTTACGTAATGAATTAGCTAGACTAGGCTTTGGGATTTTGAGGAGTTGGATTTTTGAGAATTTTACTCGTTTGTTCACTCGTTTATTTACATATGCATAGGTCTGTTTTGCATCGTACAAGATACTAATTGCTGTTTGTAGGAATCATGGCACCGAGGACAAGGAGAGCCGGCTCTAGCAAAAAGGGGAAGGGAGTGGCATCAAGCTCCCAACCATCTCACGATTTGTACGAGTTGTCTGCCGCTGCGATAGAGGTGCGACAACGGCTAGAGGCGGAGATGGCCGACGGAGGAAGGTCGATCATCCCCGATAGGAGGATTGACATTCCTGATTCCGCAGCGAATAGACCGGGATATAGGACGCTGTCAAGTTTGGGGTCACAAAGGAATTGGGCATGGTACAGTTCCGACAGGTTCAAAGGCTACGACGAAAGCCTCCTCCGAGATTTCTACAATGGGTACACGGATCTCGACGAGAAGAATGGGGTGTTAGTCCGAGGCCTGATTATACCATGGAACCCAGAGTACATTTGTTCCTTCATCCATTTCGGGAACTTGGAATTCACAGAGAGCGACCACGCCTACTTGTATTGGAGGACCGCTAGGGGGATAGGGAGACACATCACCGACGTGATCTGCAACAGGGAGTACCGGTATCCGGAAGTTGGGGCAGCACCTGGACGGATCAGTTATAGCGACCTTAGCATCGAAGCTAAGGTGATGATGAAATTTTGCATCTCCGACTTGATCCCGAGGAAGAATGACACATGGATTCAGCCCTACTACGCCGAGCTCCTCTACTGCCTCATAGACGGAAATCAGATCGACATAGGGCGCATTATGTATGAGGAGTACGAGCGCCACTGGGAAAAGAAGAGGAATCCTTTCATCTTTCCGAGCTTCATCACAGCCTACTGCAAATATCATGGGGTCGACGATATTGAGGAGGGAGATTGCGAGGTCGCTGCCCTTTCACCCTCGACCATTGAGGTACAGCTCAACAGGTATCAGTTGAGGAACCCCACAGCAGCCGCTGTTGATGTAGGAGCACCATTCCAGCCAAATGATTCCGATCATGAGGATGCTATGGAGGTCGATGTTGGCGAAGCCCCTATCCCAGATATTCCGTTTGTCCATCATACACCGCATGCACCAGCTGGAGCACCACAGGGGTCTGGAGGATTTGACTTCTCTGAATTCCGTACCTACCTCGACAGCCGTTTCGACAGAATTGATGCCAACAACGCGGCCATGCGACAGGACATCGACAGGCACATTGTCCAGCACAACCGCGATTGGGAGATACTCGAGGAGCATCGCCGAGAGGATAGGCAGCACATGTGGGAGCAGCAACAGCTCATCCAGCAACAGCAGGAAGCTCTACGACAGTCCAATGAGCTCATGAATGACATGTGGAGTGACTTTTATGGGGACTACCATCCCGATGATTAGTCCTTCCACTTGTCCACTCTCAGCCGACCGAGGCCAAACCTTTCAGTAACATCTAGTATCACTTCTTATTACTCATTCTCTTTTGCTAGGGGCTAGCTTAAGAATCGTAAGGGGGATGGGATGTGAACCATGATGTTAAGTATTGTTTGGCTTTGTGTCGATTAGTATCTCGTCCTTTGTTTGCATTTGCATCTGCACGTTTACGTTTACTGCTTTCTTAGTTTTTTAGGTTGCATTTCACTACATTCATCCTAGGATAGTCTTGCATGTTTTATATGGAGTTTATTGCCGAATTTTTTGAACTTTTTTATTGGGTAGATCAACTAGCTATAGCATTAATCGTATGCTTCATCTCTATGAATTTGTTTGAGGTTTTTCTCGCTTGGCTTGTCACATTTATGTATTGCACTTAGTTAAGCATGGTAGTCTCGACATCACTTAGTGGTGTTTTCTCTACTGCGGTTCACGAAGGCCTTATAATAGGATGATGCATGTTAGGGTCTTATGGTTGTTTCCCGAGTAATTATGTACCTAAGAGGCAACAAGTCTTCACCATGCTTTGAGATTGCTAAATGCCTAGGAAGGAGGTAGTGTGAGGTTGTGTGATCCTTTGTTTATAACCTATTCTTCCGAATAGGTTTGGGGAGGGGGTTACACCATCATAGACTTGTTTCTGTTTTTCATTTTCGTATCGTGAGTTCATTATTTTCATTTTTCGTAAATTTTGTACTCCAACCTATTCTTTCGAATAGGTTTGGGGAAAGTCGTGTGAGTCATTTGGTTTCTCCCTTTGTTATGCTACTGCTGGCTAGAAAAAAAATCGAAAAAAAAAAAGGAAGAAAAATTCCAGAAAAAAAGAGAAAAAGAAAAAAAGAGAATCTGGAAAGAAAAAAAGAAAAAGAGAAGACCCCAAAAAAAAAACCAAAAAAAGCAAAAGAAGGGTCCAAAAAAGAAAGCCAAAAGCAGTTTAGCAAAGTTTTGAGTCTTTTCCATTTTTGTATTGTTCGTGATCGTGTTTTCCAATTTTTATCTTTTTTGTCTTGAGTGTCATCTGTTCTAGACCACCCTCGTCCTGCCATTCAGGAAGTGGTGAATAGCTTAAGACTTTACTTGAGAGATGGGTAGAATAGGGGAGTGTTGTCTTTTATAGGGAACCCTCCTTCGTTTGATGAGAGCCAGTACTGGTTCGACCTCTTTTGAGGAAAAGTCTTAACATGGTGGAACAGCAGTAAGTCCTCAGTTTCATAGGAACGGGACAACCATTCGTATCTTAGCATGCTTCATTCCGTCGTCACTGACTAGGTCCAGGTAGAGAATGTTACGAGACTATCTTGTCTTGACATAAGTGCTTATGTGGATGTGTATAAGTCAATCGAGGTATTCTTCAACCTATATTCATGCTTTTGATTTATATGGTTTTTGTTCATATGTTATTTGGTAGATTCAGTAGATTAGTTCGTTTTATTTGGCATGAAACTCCATTTTTGTGTCTTGCATGTTTTTTGTATTAGAGTCTAGCTTAGTTGCTTGAGGACAAGCAAAGGTTCGGTTCGGGGAGTTTGATGAATGTGTATTTTACACTTTCATTCGAGTCTTTTTCACCTATTTTAGCTATCCTCTATGTTAATTTAGCTATATTTTAGTACATTTTATTAGAATAGTGTCACGTTTCCCTTTAGATTTTATTTTACAGGTTTTGGTTGAAATTCGGAGATTTCCGGGCAATTATATTGAAGTCTACAAGGAATTGGTGTTCCAGAAGCCTATTTGGAGTATCTGAAGGTTTTCGGATAGGATTTGGAGTCTAGGGGTCGAATTTGGAGGTTAGAAGACCACTAGAAGTCAGAAACCGAGTCCGAAAAGGTGAAGAAATCCAAAACCGCGTCGAAAACGCGGAATTCCGCGAAAAAAGCGTGGGGCGAACCGCCGGAGTCCTGGGGCGAACCGCCCCGTGATAATTTCGGGCCTATATATAGTGCTCAGTTTTCTCTCCGAAAATCATATCTTTCCAAGCCTACTTTCTCACCTCTCTCTATAGTTTTAGGTAGGAACTTCCCGGGGCCTGTCCTGGGAGTTCCATAGCTTAGGGGATACTTTTTCATAGCAGATTGGAGCGCGTAGGATCGCAATCATCCGGAGATTGACAACCTTCGGTAACTTTGTATCTTACAGTTTTTATCTACTTATTTTATCTTCTTTCAATATGTTTTCTTCTATGATTTCTATTGATTGCATGCCTATTATGAGTAGCTAAACTTATCGTTGGTGGTAGTATGTGAATTCTTAGCGAGGGAAGATAATCATGCTAATTGCTATATCGCGCATTATACTCCGTGTCATTGCTTTATTTCGTTGATCAGTTGTAACCGAAATTCTCGTATGTTGTATTGATCATTATGCACAATTGGACACTAGTCGACCATCAGACCAATTATCTTCGTAGTGTTGAATAATTACGAAACACATTAGGACAATCGTGATTGACTAGTCAGACCAAATTATCTTCGTAGTGCTTAATACTTGCAACAGGACACTAGATTGATTCAAAGATCTCTATGCAAGACCGAGGAATTTATGCATGATTATCGACCCATTATGTTAAGAAGGACCATACTATCACCAATCTCCATTATCTGCTTGAAACTCCCTTTTGCTTTCTATCTGCTGTTTTATATTCTTAATTAGATTTGATAAAGCTAGTATAGTCCTGAGAGAACGACACTCGAGTCATTCTACTGCTACACTACGGTTTTCGTTGTAGTTGTGGATTGCCTTTGGCTAATTAAAAATTTATTTGACTGAATCTGACACGTTCATCAGTCCACGTCTCCTAACCATTGCCCTTGGGTCCTTGAACTGCGAACCCTTAGCAAGCCTTTCGAAAACTGCCTAGATGGCTTCTGCGGTTTCCTCCCAAATATTGCCACGGCATTGGAAATCCACCACTTGTTGGTTCTCGAAGGTTAGTCCATTGTAGAAGTGTTGGACTAGGTCAGAAAGCTCAAAACCACGGTGTAGATGGTCTCATCATAGTCCTGTTTGAATCCAGTGATTTGCGCCTTAAGCGCGGTAGTCAAGATGTGAGGGAAGTATGAAAGCTGGAAAAACCTTCTCCCAAGTGTCCAACGAGCCCGCCGGTAGAGAACTCAACCACGACTTGGCTCTGTCGTCAAGGCCCATAGAAAAAACCTTCATCCTCAACTCATCCGTTGTTATTTCAGCTCCGGGTCGTGGGAGTTGGTTGACGAAATCATCGATATCGTGCAAGTACCCCATCACATCTTCCGTTGCTAAGCCAAAGAACCTCGGAAGTTGTTGGAATGCGTGGTTCTTGATTTCTAGATCTCGAGTTGCAGACGAAAGAACAATCGTCGGTCCCCTCATACGATCCTTGGAGGGTTGAACCCATGCTTTCAATGGTCTAGCTTCTGCCATTCCGTCGATTTCCTTGAAAAGACTGTGTAGAGATTCAGAGAAATCGGTATCCTCTATTTCCTCTAGTGCACGCCTTTGAAGTAGTCGCCTTCTTTGGTGGTAGACTCTGTCGATCTCAGCAATTGAATCATCAAGCGGTGTTCCTCTAGATCGTGTATGTGGCATACACTATCTGTAACAAACTAGGAAAGCAGTGTTAGAGAGAGAGAGATTAAATAGGAAAACTAAAAACTACTAGAACTAGGAATTGAATGCTGAAAATACAAACAAATTAAACAGAAAAAAGGAGTATAGTCCCCGGCAACGGCGCCAATTTGATGAACCGGAATTTGTCAGATTCTAATTAATCAAATAAATTTGTATTTAGCCAAAGGCAATTCACAACTACAACGAAAACCGTAGTGTAGCAGTAGAATAACCTCGAGTGTCGATCTCTAAGGACTATAACTAGCTTTATCTAATGTAACTTAAGAATATAAAAACAGCAGACGACTTAGCAAAGGTTTTTCTTAACAGATAATGGAGATTGGTGATAGTATGGTCATTCAAAGCATAACAGGTTAATAATCATGCATAAATTTTTCGGTCTTTCATGGAGATCTTTGATCAATGAATTGTCCAATTGTGTTCCGTAATTATTCAACACTACGAAGATATAGATTTAGATAGATCAAAGAAATAAAGCAGTAACTCAGAGTATAATGCGCGATATAGCCATTAGCATAATTATCAACCCTTGACAAAGAAATCACACACTACCACCAACGAGAAGTTTAGCTACTCATAGTTGTCATGCAATCAACAGAAATAATACCACGAATGAATGAAAACATGATGAAAGATATATAAAAATAAGTAGAAAAACTGTAAGATACAATTTTACTGAAGGTTGTCAGTCTCCGAAGAATCGTGATCTTACAAGCTCCAAACTGCTAAGAAAAAGTATCTCCTAAGCTAAGAACCCCTAGAACAGGCTCTGGGAAATTCCTACCTAAAACTACAGAGAAAGGTGACAGAAAAGGTCTGGAAAAGTATGAAAAAGAGAGAAAACTGAGCAACTATATATAGGCTTTCGAATTGTGTGGGGCGAAGGGCCCCACACACCGGGCGATTCGCCTAGTGTGGGGCGATTCGCCCCACATACCGGGCGACTCGCCCGGGAGTGTTTTTCGGCCCAGAACGCTTTTTCGACGCGTTTTTGGATTTCTTCCCCTTTTCGAACTCGGTTTCTGACTTCTAGTGACCTTCTAGCCTCCAGATTCGACCCCTAGACTTCAAATCCTATCCGAAATCTTTCAGATACTCCAATTAGGCTTCTGGAACACCAATTCCTTGTCTACTTCAATATAATTGCCCGGAAAACCTCATTTTTCAACCAAAACCTGTAAAATAAAAACTAAAGGGAAACGTGACACTATTCTAATAAAATGCACTAAAATATAGCTAAATTAACATAGAGGATAGCTATAGGTGAAAAAGACTCAAATGAAAGTGTAAAATACACATTCATCAGAAGTTACAAGTGTAGCATTGTACAAACGTCTTGAGTTGGTCATACTGACGGACGATGATGAGGAAGAAGAATATGAGAACATTCCCAAAGATCCAAGTGATGATGAACAAGTTGCTGAAACTGAAGAAGAGTACGCCAGAAAGCGTGCTGAAATGAAATTAGGCAAAAGTAAGCTTTCTGATGCCGAGTTAAATTCACTCGATGCCAAGGTCACTGAACCAAACCTTGATGATGAAGAAATGAATGAAGATTATTAAAGAGCACTTCAAAACAGTCTACAGATTCATGTAAGGCATACGCAAAATCTAGACATTGCTCAATCTTCAGGAGTGAAGCATACGGAAGTCCCCTCCCTTCCACTTACTACTGGTGAAACTCCAGTTGTTGAGTCTCAAGAGTTGCCCTCAACAACCACTCAATCAAAAGTTACTACTGGTGAAACTCCAGTTGTTGAGTCTCAAGAGTTGCCCTCAGCAACCACTCAACCGAAAAGGAATGAAGCTACAGATTTAGGAACCATGGTTGCTGGCCTTGATGAATCTGATGACGAAGAAGATCTCTCAGCAAATGAAGAAGATCTAACAAAGAAAGCTGAACCCGCAGTGGTTACAATTCCTCCTCCTGATGATGAAAATGATGTAGGAGATGATATAAGATGCCATTTGCTGACCAAAGATGATCAATTTGCTACTGAGCTTAAAGTTCATTCCGTAACCCCTTCTTTAGTGTCGTTCCCTAGTGTGGAGGATTTTACTCCAAGAATTAAAGCACTAATGGAAGTCCACAAAGCCTGCAAAGAAGAGGACGATGCACTGCTTGCTGAGAGTCCGCTTGACATAGGCAAAATACTGGCTACTGTGCTGAAACGCACTACTTCTCTTACCATAGCTCAGAAAGACATAAGTCTACATCATAAAAGCTATGAAGATGATGTCAGTCAAGTACTCAAAACTGGCAAAGACTGCCTTGAAAAAGGCTCAGACTTTCATTGAAGAAAAAGTCGAAAATGAGCGCAGACATGAGGAGAACTGGGTGAGTATAAAACAAGAATTTTCCAAGCTGACCACTGATCAGCAAGCGATTATTCTTAAGTACAATAGCCTAAGTACTCTTGCTGAAAATTGCAATGAGTTTTTCTCTTTGCACATTACTCCAATGATGCAATCCATGTCTAAGGGGGAAGATAAACAAAGAAAATCTTCAAGAAAGAAAACCCCTGCTGAAGCGTCATTGACAATAGAACCTCTTGCTGAAAGAGAGCAAAGTTCTAAAAGACAAGCTGAAACAGATTCTGAGTTAAATTCAGCAAATCCGAAAAGGAGAAGAACATCTGCTGAAACTCATGAATACTGTCAACTGAGAGTCATCAAGATCTGAATGAAGATGATGATGACGATGACAATCAAACAATATCTCAAGCAATAAGAGCTAGACCAATCACGGCCCTAACTCCTTCTGGCCACTCAAAACATTTCTCTTCTGACTCAAGATCTTCAGCAAGAGATCAAGAAAATGCAAAGTCAAGAAGAAGAAGGCAAAGACAAGAAGAAAAGAGGCTAGCCAGCATTGCCATTTGCTCCGGCATTGATTATACAAAGACCAACAATGAGGAAACAACTCAAAATGTGATCAGAAATGTTCATGGTTGTTGGATCTTAAAGCTGGAAGATGTATTGGCAAATGATTTCTTTCCAACTGCTGTACTGAATCAAATGTACACTTGGATTGAATTAAAGGTGAAAAGAAACGAAAGGGATCCTCCTCCCTACCCAAGAAACATTGCTGCAAGATGGTTGAATCTGGAAGTCTTGGAAAGAAGAACATCTATTGGCAAGCAAATGAAGCAAGAGCCTGATTTAATCAAACAAATTGATGTTGCTTACTACTCTGACCCTTTAACCAAGAAGTCAAAGAAGAAATATGGCTTGATTCCTTATGAGTATTTTTATCTCACTGCCAAGGATCAAGAAGAAGATCTTCCCTGGTTAAGGAAGATTCATGCTAACAAGGGAATTTCAGATACACAACTTCTCCATACCAGCAATTGGGGCATGCACTTGTGGGTGTTGCACTACAAAGAAATGAATGGTGAAAACCATCATTATACCGCCGGCAAGAACGCAAGGATCATTCAGCTCGAAGTCCGTAATCTACTTGAAGATTACGAAAAGGATTGTGTTGAATTTTTTGCGCTTGCTGAGCAAAGTGTAAGGGAGATTCTGAGGAAATCTTCTGTTGGAATAGCTTAAGTCCCTTGTAAAATCTTTGTTTAGTTTTGTTTGCTGATTTGTGTAGTTATCTCTGAACTTTCTTGTAAACTTAATGAAAGATAACTATCAGCAATAAAGCTTTTGACTCTTATTGGTTTTTATTATCCAATCTACTTATGCTTACTGTTTTATTATTTGAGTATGCTTGCATTAATCAACTGATTTATTCAACATCAGAAACCTCTAAAAGGGTAACAATTAATTTAGCCATGGATTGCTAACATCAAAAAGGGGGAAATTTGTTAGGAAACTTGTAATTTTGATCAGCAATTAACCATGCTAAATTAAGGAAAGTCCAGTAACTAGTACTCTTAAGGTCCATAGGAATTTAGAATTTTAAAGGACATTGTAAAAGAGGAACGTTTGCAGAAGACTTAGTGTAGGTGCTAGATAGGTGGGTTTTTTTTATTCGCTTATGATGTATCTTGTTTTCTGAAAAGAAAAACAACCTATTGAAGCATTTGTTGATGCTGTACTTTGTTTACACAAACAAACTATTGAAGCATTAGAACCGTTCAGAAACTTGAAGAATTCGAAGACTGAAGAATAAAGAAGATTTCTGAACATGGTATCTACAAAGGCACATGTTTCTCAGAAAGTGGAAACTTGCTGAAAGTACTTGCATTTAAGCTCCAACGTTCAAATTTGAATTCCATTCAAATGAACATTAAATGCAAAGTAAGCACGCGAAGAACATGAAGACTAGAAGACAAATAAAGGACGCTGCTGAAAGTACAAAAGTAAGACAGTGACATCTTAAGGAACAAAGCCTTAGAATTTGAAATTCAAACGACTCCCTTGATTCACTATAAATAGAGGTCATCCGGCAAAGATTTGAAGTGTGTCAACAACGTGATCAAACTCTCACTTGCGCTTAAACTCACATACCCTTCAATACTCTTTACTGCCATTGATCCGTTCCAAGACTTAAAGCTTGAAAAAGCTACTTGTGAAGAAGTAGAACATACACGGCTAAGAAATTAGTTAAGTGTTCTTTCTTTCGAACAAGAACAAGTCTTGACTCCAGAAACAATCAAACTTGTTTACTGCAAAGTATTCAAAGTTTTGTTTCTTAGATTACTTGTTGTAGCTGAATAAGTTATAATCAAGTTATCTCATCCCAAACCTCTCTAACTGAAAAACACCCTTTCAGGCGTGAAATTCAGGGGGAACTTAATCGAGCATAGTGTTGCTGATTATAAGTCCCAAGTTTGGTGGAGAACAAGGTTTCATTCTCTAGTTAGGTTGGAAACGAAGCAAGTGTGCTTTGGTTTCTGTCGAATCGCTCTAGATAGGTGTTGTAAGGAACCTCAAACTTATCTTAGTGGACTCAGTCCTAGAAAGGACAAAGTGGATTAGTTGAGAGATTACGCCACTCTCAGATACCACTATAAAAGTGTTTGTGTGATTTACTTACTGCATTTAGTTTTCAGCAAAACATATCTATCTGTACACTGTCACTCTGTTCACTTGCTCAAACTATCACTTACTGAGAAAGCACTTATTGTACAAATACTTCCGCTCTCTGATTTTAAGTATCAGTAAAACTCGTTACTGAAAAGTAACTAGTGCTTGATGAGAAAGTTAAGTATCAGTAAACTCATTACTGAAAAGTAATAAGCCCCTGCTGAGAAAGTTTTTAAACGACGAAAGTTTTAAAAGACTATTCACCCCCCCCCCCTCTAGTCTTTTCTTGTTGTTTAAAGGGACCAACAGTGCTCCAACCTATTCGAAAGAATAGGTTTGGGGAGGTCGTTGTAGTGTCGTTGTTATTTACTTTCCTTGTACTTTCATTGTGCTACTGCTGGCTATATACAAAAAAAAAATCCAGAATATGGAAAAGAAAAAAAAGAAAAAAAAAAAGAAAAAAAGAAGAAAAAAAGAATAAGACCCAAAAAGCAAAAGAAGGGTCCAAACAAGCCAAAAGCAGTTTTAGCAAAGTGTTGCATTATTTTTTCAGCTTTTGTAATAGTTCGTAATCGAGTTGTATATTCTATCTTTTGTTTTGTGTCTTATGTTCTAGACCACCCTCGTTCTGCCATTCAGGAAGTGGTGAATTGTCTTTGCTTTGAGAGTTGGGTAGAATAGGGGAGTGTTGTCTATTAGGGAACCCTCCTTCGTTTGATGAGAGTCAGTATTGGTTCGACCTCTCTTGAGGGAAAGTCTCAACATGGTGAACAGTAGTAAGCCCTCAGTTTCATAGGCACGGGGCAACCATCTGTATTCTAACATGTTTCATTGCGTCGTCACTGACCAGGTCCAGGTAGAGAATGTTACGAGAGACTATCTTGTTTAACAAAGTGCATATGTGAATATGTATAGGTTCAATCGAGGCATTCTTCAACCTACTTCCATGTTATGCTTTGTATGGTCTTTGTTCATGAGTGCTTGGTAGATACAATCGATTATTTCTTCTTGTTTTGCATGAGACTCCTCTTTGTGTTGCATGTAGGTTGCATAGAGTCTAGCTAGTTGCTTGGGAACAAGCAAAGGTTCGGTTTGGGGAGTTTGATGACAGTGTTTTTTACACGATCTTTCGAGTCTTTTTTCACCAATTTAGCTATCCTCTTGCGTGCATTTTAGTGCATTTTGTTAGAATAGTGTCACGTTTCCATTTCTTTTGTTCTTTTCAGGTTTTAGGTGGAAATCGCGTTTTGGATGTAATTCATGGCGAAAGATGATGTTTTGGTGTAACGAGATCACCCGTGGTGTGTCAAGGAGTGCTGGGACGAGTTTCAATGCCAAGAGATCAAGTTCGGAGCTCAAAACCGTACAAGAGGCCGAATTCGAGGATCAAAAGGAGGAATTCCGCAGGGGCCGCGTTCTGCCCGTGTGGGGAGCACCGCCGCGTGCGCCGCGGAGCTTTCCGACAGCTCTATATATATATTCCAAAATCTGCGATTTTAGATATCTCTTTTCATATTTTTCCAGACATAAACCCTAGAGCTTGTTCTGGGGATATTTTCTCTTAGATTCTTTGTAACTTAGCGATTTTGGAGCTAGAGGAGAGATTTGGACACCGTTTAATCTTACCTTGCTAGATCTTTGTGAGTTTTATCCATTCACCGGAGATTGACAAACTTTGGTGGTAACCTTGTATCTCACAATTCTGCTATTTATCTTTCAATTAAACATGTTTTCTTTCATTATTGCTTCGATTATGATTGATTATCGTGTTATTGATATGAGTAGCTAAGCATCTAGTTGGTGATAGTATGTGAATGCGTAGCTAGGGTTCGTATTATGCATGACTGAGTTTCTGAATCTTTTACTTGTTTAATTATCTTAATTCGATTCTTTGATCCGACTAAGCCACATATCTTCGTAGAAAGGTGTTAGAAACACTAGGACAATTCAAGATCATCGATTCGATTATATATAATTTGCAAGTACTGCTTGAACTAAGTATTAGTATAGATAGGAAGCATTCAAAATGCACGTCTGCAAACCTGTATTTGGTGTTTGTAAATCGAATTACTTTTAAGACAGTACGCGTTGCACTTTCATGCATAATTAGAACTTGATGCTTAGAACGAGCATACTATCACCAGTTTTCTCCATATCTTGTTAAGTTAGAGTTAATATATATTTGTTTTCTGAAATTATATATAGTTATTTAGTTAAAGTTAGTTTAGTCCCTAGAGATAGACACTCGAGGTCATCTTACCTCTGCACTACGTGTTTTGTGTAGTTGTGAGTTGCCCTTTGGCTTTCAAACAAATTTATTTTATTGTTCGAGTCTGACAATCTCGTTCATCAAATTGGCGCCGCTGCCGGGGACTATAACTCCTTTTTACTCTTTAACTTGTTTATTTTCAGCATTCAATTTCCAGAATTTAGTAGTCTAATATCTTGACCTTACTCTTTTACAGAGCCATCCTTTGGGCCTGTGTCATTGCAACTGGTGAAATTGATAACACCACACAAATAATAATTTAGTATGCAACCTTAACTTCTGTGTCAATTGCTTAAATGGCTTGCTATTTTTTTATTTATTTTTCCATTACTATTGTTAGATCCTATTCATGGTTTGTCATGAGTTTTGTGGCTTGTTTTAGTGTTAGAATGGAGATGACATATCTTTTGGTCAGTTGTTCTTGCACTCTTTGAATTACTTACACTACAGTTCAGGTATATGCTTGTTTTGACAACTTCACTAGCAACATGAGTGCAATTCTATTCAGATTAGCAATGGCTTTACTTTTCTGTAGTAGTGGTTTTCTGATGAAAAAGTACATGATTTTGGAGCTAACAAAGAAGATTTGATCAATTGAACTCTAAGGAGTAAAGCTAGCACTTGAGAAAAGTATACAGAAGCATCTTTAGCTAATAAATTTGAGTTCATCCCTTTCCCCAATATTTAGTTCATTAGCAAATAAGGCATAATGCAAGCATGTGACAATTTCTACTCATGCACTACCTCAACTATTATGTGTTCGTTATTCGGTGTTTATCATATTTGAAAATTTATTTTGTAGGAAACACTCATTGATAGTGCACTCTTTGACCGAGAGTGTCATTGCCTTGGAATTTGTTAGTGTATGTTGTTTGGTCTAATAGAAACAAGCCAGTCCATGCTGAATGAGGGTATGATCCCATGGATTCTATTGGCTACGCAAGAGATATTCTGCGACGTTTCCGTAAAGTAATTAAAGCTCCAGTTTGTTTGCTAGCAAAGGAAATTGATTTGTATTGTTAAGGCTTTGATAATTTACTTTCTACTATAATTGATTTCTAGTAAATATCAATGTTATTGTATTCTGTATTGAATGTTTCACTTTTACGTGATAAATGTTTGTGAATATTATATTAAAATACTCTTTCATTTGCAGTTATATGTTTAACTTGATCCCCATCAATGTTATATGAAAAAACACGAAAATTGTAATATTTTAGTAACAAATGTTTCAACTTTTTAACTTCAACGTTATATTATTCTATATTGAATGTTTCACTTTTTCCCCATCAATATTATATGAAAATAAGTAATCACCACCCTAAACTAAATGAAAATCAATAACACCAGCTAATCTCCATCTGAAACTAAATAACCATCTGAAACTAAAAGAAATTCGATCAAAATAAGTAATCACCATCCGAAACTAAATGAAAATCAATGACACCAACTAATCTCCATCTGAAAGTAAATAATCATTCGAAATTAAAACAAATTCGATCAAAATAAGTAATCACCATCCGGAACTAAAATGAAAATCAATGACACCAACTAATCTTCATTCAAAATTAAATAACCATCCGAAACTAAAAGAAATTTGATCGAAACAAGTAATCACCATCCGAAACTAAATGAAAATCAATGACACCAACTAATCTCCATCCGAAACTAAATAACCATCTGAAATAAAAAGAAATTTGATCAAAATAAGTAATCATTATTCGAAACTAAATGAAAATCAATGACCATCCGAAATTAAAAGAAATTCGATCAAAATAAGTAATCACCATCCGAAACTAAATGAAAATCAATAACACCAACTATTCTCCATTTTTTTGGAAGTGAACAAATGTGTTATTAACTCCAAAACAGTTCAAGTACATAAGTCGACTCCAACGAGTCCAGACCATCCACACAGCCGAAAAAAGACCAAAAAGATTTAAACTAGCCTAGTAGTACATAATACAGTTCATATAAAGCTAGCTAAAAATCATGTCAGTAACTTGTTGTTCCAGGCCTGGGAAAAGAATGCTTCTGAAGGCAATATTCCGCGTAATTCCATCATACATCCTCTCAGTGTCAAACGCCTTATCTTGGAAATATTTTTCGTTTCTACTCTGCCACACCGCGTAGACTGTTTCCGCCAATAGCCCCTTGAGCAGTCGCGGTTTTAAGCCCTTTCCACCAGCTCTGCGGCTAAGACTCTTCATGCCCGAATCCCAATCCAACCACGTGATATTCAAGTGTGCCCACGCAAAAACTCGTTCCAGTAGTTGTTTCGTAACCGCACATTCAAAGAAAAGATGCTCAATGGTCTCTTGTGCACCACAGTAGATACATTCACCATCAGTTTGGAGGCCAAAACGAGTGAGTCGGTCTTTTGTGGCAAGTCTCCTCCACAAACATAGCCAGAGCATGAAGATCGCCCGAGGCCTGGCCATGTTATTTATTATCAATGCGCGCCAGTATACCTTCTCAGCCTGACCTCGTAACCCTTCATATATGTCTTTAACCTTGTAATGCCCCCTAGCCATACATTGTGTCCATTGTGGTAGCGCATAAACTTTCTCCCTACATTTTAAAATAGAGCGCAGAGTCCACGAGCAATCACCTGGAGGGACAGAAGTATGTAGCGGCTCATCCTTGATATAAAAGGTATGTATCCAACGGATCCAGAGCTTGTCACTTTTATTCTGTATGTTCCACAGAAGCTTTGCCATAAGTGCTTGGTTCCATTCCTCAAGAGAAACAATGTTAAGTCCACCACAGCTTTGTGGATAGCACAGCTTATCCCATGCCACGAGCGCCTTCTTTGATGGATTTTCTTTACCACTCCATAGGAACGTTCTACAGATACTTTCAATATGGTGTAGTACCTGCCTAGGCAAAGGAAATACCTGCAACCAGTAATTAGTAACTGAGAACAGAACACTCTTTATCAGTTGTTGCCTTCCTGCATAGCTCAAGAGTCTTGAAGTCCAGTGACGAACTCGACAAAGTATTTTATCAATCAGTGGTTGGCAATGGTTTATCGTAAGTTTACTTGCAGATAGTGGTACCCCCAAGTATTTAACAGGCAAATCACCCTGTCTAAACCCAGTGCGCTGCATGATCATATCTTTCTCCACCCCGTGTACCCCACCAAAATATACACGACATTTGCCTGGGTTTGCCTTGAGTCCTGTTGATCTGGAGAACACATCAAATTGTTCCATCATGAGGGTGACTGAACCAACATCCCCTCGCATAAAAAGCATCAGATCATCAGCAAAGCATAGATTCGTAATTCTGAGTCTCTCGCATTTAGGATGAAAATTGAAGTCCGGTTTGTGAGCCAGTTGCTGTAAGCACCTATGGAGATATTCCATTACTAAGACAAACAGTAGTGGTGACATGGGATCCCCGTTGATGGAATATCTATACGATACCGAAGATACGCATAACATAATCCATTGGCAGAATATAGATGGGAAGCCGAGCTCACGCAAGATGCCCTCTAACGCGCACCATTCAACGGTGTCATACGCCTTTTGCATATCCATTTGAACCATACAGCGAGGTGAGATACCTTTCCGTTTATATCCCCTCACTAACTCTTGAGCCATCAAAATATTATCTTGAATGTTCCTCCCAGGCATAAAGGCCGATTGGCTTTCATCGACCACTGTATTGATCACCTTACCAAGTCTGTTTGTGATTATTTTGGATATAATTTTATAGACTGTGGTACAACAAGATATTGGGCGCATCTCCTTCATGGTTCTAGCTCCAGGTGTCTTGGGAATCAAGGTAACCAGCGTGCAATTCCAAGCGGGGTACAATTCACCCTGATTGAAGAATTCCAGAACAGCATCCATGACATCCGTTCTCGTTGTGTTCCATGTTGCTTTAAAGAATTTAGAGGTAAATCCGTCCACTCCTGGCGCTTTATCTTCCCCTATACCCATTGCGCAAAGCAGTGATGTCTACGGCCTCCATTCGTATGGCTGCGTCACCAACCAGTTTCCCATAGAAGTTCAAGACTTCCGTTTCGATGTCCTCATGTGTACTCACTTCCCTCCCGTCGGCTGTAATCAACTGCTTGAGGCCCGTGATCTTATTCTTATCTTTCACAACCGCATGAAAAAAGGCGTTATTGCCATCACCCAACTTGAGCCAATCAATTTTTGCCTTTTGTTTCATAACCTTCTCTTCCAATTCGTTCCACTTATCAAGAGATGCGCGTTCTTCTTTCATCTTGGTGAGTAAGGTGTTGTTAAAACGGTCCAGAGCCAACAGTGCTTGTGTTTCCTCCAAAGCTGTCCGTGCCTGTTGAATCTTGGTCGGCAGATTTGTGACACGCCTGTTGAGGTTCCTTAATGCAGATTGCATAAGTTTTAACTTCATCCATACCTGTTTTTGTTTAGTCCCTTGGCGCAAAACTCTCCAAGCGTTTTGTACTGTATCTTGAAACTCCGGCAAGCCCACAAGGCAATTCAGGAACCGGAAGTTCCTAGGGCGTGTGAGAACAGGTATCATGTGCGTGAGTAACAGTGGTGAGTGATCCGATACGCCGGGATTCAGAATTTCAATCTTCACATGTTGGTTTTGCTGGTACCACATTGTATTAGCAATGGCATGGTCAATACGTGAATAAATACCGCCATTTGACCATGTAAAGTACACCCCTTGTGTATCAACAGCCGACAATCCCACAGAAATCATCATATCAAGTAGGTCTTTGTATTCATACAGTTGCACCGCATTCCCTCCTTCCCTATCTTCAATATTCATGACATTGTTGAAATCTCCCAAACAAATCCATGGTTCATTGATATTGCTCGCAAGATTTTCAAGATGTTGCCATAGAATACGCCGATGCACTAGCTGGTTCTGAGCGTAAATAAAAGTCACCAGGCCCTTGTTCATGCCATTTATATCCAAGATTCGACAATGCATATCAATGTTATTGTATTCTAAATTGAATGTTTCACTTTTGCGTGATAAATGTTTGTGAATATTATATTGAAATATTCTTTCATTTAAAGTTAAATGTTTAACTTGATCCCCATCAATGTTATATGAAAATACACGAAGATTGTAATATTTTAGTAACAAATGTTTCAACTTTAACTTCAACGTTATAATATTCTGTATTGAATCTTTCACTTATTCCGCATCAATATTATATAAAAATAAGTAATCAGCATCGGAAACTAAAAGAAAATCAATGACACCAACTAATCTCCATCCGAAACTAAATAACCATCTGAAACTAAAAGAAATTCGATCAAAATAAGTAATCACCATCCAAAACTAAATGAAAATCAATGACACCAACTAATCTCCATCCGAAACTAAATAATCATTCAAAATTACAAGAAATTCGATCAAAATAAGTAATCACCATCCGAAACTAAATGTAAATCAATGACACCAACTAATCTCCATTCGAAACTAAATAACCATCCGAAACTAAAAGAAATTTGATCGATATAAGTAATCACCATCCGAAACTAAATGAAAATCAATGACACCAACTAATCTCCATCCGAAACTAAATAACCATCTAAAACTAAAAGAAATTCGATCAAAATAAGTAATCACCATCCGAAACTAAATGAAAATCATTGACACCAACTTATCTCCATCCGAAACTACATAATTATTCGAAATTAAAAAAATGGATCAAAATAAGTAATCACCATCCGAAACTAAATGAAAATCAATGACACTAAGTGATCTCCATTCGAAACTAAATAACCCTCAGAAACTAAAAGAAATTCGATCGAAATAAGTAATCACCATCCGAATCTAAATGAAAATCAATGACACCAACTAATCTCCATCGGAAACTAAAAGAAATTCGATCAAAATAAGTAATCAACATCCGAAAGTAAATGAAAATCAATGACACACCAACTAATCTCCATCCGCAACTAAATAATCATTCGAAATTAAAAGAAATTCGAACAAAATAAGTAATCACCATCCGAAATTAAATGAAAATCAATGACACCAACTAATATCCGTCCGTAACTAAATAACCATCCGAAACTAAAACAAATTCGATCAAAATAAGTAATCACCGTCCGAAACTAAATGAATATCACTGACACCAACTAATCTCCATCCGAAACTAAACAACCATCCGAAACTAAAAGAAATTCGATCTAAATAAGTAATCACCATCCGAAACTAAATGAAAATTAATGACACCAACTAATCTCCATCCGAAACTAAAAGATATTCGATCAAAATAAGTAATCACCATCCGAAACTAAATGAAAATCAATGACACCAACTAATGTCCATCCGAAACTAAATAATCATCCGAAATTAATAGAAATTCGATCAAAATAAGTAATCACCATCCGAAACTAAATGACAATCAGTGACACCAACTAATCTTCATCTGAAACAATTAAATATCAATGTTATTGTATTCTCTACTGAATGTTTCAATTTTGCATGATAAATGTTTGTGAATATTATAATAAAATATTCTTTCATTTGCAGTTAAATGTTTAACTTGATCCCCATCAATGTTATATGAAAATACACGAAGATTGTAATATTTTAGTAACAAATGTTTCAACTTTTTAACTCCAACGTTATATTATTCTGTATTGAATGTTTCACTTATTCTCCATCAATATTATATGAAAATAAGTAATCGCGATCCGAAACTAAATGAAAATCAATGACACCAACTAATCTCCATTCGAAACTAAATAATTATTCGAAATTATAAGAATTTTGATCAAAATAAGTAATCACAATCCGAAACTAAATGAAAATCAATGACACTAACTAATCTCCATTCGAAACTAAATAACCATCCGAAACTAAAAGTAATTCGATCGAAATAAGTAATCACCATCCGAAACTCAATGAAAATCAATGACACCAACTAATCTCCATCTGAACCTAAAAGAAATTCGATCAAAATAAGTAATCACGAAACTAAATGAAAATAAATGACACC
Organism: Plantago ovata; assembly: GCA_028274465.1. NCBI lineage: Eukaryota > Viridiplantae > Streptophyta > Magnoliopsida > Lamiales > Plantaginaceae > Plantago > Plantago ovata. Next base: position 47,477,523 of record CM051456.1, on the reverse strand, counting down.
AACTAATATCCATCCGTAACTCAATAATAATTCGAAATTAAAAGAGAATCGATCAAAATAAGTAATCACCATCCGAAACTAAATAAAAATCAATGACACAAACTAATATCCATCCGTAACTAAATAACCATCTGAAACTAAAAGAAATTCGATCAAAATAAGTAATCACCGTCCGAAACTAAATGAATATCAATGACACCAACTAATCTCCATCCCAAACTAAACAACCATCCGAAACTAAAAGAAATTCGATCGAAATAAGTAATCACCATTCGAAACTAAATGAAAATCATTGACACCAACTAATCTTCATCCGAAACTAAAAGATATTCGATCAAAATACGTAATCACCATCCGAAACTAAATGAAAATCAATGACACCAACTAATCTCCATCCGAAACCAAATAACCATCCGAAATTAATAGAAATTCGATCAAAATAAGTAATCATCATCCGAAACTAAATGACAATCAATGACACCAACTAATCTTCATCGTAATGTCAATGTTATTGTATTCTCTATAAAATGTTTCACTTTTGCGTGATAAATGTTTGTGAATATTATATTAAAATATTCTTTCATTTGCAGTTAAATGTTTAACTTGATTCCCATCAATTAATGTTATATGAAAATACACGAAGATTGTAATATTTTAGTAACAAATATTTCAACTTTTTAACATCAACGTTATATTATTCTTTATTAAATGTTTCACTTATTCCCCATCAATATTATGAAAATAAGTAATCACCATCCGAAACTAAATGAAAATCAATGACACCAACTAATCTCCATCCAAAACTAAATAATTATTCGAAATTAAAAGAATTTTGATCAAAATAAGTAATCACCATCCGAAACTAAATGAAAATCAATGACACTAACTGATCTCCATTCGAAACTAAATAACCATCAGAAACTAAAAGAAATTCGATCGAAATAAGTAATCACCATCCGAAACTAAATGAAAATCAATGACACCAACTAATCTCCATTTGAAACTAAAGAAATTCGATCAAAATAAGTAATCACCATCCGAAACTAAATGAAAATGAATGGCACCAACTAATCTCCATCCGCAACTAAATAATCATTCGAAATTAAAAGAAATTCGAACAAAATAAGTAATCACCATCTGAAACTAAATGAAAATCAATGACACCAACTAATCTCCATCCGAAACTAAATAACCATCTGAAACTAAAAGAAATTCGATCAAAATAAGAAATTACCATCCCAAACTAAATGAAAATCAATGACACCAACTAAACTCTATCCGAAACTAAATAATCATCCGAAGCTAAAAGAATTTCGATCAAGATAAGTAATCACCATAAGCAACTAAATGAAAATCAATGACACCAACTAATCTCCATTCGAAACTAAAAGTAATTCGATCAAAGTAATTACCATCCGAAACTAAATGAAAATCAATGACATCAATTAATCTCCATCCGAAACTAAATGAAAATCGATCAAAGTAAGTAATCACCATCCGAAACTAAAATGAAAATCAATGACACCGACTAAACTCCATCCGAAACTAAATAACCATCCGAAACTAAAAGAAATTCGATCAAAATAAGTAGTCACCATCCGAAACTAAATGAAAATCAATGACAACAACTAATCTCCATACGAAATGTTTAACATTACATGATGTAACGTTGATGGTCTTGTACCAAAATATTTAATATTATTCTAAAATCCTCAGGGATCAGTGTAACCAAAATACCCTTAAAAATGATGAAAAGTACATTCGGATTCTACGGTATTAATTAGGAATTAGGATGAAACGCAAGTGGAATTAAACATTGGTCGTGGGTTTTAACTGAAACATTAAATACAATCTAATGAAACATTGGAAAATTTATATTGAAACATTTAACATACTTCGTATTTATTAAATCCAAATGCGTTGGGAACCCAAAATACCAATTACAAGTTCTATAAACTAACATTAACCAAGATATTAGCAAACATTAGACATTCTTCATTAATTCATCTGATTACAAAATAATTCATTTATTCAACTAAATGGTACTAACTTTTACCACTTATACACCATGATAAGTGTAAAAGGCAAAGTATCAACCCCTTAACACTATACCAATCTAGAACTAGCTATACAAGATTCCATTGAAAAGAAGCTTTAAAGCACTCTTTGAGAATAAACTGATCTTTGGAATCTGCAGGCTTGTTTAGGATCAAAATCTCCATTCAGCGACGTGCTACCAAGGCTACCAGCTCCTTTTTCTCATAAAGTTTCCAAGTCTGCATGGGTAGAAAAAAGTAAACACAATATATTCCTCAAGCATTTCAAGGAAAATTTGAGAATTGTTATTATACAACTGCATATACTAAACCAACACAGAATATATGTTCTTGTCATTAAGCTTTAAGAAAGATTCAACTCTCTGACATAATTTTTCTATATTGTACAGATCATAAATTTCTCCTCAGAATTACGTCCAACATGTGGAGCTTATATAGGATAGGATAGTTTAGTTTGGAATTTAAATGAAGCTGAAAACTAGTAAGGCGACAAGATTGAGCATGCTTTTCAATCTAAATCATGCTTAAAAGAAACATTAATGGTGCAAGCTTCATATGCAAAGACTAGATATGCCAGGCGTGCAAGTTCAGATGCAAAGACTAGAGATATGCCAGGCGACGACACAAAAGTTTGCACAAATTCAAGTAAAAAGAAACAGGTTATTATCAACTCTCATATGCTTTGGTCATTTTATACTTTTTGTCCTTTTTCCAACTCTCTATAAAAGCTTCATGTTATCAGAATATCAGTCAAGAAACAACAACCATTCAACACAACAGTTCTTAAATAAACCCAAATTTCTTCATTTTCTCAGTAGTTTTGCACAGAGAACTGCAAAAATTCTATCCACTAGACAATAGATACATGGCCTCTGCTTAGTCACACATTTTGTAATGCAATATTGATGTTTATTAATCATCATTTTGTAATCATTTGGTGATTAAAGAAATGTTCAATTGGTACTAGTTATGGTTAAAATAAAACCATCTTCCCTCCAGGTGCTACTTCCTCAGAAGAATACTTCATAAATGTGGCAAAATCCTTTCTAAACCCCAAGGAGATTAGACATCTCCATATTGATGTAAATAATAAACAGAAAATACCTTATGTTTTCGAATCAAGTCAAACATTAGAGATATTATGCCAAAACGTAACACATGCAGAAGTAAAACATTAGACATCAACATGAAAAACGAAAAACAGGAACTCACATCAGAAAATATCCACATGAATCACACAATGAACAACAACAGAGCATTGCAACAATCAATTAACACTAAAAATCAAGCAGAAACATGAATGAGAACAATCCGAACAAAAAATACGAACATAATATCGTAAAACACAAAATAAGCCCTAATTAGTATTTAAAACCTTATAATCGACCATCCTCTTTGATACGGGTATAATGGGCCTGGCTCGAATCACTTTCCATCGAAAGCATAGGAGGGTCATTCTCGAAGCATAATACCCTTCACATCAAAAGATAGGCCATCTGCCAAGGACCGAATCGAAAGAGCGAGATACCCCCGAACTAGGAGGGGTCCTCGATTGCGACCCTCCGTTGTCCTTAGGTCCGCTAAAAAAGGGAGCAAGTCGTTTAGTGGGGACCGCCACGTATCCTCTATATATATATACTCGCATTTCTTATGTTCACGACACACAGACACAAAGTATCCTCTCCGTTATGGTGTTCTCTATTTCCATTCACATTGACTTGGCGGCGGTCTAACTGAGGTAGGCCGCCCTATCCGGTCCCACCCCTTCTCTCCCCTTCCCCTTTTCTACTGTAGGTACCGGAGCTCCGTTCAAGTACCTAATCTTGTTGGCATTGGAAAATCATTAGTCGATAAGTGTAATCCCTTAAACGGATTTTACCCTCATCATCTTGGCGCCGTCTGTGGGAACTCCGACCAAAAGCCATGGTGAAGCGGAAACAGCCTGAAACCGCAACAAAGGATAGAGAACCGGTAGCTACCACCGTGGAGGACCCCACTTTAGAAGATGGATATGTGCTGGAAGAAGACGAAATTCCTCCTGAGGAGTTAAACCCTCCCTCTCCTCACTCGGGAGAGGAATCAGGAGAAAACAATAGACAATAGAGCCCGAAGAGCCACAAATCTTACTGACGGATAGTCGGCTCAAAGAGATGATAGAATCTGTTTGCAAAGCTTACGTAGGGAGTCAAAAACCACCTGCGGAAAAGCCCAAAAGTGTAAAGGATATTTCTTCCCAAAGCTAACCGCCCGCTCAACCCCAAAGTAGGAACCAACATTCCCAAGTTCGGACATCACAAAGCAGTGAAAGAACACCCACGAATAGTTCGGTCGTAGTCATCCGGCATGAACGTAGAAATCACGAGAAAAGAATGGAACATAAGAAGCCTCGATCTCAACAATTGCACACAATCCCCGAGGGTAGTGGAGATCCTTCGGGCGGGAATTTATTGGACCCCGAAAGGGAAACCCTCGAAAGGAAAATGAGGAAGTATGAGAACCTTCTCAGGGAGCATGATAGGAAAAGAATAGACCCACGCGATTGCAGACCCACGCATGATGTGGACCACTGGAGGAGAGAAGACGAACGGGAAGCCCGGATGTATACCTTCTCAAAAGGACTAACGAACCCAAGGACGGGTTTCGCACCAAATCCCCTCTCAACATGACTGATAAGTCATTCGATACCACCCAGTCGAAAAATTCCAAGAAATCTTCCCAAGTATGCTGGAGACTCGTGCCCCCATGAGCATAGGGTTAGGTTCGAAAATGCGATGCAAATGCACGGGCATGATGAAAAGGACATGGTAGTCGTTTTTCCAGGCACGCTCGAAGGGGTAGCCACGGAGTGGTATTATAACATGCCACCAGGATCCATTCGATACTACACAGATTTGGTCAGAGCCTTTTTGTGTCATTTCACTGATTATAAAAAATCCAGACAATCAAGCAGTTGTTTACAGGACATCATCCAAAAGAAGGATGAGCCCCTAAAACGTTGGTGGCAAAGATTCAACGCGGTGGCCTTACAGGTAGATGATCATCCCATGCACTTTCGAAGGCAAACCCTCTTTACTAACACTCGAAATCCAGGGCTGGCTTCTGAAGTTTCGCAAGAAAAACCGGAAACGGCCGAAGGATTATCCGATATAGTCAACAAGTATATCGAGGAGGAACGGATGAATAAAGAGGCTCGTCTAGCTTTCGATCCATCACCCAGGCGAGAGATAGAAAAATCACCCCCAGCTAAGGAAAAAGGCGGCTCTTCGAAGGACCACGGGAATCCATCGAAAGACCGTAGGAGGGAGTTCAACACAAGCAACAGGAAGCTCCCACGAAAAAATCCCAGACCGATAAGATACCCCCAGAGGAAGGTTTTTTCTATCATCGAAGCCGAGCCATTTGTGAGGTGGCCCACAAAACACAAGGAGACCAATACCACTAAGAACTCGGATGAGCATTGTAAATTCCACCAACAAATGGGACATAGCACGGACAAGTGCATCGAATTGACAGCCGAGTTGGAGAGAATTGTGGCCCTAGGTTATGTCCAGGAATTTATGGATTATGATGGAAACCCTATGATTCGACTGATTGAAAAACGCAAGTCCGAAGTGGTTCAACCCCCCATCGTTTCGAGGCCTCCACTTCCGATGCAATCAACCGTGTTTAAAGAGTCCCGGGAAGCCACACCCAAGGATCTCAACATGGATAATGACCCTATCTATGACAAGATCAGGTACATAGCAGGGGGACCGACTGGAGGGGATTCTAGAAAGGAAAGGGATCGTACTGCCCGAAGGATGCGTAATGCTTATGCCGAAGGGAACACGACTTTCAATGTGGGAAGTGTCCAAGTTCAAAGCCATGCTTTAACATTCGATCATACCGATATTCCTTCGCCAGAGACCACTCGGAACCAAGACCCCAATTTTCCGCTCGTTGTTTTGATAGTGATCTCGGGTTTTCCGGTGAAAAAAGTCCTGGTAGACACGAGTAGTTCTGTCAACATCATTACTACCTATACTTTGAAGAAAATGAAAATCGAGGGCCAAGGCATGACAAATGTTTCGACAGAGTTGTCTGGCTTCGGTGGTGCTGTTGTCAAACGACTCGGCACGATCTGGCTTTTAACATCCCTCGGGACACATCCTTCGAGGGTAACGAAACAATGCCAGTATGTTGTTATCGATGCCCCCATGGGGTACAATGTTCTCTTCGGACGGCCAGGACTAAACCAATTTCAAGCAGTGGCATCGACATACCACTTAAAATTGAAGTTTCCAACAGAAACCGGGGTGGGTGAGGTTCGAGGAGATCCCAAGGAGGCTTGGGAGTGCTATTGCGCTTCCACCATACCACACAAAAGAGCCTTAACCCAAGAAGTAGAGGTCAAGGAGGTCCCTGCACCGAAGAAACAATGCATGCTCGTAGATGATGAGTTGTTCGACTTTCCACTTGGGTCCTCGGGAGATGAGCGTTTGGCCCATTGTTCGGAGATAAAAGACCTATCCCTAGACGAACATGATGAGACTCGAACTACAAAGATAGCCGCGGATTTACCAGAAGAACTTGAGCTAGCTTTTTCGATGTTTCTCAAGCAAAATTCGGACGTTTTCGCATGGGGAACCAGTGACCTCCGCGGAATTAGCCCCCACGTCATGGTCCACAAACTCAAAGTGGATCCCAAGGCTAAACCAGTCAGTCAGAAGCAAAGGAACTTCAGTCGAGAAAAGAATTTGATAATAGACGAAGAGGTCTTAAAACTCCTCAAAGTCGGACACATTCGACCCACTCAATTTTCGAACTGGCTTTGCAACGTGGTGTTAGTCAGCAAAGGCAAAGACAAATGGAGAATGTGTAATGACTTCACGGATTTGAACAAATGTTGCCCCCGAGACCCTTACCCGTTGCCTCGTATCGACCAACTTGTCGATTCGACCGCAGGGGCCGAAAGGTTAAGCTTCATGGATGCGTTTCAAGGCTATCACCAAGTTCCAATGGCTCGTGAAGATGTTGACAAAATGGCTTTCGTAACCCATTCGGGGGTTTCTCATTTCGAGCCATGCCTTTCGGATTACGAAACGCGGGAGCCACTTACCAACGTCTGGTCAACATGATGTTCGAGGCCGAAATAGGGAAAACCATGGAGGTCTATGTAGATGATATGTTGGTAAAGAGCCTAGAAGCCAAAGACCATGTTCGAAATTTGGGAAAATGTTTCGACATCCTTCGAAGCTACGGTATGAAGTTAAACCCAGCCAAGTGTACTTTTGGAGTTAGAGGAGGCAAGTTTCTAGGTTACATGGTGACGCAAAGAGGGATTGAGGCTAATCCTGACAAAATCAAAGCCCTCTTAGATTTCCCTAGCCCGAACAACATCAATGAAGTTCAAAAGTTGGTGGGTAGAATCATAGCACTCAGTCGTTTCATATCGAGATCCGGAGAAAAACGTCTTCCCTTTTTCAAAGTCCTCAGAAATAGCAAAGATTTCGAGTGGAATCCGTCAAGTGAAGAGGCTTTGAGTAAGTTAAAGGATTACTTAGCCAAGCCTCCATTACTGTCGAACCCAAAGAGGGGGACATTTTGTATCTGCACGTCGCGATTTCGAGGGAAGTGATAAGTTCGGTACTAGTCCGTATTGAAGAGAAAATACACCAACCCATTTACTATCTAAGTAAGGTACTCACCAAAGCAGAGATCAATTATTTGGACATTGAGAAGTTGGCATATTGTGTGGTCCTCGCAGCTAGGCGTCTTCGCCCCTACTTCCAATCACACGAAATTGTAGTCTTAACTTCCCAAGCCCTCAAAAGAATTCTGGGTAAACCCGACCTCTCAGGAAGATTAGTCAGGTGGTCAATCGAACTCATGGAATATTCCATCGAGTTCCAGTCTCCTCGATCGAAGCAGGCGCAGGTCGTGGCAGATTTCTTCCTTGGGGGAACAGAAGAACTATGCCATATTTTCACACTCGAAGAGTCTCTCAAGGGAGAAAACCTCGAACCAAGGTGGGAAATATATGTCGATGGTTCGTCAACACGAGGGCAAGGAGGAGTAGGAATTCACATGATGGATCCCAACGGGGTCGAAATCGATTTTGCCATTAGACTTGCTTTCCCCAGCAACGAACAATGAAGCAGAGTACGAAGCTGTCCTCTTAGGTCTCAATCTTTCGTTCGAAGGAGGAGCAAAACACGTACATGTGCGCACGGATTCCCAACTGGTGGCCCAACAACATACAGGGGTTTTCGAGGCTAAAGAAGAACCAATGAAACTTTACTTGGCCGAATTGAAGAAGATGGTATCCAAGTTCGAAAGCGTCGAAATATCACAAATCCCTCGCACCCTCAACAAGGTAGCAGATGGACTGGCACGATTTGGTAGCTCATCTCAAACAATCGCTACTCGTCAGATCACCCTCATGACGGTCCAACGACCCGCTATTGGGGACAAACTCAAGAGACAACTAGATTTCGAGGCAAATGCCGTTAACAGAGAAATGGTTAACAAGGTACATTATCGGACCACATTTTCGATAGTATTCGAATCAACCATTCCAACGCATAATTTTACCGAGCCATTTCGCTCATTAATTTATTTTGCAGTTCGAGGGACAGTAAGACTTTGTGACAAAATCCACTAGCAAAGACCGCAAATGGTTGAAAAAGGTACATTATCGAATCACTACTTCGATAAGACTCGAATCAACCGTGTGAAAATATCAAGGTATTTTACCAAGGCGTTTTGACTCGAACAAATTTGTTTTGCAGTTCGAGGAACGAGACGAAGTGAAAACTATCGACACTAGCCATGAATGGTTATCCGATATCAAGGTACACTGTCGAATCACATTTACAAATACACTCGAATCAATCATTCGAAAACACATTTACATCAAGGCTTTTCGCCCAAAATAAATCTATTTTGCAGCTTTACAAGCAGGGAGTCATCCCTATAGACAAATCTGTTGCCAGAAGACTCCGGAGGAGAGCGCAATATTTCATTTGGGATGGGTCAAATCTCTACAAAAGATCAGCTGACGGCCCACATTTAAAGTGCGTCAACGAGGAAGAGGCTCGAATAATTTTAGAGGAGGTACACGTAGGAAGTTGCGGGAACCACTCCGGGGGAAGAGCTCTGGCCCAAAAGATAAGACGGCAAGGTTTTTATTGGCCTCGAATCATCAAAGATTCGAAGGCTAGATTCAAAAAATGCGATGAATGTCAGAGGTTTGCTAGAAATACCAAGTCCCCAGTAGAACCAATGCTTCCCATACCTATTTCCTGCCCCTTCGACAGATAGGGAATAGATATCGTAGGTAAGCTACCTACGTCAAGCAAGCAGAAGAAGTTCTTAATCGTCGCAGTAGAATACTTCTCCAAGTGGGTCGAAGCAGAGGCCGTTAGCAGAATCACAGAAGAAGCAGTCAAAGATTTCATTTGGAGGAACATCATTTGCCGATTTGGTCTCCCTCGAATCATAACATCGGACAATGGGACTCAATTCACGGGAAAGAAAATACGAGCTTGGTGCGCCGAATTAGGAATCAAGCAATGTTTCACATCAGTGGGACATCCTCAAGCCAATGGGATGACCGAAGTAACCAATCGAACAATCATTCACAATCTCGAAAAGCGTTTAGGACGGTCGAAATCTGATTGGGCTGAGGAACTCCATGGGGTGCTGTGGGCCTACCGAACCAAACAAAGAACAGCTACTCAAGAAACCCCGTTCTGCTGGTCTACGGGTTGGAAGCCGTCATCCCCTGCGAGATTGCGGTCGAAAAAGACGAGGCAAGAGCCTCGGATTTAGACTTGCTCGATGCTAAACGAGAAGAGACTAGGATTCGAATCTTGAGGTACCAGGCCATGATGACGAAGGCTTACAATAAGAATCTTGTGAAGTGTGATCTGAACGTCGGAGATTTGGTCTTAAGCAAAGCCGACATACTCGAAAAAGTGGGGAAACTGCAAGAGCCGTGGAAAGGTCCTTTTCGCGTAACTGAAGCCCTATCAAATGGATCTTATAGACTCGAAGATTTGGAAGGGCACGCCTTGGTGAGGCCGTGGAACATCAAGTGCCTAAGGAAATATTACTCGTAGTAGAACATCGACCTTTAGAAGTTTATTTTGTTGTCCATAAAACCCCTAAACAAACCACCCCAAGAGGGTCGTCACTGAAAGGGGGTACTATTTTGTTTTGATATCCCTCGAAAAAAACCACCCTATAAGGGTCATCACTGAACAGGGAATGACTTTCGTTCCGAAAACAACTCCACGAGGGTCGTCACCCGGAACAAAACGTCATCTAGAAATGAACGAACCCACGGGTTTTTTATCAGCCCTTTTTCACCAACTGGTTTCTTCGATAGACCCACTGACGAATGGGTCATCGAGGAAACCAAGGACCTCTTAATGTTAAAATCGAGATATTCAAAGAAAGCTACTTCGACGGAAGAACTTTCTTTCGACTATACTCGAAATCTCGAATACTTTAATCGAGAAGTGTGCGATTTTACGAAGATATTCGACGGTCTATACTTTGTCTAAATACGTGCTCAAACCACGACAAAAACAAAATAATAGACATCTCCTTCGACGAAAGAGTTGTACTATAGTTCGAACGACAAAATCATTTTCTCAACATAAGAAATAGATAAGTCAAAACATTTCGACAATTCCATAAATAAGAGCATGTACAAAAAGCTATCACAACATTTTCGAGCAAATATTCCTCAGTTCGTTCACAAGAATGGATTCGACATGGCCAACAAGAATCATTCCACAAAAGATGGCCATAACGAATCCATTCAAGAACGCATATCTCAAAACTAAAATTGTTCGAAGCAAATTAGAATTCAAAAGAAAAAATCCAGAATTTAAAAATAAGTTTGGACATGCTACAAAAACACCCGGTATACCAGGCCTTCGAAAGGAGCGCTCCATCTTCAGGGTTTTGGGTTCGGTTCGAGGTTTCGCTGTTGAGGGGGGTCTTGACCGCTTCGAGCCGTGTCCTCTACATCTCCCCTTAAGCTGAGCCAACTCACAAGAGAGCCAAAGTCTCGATAGGACAAGTCACCCAAGGTAATCCCGGCCGATAGCAAGTCCAAGTTCCCAAGCTCGCATAGAGGAGGAACAGAAGAGGGCACGGGTGGAGAACTCATGGTTGCCGGGGCTTCGTCAGGATGAGCTATCGAAAAGAGTTCCTCCTTTTCCAAAGCTTCGAAGCATTCTTCGGCAGTTAAGGCCGGTACCCCTTCGGTCGCATTCTCGGTCTCCACCGGCACTTCGAATTTCCCATCCTTAAGGAGGTCGATCTCCTTCTCATCATCAAAGTTCGGGGGAAGATGCCCTCGAAACTTCAACTGGGCCAGTACCTTATCTTTCGTTTCCATAGCTTTGTCCGCCACCCTTTTTCCAACCAAGTACTCGCAAGATTGCGACCCTATAAAATCTCGGACGGCATCCACCCTCATGAATTTTCCCTTTCGAGCCAGCTCCTCCCTCGTCTTGCGCAAAGCAGATTCGAACCCACCTCTCTCCCTCTTCAACTGCTCAACTTTCCCCTCTAGTAAAGCTTTCACATCTTCAGACGTTTTCAGAGCCACAACATGGTTCGTAGAAGCATCTTGAGCTTGGGCCAATGCCTTGGACAATTTCTCCACCTCCTCATTTCGACCCGCTAACTTTTCCTGAAGCTTGCGCCTTTGCTGCTTCTCCTCACGGTATTTCTCTTCAAGGCTCCCCGAAAGAGTTGACTTCTTCTCTAGCCGGCTCCCAATGTTTCGAGCCACGGTCATCAACTAAAAAAAAAATAAAAAAAAATACACCAAGTTCTATCCCCGAAAGGACATATATTTGTGTGAGCAAAAACCAAGTTTTACAAAACAAAGAAGGACAAAAAACTTACTTGCATCTGTAGCAGGGCTTCCTTCTGCTTAATCTCAGCATCGGATAAGCGATCGAGTTCAACCTGATCAACTTTCGAGGACATAAGGTCCTTCCACCCAAGTGCTGTATGGCCGTTTCCTCGAAGAAAGGAAACCTCGTGATCAACCCCCATAGCAGGAAACGAGGCCACAACCAACTCCCTCGAAGAACCAGGAGAGCTCAGTTCGATCACATCCTTTTCTTGACGGGCCCTTTTGCTTCGGTTCCCTGAAGCAGATGTCGTACCCAGTTCGAGGGGACGAGGAGGGTGTTGTCCAGAATGGTGAGAATCTCCTGAACCTTCTACATTTCGAGCTGGGGATGGGCGAGGAGGTTGAGACACTTGAGGACCTACCCCGATGTGGCCCGACCCTGACACTTGTTCGGGAGCTGGAGCTCCTCCGACCGAGGGTTTTATGGTAGGGAAGTCAGCAGGGCTGATGATTTTCGGGGCATCATGAGGCCTTTCTTCGGTGTACTTTGAAGGCTGTGAAGCCTTCAGTTGCTTTTCCAGAGCTCTTCGAGCCAAAAACTCAGCAGACAGCTTCATCCAGTAAACTGCATCGAAAGGTAGTACGGGAGTTAGCACCAAAATATGAAAGTACATTCACAAACTCTATCAACAAAAAAGAAAAGAAAAAGACAACCACTTACCCAAATCACGGATCACCGTAGCCTCCGGCTCCACATTCGAGATCTTCCCAAGGAAGAGGATAGGCTCGACCAGGAGGCTATACGGGTTGATCCGCTTTTTTAGGGGTAAACCCTTATAAACATTCGAAGTCTCACTCAGATCCCCCGCATTAATACAAGGAACGTCACCAGGACGCCTCCAAATACGAGGGGTAGGTACTACCCCGGGGCTCCCATTCTCATTTCGAGGTAAGCGGACGAAAATAAAACGTCTCTTATACCCCGATCCGTGAGAAGATTGGAATTTGGTAAAAATCTCATAGTTTTTAAGGGGTGAGAAATAGAAGAAGCATCCCCCATCGGAGCTAACATTGATACTGAAAAAATGTAAAAAGTTCGAGGGTGTGACCCTACGACCTAGAGACTCGCACCAAACGCAGAAACTAATCAAGTACCCCACAGCGTTCGGGAGTAACTGCGTAGTGCATAGCTCAAGAGTAGTCAAAATACGGGAGAGGCCCGCGCTAATTGGGAATCGAAATCCATGTTCGAGGGCTTGTAAAGTGAGAGCCACACAATCCGAAGGGGGGCAGTACATTTTATCCTCCAGCCCGGGGAGAATAATCTCATAATCAGATGGGATGCCAAACTTGTGGTGGAGACCCTCAATATCTTTGGGTTTAAGAGTGCAAGTATCGGTGGATAGTTTCTTGTCTAAGTTCTCCTCTGTAAGAACAACCTCAACTTCGCCCCCGGCGGCGGGAACCTCGGCTTGACCTCCATCAACATGCAAAATGTTTTCCATCTTTCGGTTACTTCTCAAAACTCGCGTCGAAGACAGGAACGAGCCTTCACAGCAGGAAGTATAATAGGCGGCACGGGTCTACCCTCGAAAACCTGATTCGAAGTTAAAAACTCCCACGAATCAGAGGGGAACGAAGGCTCAGTATCTCTACCTAAAGGGGGAGAGGCCCTATGTACACTAAAAGAATTCAAATTTATCGGGCTTTCACCGGCACCGGGTTGGTCAACAATTCATTTCGACATACTCGGAAAACACTACCAAATACGAAAGAAACAAATTCAGTAGAAACCCCAACCCGAAACCAAAACAATTCGATTTCGAAGGTATTCAAAACACGAAACATAATTTTAACACTCGAAGAGAAAATACGGGCAAACCAATTGTTTCCTAAACCTAATTAACAGTTTGAAAAAGTTTGGGGGACTCTAGACAAAAAGAACAGGCGGTTTTACGGCATTAAAAGAGCAAGCAAGACAATGGCATCAAGAACAAGAGCAAGCAAAGCAATGGTATCCAGGAAAAGAACAAGCAAGACAACGGCGGCGAGAAAAAACAAATGAAAATTGACATCCAAGACGGAAATAGTAACAGGCGACATTCAAAGGAGAGAAAAAGTAGCAAAATTCAGAAAAGCATGTGAAGCAGAGAAACAATGAAGTCTACAAAAGCATATGAGTAAAAGTAAACAAAAAAGCTATTTAAATTACAAGAAAGGAAGAAAACGAGACATACCTGGAAAAGTACAGCGGACGAAAGTCGGAATCCGGGGAAAAACCGGTGAAGAAAGGCCGCGAGAGAAGAAAAATCACCGGAGAAGAATAAAGGAAAAAGGAAAAAGTGAGAAGTGAAGAAAGAATGAAGCACGAGAGCTTTAACCATTTTTACCCTCCCCCCTCATTAATGCGTCTCGAGAGATATGGCGCGTGGAGGAAACGAGACTGATTTAACGTGACACATGGGGAAAAGTGTAACACGAAACGGCTCCCGCCTCTATCCACTCTTTAAGGCATTTAATTCAAAAATCAATCGAGAAGAAAAGTAAGGCTCACCTGGAAGATTTCGATAGGCTCTTTGAAGCAATCGCCCATCAAAATCTGGGGGACTCATGATACGGGTATAATGGGCCTGGCTCGAATCACTTTCCATTGAAAGCATAGGAGGGTCATTCTCGAAGCATAATACCCTTCACATCGAAAGATAGGCCATCTGCCAAGGACAGATACCCCCGAACTAGGAGGGGTCCTCGATGCGACCCTCCGCTGTCCTTAGGTCCGCTAAAAAAGGGAGCAAGTCGTTTAGTGGGGACCGCCACGTATCCTCTATATATATATACTCGCATTTCTTATGTTCACGACACACAGACACAAAGTATCCTCTCCGTTATGGTGTTCTCTATTTCCATTCACATTGACTTGGCGGCGGTCTAACTGAGGTAGGCCGCCCTATCCGGTCCCACCCTTTCTCTCCCCTTCCCCTTTTCTACTGTAGGTACCGGAGCTCCGTTCAAGTACCTAATCTTGTTGGCATTGGAAGATCATTAGTTGATAAGTGTAATCCCTTAAACGGATTTTACCCTCATCACTCTTCAAATTTCAAGCAATAAAGCTTATATTTACATTCTCCCCACCAATATTCGGTTCATCGGCGCTAGAAACAACAATCCAATCTTATCTTTGCCATTGGAGAATTGAAATCAAACTGCCGAAGAAGAGGATGAATATGAATATCGGACAAAATCAAAGCAAAATAGAGATGAAACAGCATGGAAACGAATGAAATTGGGGATTTCTAGGGTTTTACTTTTACCTTAGAAAATACCTTAGGTGGAAATGGAGTCGCTGCTGGAAGATTGAAGACGATAGAGACGAAAGAACAAAAAATATGGGAGAATAAACGGATTATTGGGATTTCTTATAACTCGGTTTCTGTGGATCTGGATTTTTTAGACCCGCGAGTTTTAGTTGGTATGATCCGCGAGACTAGCTATTATGTTGGTCTTTTTGTGGTCTTTTTTAAGGGTGGTCTCACAGGAGAATTTAGTATTTGTTGGAAGACCTCCTAACATCACTCATCTAAGAGTATTTGGTTGCAAGTCAGTTGTTCTTAACAATGGTAGAGAATATTTAAGGACATTTCAACAAAAGGCAGATGAAGCGATAATTCTTGGCTACTCCTTACATAGCAAAGCTTATAGAATTTACAACAAAAAGGCACAAAAGATTGAAGAATCAGTGCATGTTGTATTCTATGAAAAGACACAAGGAGTCCCGGCTGAAGAAGAAATATAAGATTGTATGAAGAAATTACTGATACACGAGCAAAGAACTGAATCCAATGGTGGAAATGTCAAATCTATTGAACTTAATGATGATTCTGACAATGACGCTCCATCTCTAAGTCATGTCAAGATAAATGTAGTTCATGATAAGGAATTCCCGGCTAAAGACGCAGTTGCTCCAGAAGTTCCTGAAACTACGCAACCTCATGTGTCTGCTGATGAGTTATCTCAAACCAGCAATGCTGAACAAGTAGTTGCTGATGAACCAATTTCAGCAGAGACACAACCACATACCAGTAGTACTGAACAAGTACATGTTGTAGAGTCACATGCTGAAACACAAACATATCCAGATCCGAAGAGCAGAAAACCTGTTAACAAATGGATTAGAGATCATCCCTCTAAGGATATGATTGGTGATATTGACAAACACAAAGTGACTAGATCCAAAGTATCTACCAATCAAGAACTTGCTGAAGAAGCAATTGTTGTTGAGGTAGAAGCTTTGTTCTCTTGCTTTGTTTCAGAAATTGAGCCCAAAACCATAGAAGAAACTTTAAAGCATTCTGAATGGGTCAAGGCAATGCAAGAAGATCTGGATCAATTTTAAAGGAACAAAGTCTGGAAACTTGTACACCTTGATGAAGGAAAGAAAGCAATTGGTACAAAGTGGGTGTTCAGAAACAAGCTGAGTGAGTCTGAAGAAGTAACAAGGAACAAAGCACGTTTAGTTGCTCAAGGTTATTGTCAGACAGAAGGATTGGATTATGATGAGTCTTATGCACCAGTTGCAAGGTTGGATGCTATTAGACTTTTCTTAGCCTTTGCTGCTCATAATGACTTCATAGTTTATCAAATGGATGTTAAAAGTGCATTCCTAAATGGTGAACTTGCTGAAGAAGTCTATCTAGAACAACCCTCTGGCTTTGAACTTCCCTCAGAAACCAAGATGGTATATAAGCTTCAGAAAGCTGTATATGGTCTAAAGCAAGCACCTAGAGCTTGGTATGATACCTTAGCCAAATTCTTGCTAGACAATGGTTTCAAGAAGGGTGAAGTTGATAAAACCTTATTTACCATGAATCATGATGGTAAAATACTCTTAGTCCAAATTTATGTGGATGACATAATTTTTGGTTCTAAGGACAAGCAACTTTGTGATGATTTTGCCAAACTCATGACAAAAAAGTTTGAAATGAGCATGATGGGCAAATTGAATTATTTCCTAGGATTGCAAGTCAAGCAACTCAAGGATGAAATATTCATAAAAAAAAACAAAATCAAGCAAAGTATGCAAAGGAAATGCTCATAAAGTTCAGGATCAAAGAGGAAGAGAAACCTGAAAAGATCCCTATGAGTGTTGGTACCAAATTAGGCTATACTAAACAAGACAAAAGTGTGGATGAACACAAGTATAGGAAGCTCATTGGTTCCCTGCTGTATCTAACAGAAAGTAGGCCTGACATTCAATATGATGTTTGTGTATGTGCAAGATTTCAATCTGATCCTAGAGAATCACACTACAAGAAGCACTCAAAATACTGAAATATGTCAAAGGAACATTCAATGTTGGCTTATGGTATCCAAAAGATTCTGTATTAGAATTGGTTGGTTATTCAGATGCTGACCATGGTGGATCAACCCTTGATCGAAAAAGTACCTCTGGAACTTGTCAGTTTCTAGGTACAAGATTAATTTCATGGTTCAGCAAGAAGCAAACTTGTGTGGCCAATTCATCCACTGAATCTGAATACATTGCGGCTGGTTGTTGTACTTCTCAAATCCTTTGGATTCAACAAAAACTAAGAGATTATGGTATTTCTGCAAAGAAAACACCAATCTTTTGTGATAATACAAGTGCTATTGCTATCACGCAAAATCCTAAGTTCCACTCAAGGACAAAGCACATTGATATTAGACATTATTTCATTAGAGATCATGTGGAAAAAAGAGACATTGAGGTTGTAAAGATAGGTACTGATGATCAACTTGCTGACATCTATACCAAGCCCCTTCCAGAAAATAGGTTCGCAATGCTAAAGTATAACCTTGGATTGATTGAACTACCTCAATAAAAAGGGTACATTTGATTGGATTGGTGAAACGGGCATTCAGCAAGCCAACAAGTTGCTTAAAGATTTATTCATCCTTTGAAATGTCCCTTTCTACTTGATTCCTCTAAAAAGAAATGGTTGTACACACAGTGTTTGCTGAAACATGCATTCAACAAGTAAATCCTTCAAACCGGGTATTTGTTAGGAAACTTGGTCACTTGCTGAAACAGGTATTCAGTAAAAAAAATATAAGGATTGCTGAAACGGGTATTCAGACAATCAAGGATACTGAAACAGGTATTCAAGTATCAAAAGATAAATCTGAGACGGGAACTCAGCAAAGAGTAAGATTGTTTCTCACCAAAAGAGAATTTACCTAAAGTATCTCACTATAAAAAGGATTTACTGAGACGGGAACTCAGGAATATCTTTGACCCAAAGAAAAATGAGGTATTTGATTAAGGGGTAACTTTCAGCAACTACAAGGCTTGTTGCTTATTCAGTAATTGCTAAAGTCAAAAAGATTAAAATTACTGAAAAGATTCTCTAATACTTCAGCAAGCTATTAGCTTCTAAGTAAAAGAGATAAAATCCCTTGAATCAAGGTAAAATCTTATGTGACGTTAATCGTGGCACAGATAAACTCGCTATTAATCATGACATGAAATGCAATCGTGGGCAATAATTTTAAAGCAGTTGATGATCCAACGGTTAATGTTATAAAGTGAAAACAAGCTCTGACGGTTTCGGGTTAGTGGACCACTACGCATTCAATGCAAAGGCTCCACTAACTCGATGTATCTCTGTTTTACCCTTGCTGAAAGCTCAAAACCATTGAGTTTCTCACATAATAGAGATACTATATAAATGAAGAGTTAGAGAAAGACAAATTCTTTAACTCACATTTCCTTTCTCTGCAAAAAAAAATAAAATAAAATAAAAATCCCTAGCCTGTGCTCTGAAACACTGTACCTCCGGTCAAGAAGAAAAGCATATTTTTCATACCCTTACCCCCAATCTTACCTTACTATATAAGAGATGGCTCCCAAGAGGCAAACCACCAAGAACACAAAATCCTCCAAAGCTGATAGTGCTGGAAAAAGCACTGCTGCTACTCTGGCGAAAAACACGGTGAAAATCGTGTTAGCAAATGGCAGAATAACAGAGAGACCCATGCCTCCTGCATATCTCAACACTGAAAAGTGTGAGCAGATGATGCAATGTGGAGGTTTTGCAAAAGAGAAGTATATTCGATACTCTATGAACAAGAACTGGATGAAGAAAATGTTGAGACATTGAATTACATAAATCAACAAGGCCTAATTTTCTTTATCACTGCTCACCCCAAAAAGAAAGTGAGTATGTTAGACACTATGAAATTCTACAATAATGCAGAAATCCAAACCTCACAGATGAACAAGGAATCACTGAAAAAGTGATTTCTACAACAGTTCAGGGAAACAAAATCATCCTGAAATGGATTGATTTAGCAAACATCTTTCAGATTCCAACTACTGGAACTGAAGATGACATCACTACCACTGAAGAAGAAATTGAAGCCGTCTACAGTGATGTCAGAAATGAGAGGATGAAGAAAGGAGAAATTGCTCCTGTAACTTGGAACAAGTTCACAAAGAGGAAGCATCTATGTCACTCACTTGGTCTAGTAACATTGCTACTCATCAAAGTTTTAGACTCCCAAGTCGGAGGAATAGACCAAGTCGGCCTGAGAAGATGGTTGTTGCTGATGCATATATATGAAAACAAAACTGACATCAACTGGGCTAAATACATTTTCAACATATTTGTTGACTGTATTACTAAGTTCAAAGTGAAGGTGGAAGACAATACTGTCTCACCTATTTTCCCAGTGATGTATGGACTGAAAATTTATTACATCTTGGAACATTTCCAGATCCAGCTTAGAAACCCATTGTCGATCAAGAAGTCAGTATGCAATGTGAGAAGAGATTTTTACAAGCGAAATGGACCCAAGGTTGCTGACAAACAGTCTAAGAAAGCAACAGAATCAAACGTTGCTGATACTACTGCTGCTGCTGATACAGCTGCGGTTGCTGACACTAAAGCACCCAAAAAAAGATCAAAGAAGAAGAGAAAAGCTGATGATGATACTCAAACTGTAGCTTCATCAGCTGATCCTGTTCCTAAGAAGGCAAGAACAAAAACCTTTCCAAGGAAGAAAACAACGACATGAATGTTTGTGCCGGTCGTCTATGTTATACAGGACGATGATACACCAGTGGTTGCTGAAAAGCAAACCACTATAGTAGATGTTGCAGAGGTACTTGCTGAAGCCTCTACAAATCCAATAAATTTGGATCAATCTACTTAAGAAAGACTACAAGGGAGTGGAAATGAAATTCCTGCCTTAGAAAGATTAGAAGATATCTACATTGTAGATAATATAGATGACAATACACTTGAACCAGCAAGTGATATTGTTGCAGACCTCAGAAAGGCTTCACTTGCTGAAAATGTTTCCAGCAAAGCAACAAAAGAAAAAGAGACAGTTGCTGAAACAACAACTAGTCAAGACAAAGAAGTTGCTGAAGCTGCAACCATTGAAGAAACAGTTGCTGAAACTGCAACTGTTAAAGATCAAGAGTTTGCTAAAACTCATCAAGAAACACCATTCGACGACGCATATCATGATGCTGAGAATGTAATACCAAGTTCACCACTCACTTCTATTGACAAAGTCCAACTGGTACTGACTGACCTAAGCCAGCAAGTGGACATGGAGATTGATGATAACTTCAACAAGTCAGTGGACCTTTTTATGACCAGTAGTGAACTCAGAGGTCTAGATGTTTCTTCTCAACTTGTTCACTCAGAAACAAGGGAGATTGCTAATGCTGCACAACTTTCTCTGTTAGAGCAAGAAAAGAAGTCTGCTGAAGAACTAGTCCGAGATAATGAAGAAACAATCAATGCTGAAAGGACTAATTCACCACCTGTCATTCTTCAGCAGCTAGTTAACTCAGAAATAAGCAAAACTTCTTTATCTGACATTTCATCTTTAGCTAACACTATTGTTTCTTTATAGACTTCTCATGATACAAGGCAGAAGAGTGCTGAAACTTTTGTACCAGAATCTACAACTCCTGCTCAGCAAGTAGATGAAAATTTTGGTAACTTTACTAAGCTACAGAAGAATGGACCTCTCAGATCTTCACATCCATCTCTCAAATGAAAAGAAGAGAAACTCTCTCATCAAGCTCGAGACATTCGTACACTCTATACTTCCAGAAGAGCTATCTTATTCTCAGCAAATGAATGCTAATCTGATTGTCACAATTAGAGAGAATATGAAAGCTAAGTTCAAGAGTGCCTCTCCAGCTGAACAAGCTTTGATGCTTGATGAACGTGTATTTTACACTTTCATTCGAGCTTTTTTTTCACCAATTTAGCTATCCTCTATGTTAATTTAGCTATATTATAGTGCATTTTATTAGAATAGTGTCACGTTTCCCTTTAGTTTGCATTTTACAGGTTTTGGGTGAAAAACGTGGTTTTCCAGGCAATTATATTGAAGAGAACGAAGAATTGGTGTTCCGGGGACATTTTTGGAGTATCTAGAAGATTCCGGATAGGATTTGAAGTCTAGGGGTCGAGTCTGAAGGCTAAAAGGTCACTAGAAGGCAAAAATCGAGTCCGAAAAAGAAAAGAAATCCAAACACGCGTCAAAGGCCGGCTGGAACTCCCGGGCGATTCGCCCGGGATGTGGGGCGGTTCGCCCCACACCAGGCGATTCGCCCGGTGTGTGGGGCGACTCGCCCCACACCTTCCGAACCCCTATTTATAGTTGCTCAGTTTTCTCCGTTTTTCATACTTTCTCAGACCTTTTTTCATACCTTTGTCATTAGTTTTAGGGAAGAATTCTCCAGAGCCTGTTCTGGGAATTCCTAGCATAAGAAACACTTTTTCTTATCATTTTGGAGCTTGTGAGATCGCGATTCTTCGGAGATTGACAACCTTCGGTAACATTGTATCTTGCAATTTTTTCTATTCATATTTATTTATCTTTCAACATGTTTTCATTCAATCTTGCTATGATTTCTGTTGATTGCATGACATCTATGAGTAGCTAAATTTATCGTTGGTGATAGTTGATGAACGTGTCAGATTCAGTCAAATAAATTTGTAATTAGCCAAAGGCAATCCACAACTACAACGGAAACCGTAGTGTAGCAGTAGAATGACTCGAGTGTCGTTCTCTCAGGACTATACTAGCTTTATCAAATCTAATTAAGAATATAAAACAGCAGATAGAAAGCAAAAGGGAGTTTCAAGCAGATAATGGAGATTGGTGATAGTATGGTCCTTCTTAACATAATGGGTCGATAATCATGCATAAATTCCTCGGTGTTGCATAGAGATCTTTGAATCAATCCAGTGTCCTGTTGCAAGTATTAAGCACTACGAAGATAATTTGGTCTGACTAGTCAATCGCGATTGTCCTAATGTGTTCCGTAATTATTCAACACTACTAAGATAATTGGTCTGATGGTCGACTAGTGTCCAATTGTGCATAATGATCAATACAACATACGAGAATTTTGGTTACAACTGATCAACGAAATAAAGCAATGACACGGAGTATAATGTGCGATATAGCCATTAGCATGATTATCTTCCCTCGCTAAGAATTCACATACTACCACCAACGATAAGTTTAGCTACTCATAATAGGCATGCAATCAATAGAAATCATAGAAGAAAACATATTGAAAGAAGATAAAATAAGTAGATAAAAACTGTAAGATACAAAGTTACCGAAGGTTGTCAATCTCCGGATGATTGCGATCATACGCGCTCCAATCTGCTATGAAAAAGTATCCCCTAAGCTATGGAACTCCCAGGACAGGCCCCTGGAAGTTCCTACCTAAAACTATAGAGAGAGGTGGGAAAGTAGGCTTGGAAAGATATGATTTTCGGAGAGAAAACTGAGCACTATATATAGGCCCGAAATTATCACGGGGCGGTTCGCCCCAGGACTCCGGCGGTTCGCCCCATGCTTTTTTCGCGGAATTCCGCGTTTTCGACGCGGTTTTGGATTTCGTCACCTTTTCGGACTCGGTTTCTGACTTCTAGTGGTCTTCTAACCTCCAGATTCGACCCCTAGACTCCAAATCCTATCCGGAAACCTTCAGATACTCCAAATAGGCTTCTGGAACACCAATTCCTTGTAGACTTCAATATAATTGCCCGGAAATCTCCGAATTTCAACCAAAACCTGTAAAATAAAATCTAAAGGGAAACGTGACACTATTATAATAAAATGTACTAAAATATAGCTAAATTAACATAGAGGATAGCTAAAATAGGTGAAAAAGACTCGAATGAAAGTGTAAAATACACATTCATCAAACTCCCCAAACCGAACCTTTGCTTGTCCTCAAGCAACTAAGCTAGACTCTAATACAAAAAACATGCAAGACTCAAAATGGAGTTTCATGCCCAATAAAATGAACTAATCTACTGAATGTACCAAATAACATATGAACAAAAACCATATAAATCAAAGCATGAATATAGGTTGAAGAATACTTCGATTGACTTATACACATCCACATAAGCACTTATGTCAAGACAAGATAGTCTCTCGTAACATTCTCTACCTGGACCTAGTCAGTGACGATGTAATGAAGCATGCTAAGATACGAATGGTTGCCCCGTGCCTATGAAGCTGAGGACTTACTGCTGTTCCACCATGTTAAGACTTTTCCTCAAAAGAGGTTGAACCAGTACTGGCTCTCATCAAACGAAGGAGGGTTCCCTATAAAAGATAACACTCCCCTATTCTACCCATCTCTTAAGTAAAGTCTTAAGCTATTCACCACTTCCTGAATGGCAGGACGAGGGTGGTCTAGAACAGATGACACTCAAGACAAAAAGATAAAAAATAAAAATTACAACATGATTACGAACAATACAAAAATGGAAAAGACTCAAAACTTTGCTAAACTGCTATTTGGCTTTCTTTTTTGGACCCTTCTTTTGCTTTTTTGGGGTCTTCTCTTTTTCTTTTTTTTTTCTTTCCAGATTTTCTTTTTTTCTTTTACTCTTTTTTTTTCTGGAATTTTTTCTTTTTTTTTCGATTTTTCTAGCCAGCAGTAGCATAACAAAAAGAGAAACAAAATGACTCACACGACTTCCCCAAACCTATTCGAAAGAATAGGTTGGAGTACAAAATTCACGGAAAAGAAAAATAAACGCACGATACGAAAATGAAAGACAGAAACAAGTCTATGATGGTGTAACCCCCTCCCCAAACCTATTCGGAAGTATAGGTTATAAACAAAGGATCACACAACCTCACACTACCTCCTTCCTAGGCATTTAGCAATCTCAAAGCATGGTGAAGACTTGTTGCCTCTTAGGTACATAATTACTCGGGAAAACGACCATAAGACCCTAACATGCATCATCCTATTATAAAGGCCTTCGTGAACCGCAGTAGAGAAAACACCACTAAGTGATGTCAAGACTACCATGCTTAACTAAGTGCAATACATAAATGTGACAAGCCAAGCGAGAAAAACCTCAAACAAATTCATAGAGATGAAGCATACGATTAATGGCATAGCTAGTTGATCTACCCAATAAAAAGTTCAAAAAATTCGGCAATAAACTCCATATAAAACATGCAAGACTATCCTAGGATGAATGTAGTGAAATGCAACCTAAAAAATCTAAGAAAGCAGTAAACGTGCAAATGCAAATGCAGACGGACAAAGCATGCAAGGTACTATACTCATCCTACCAATGCCAAGCTCCAAACTACAACAACAGATCACTTAAATCCCATCCTCCCTCATGAAATTAACGCTAGTCCCTAGCAGTAAGAAAATGAGGAAATAAGATATGATACTAGATGTTACCCCATGGTTTGGCCTCGGTCGGCTGAGTATGCTGCTCTTGAGTTATTGGGCTTCCTCCGGGAGCTTTATAGGGAGTCATCAGGTCTTCAGGTACGCGCGGTAGTTTCAATTATGGGACGTATAGGAGCAACTCCTCAGTTAGTATCATCATTGCCCGTATGGCCTTCATTGTCACTACTATCACGCACATCCTCACTAGTAGAGTTGTAGTGGCAGGTAGAATTCTCAAGATTAGCTGCCGCTGTTATGGAATTCTCCATCCTGTAGCCCTCCAATAGGATGTGAACTGTTGAAGGGGAAAGGGCAGTGGTATCAGGACCTCCCCCTCCTACGGTTTACTCCACGAGAAGGTTTCAGTCAGCTGCTCGGATACTCAGAAGTCTTTTACCTTTTTCTCCAATTTTGTCCACATTCTCTACAGTTGATGCTCCCAATATCAATGTTATGCTCCTTTTAGAGGCAGGCAAGGGGCACCCCAACGAGGTACTGAGTACCCATGTCATTATGTTTTGGAACCAAGCTAGCGCTTCGGAACCTTCTAGCAGCTTCGAACTCAAGATTGAATCCGTCGCGGTGAGAATGTCCCGGTGCCTTCCAGTTCACACGAACTTTGCAGTCCTTGTGATGGAGTGATGATGTAATAACGGTTTCTGTCCCTTCGGTGGTGCATGAATAGGCATATGAGTCCTTACTCCAGGTGTACTCTAGCTCCTCCTCTTGGATAATCCACGACGTTGTTGCAAAACCCCTTGGCTCGAACGCACATCTAGCGAGATCACCTTCCTTGACATGGTTCTTCACAACAATCATATGGGAATGCTCCCTTCCCTTGGTATGGTACCTACAAACAGCGGTTAGCACCTCGTACGACTCAAAACAGACTCAAATATATGCTAGTGTAAAAGCGAAACACACAAGTGATAAAATCAACAATCGAACTCCCCAAACCAATGTCTAGCCTAGCTTCTTCATCATGTAACATACCAATGTAACTACTACATGCAATACATCACATCATGCTTCTACTAGACAACCAATATCCTTGATAACAAGGCTCAATTCATACCATAGCGGCGCAAAAATTCTACCAGCATAAATCCTCATACTCAACAATTAAGTATTCTAATGTCAAATCCACCATCATTATATCAATAAACACAATCATATGCAAGAAATCAAAGATAAAGACATATTGCAGAACATGATATATCATCTAGCAGCAAAATACCCAAATCAACAATCCAAGCAAAATTGAACATGCAATTGATAGTAAACAACATGTCTAATCACACAAACAACATACCCATGCAACAAATAAGCATGATTGAAGCTCAAAATAGAAAACCCCCAAATTTGAAATTTAGGGTTCTAAGGATGGTACCTCAGATCTGCAAATCTAACGAATTAGAATGAAATCTGTTCGGATAGGATGGTAGATCATGTAGTAGGCTTCGAATTAAGCTAAAGAACACTCAATTTGGTCAAGAAATGAAGAAGTTATGAAGATTTAGATGTGAAATCGCACTTTTCAGGTTTTTTGGGAGTATGGATGAAGAAGAATGAAGAAAATAAGGTTTTAGGGTTGAAATCCGCATTTTTTAATATCTGGGACCATGGGGCGGTTCGCCCCGTGCTCCCCAATGCGGGGAGACGGGTCCCGATGTCAGAAAATGCGGTTTAAATCCCGAAACCGATTTTTTCAAAAAACCACTTGAAAAATCTCACTCAAACATAAGCATATACGACACAAACATGAACAAATTCGCAAACGAGAAGCAAATAGTTCAAGAATGAATGCATGCAGAAAAGCAGTAAAGAAAGCAATAAAAATTCCGGGTTGCCTCCCGGATAGCGTCATTGTTTAAAGTCTTTGACTCGACTCCTGTCTGCGCCTATCTCTTCTTTTTGCGGGTACTAGGCTTCCCCTTCATTGATCTCCTTTCCGTGCCACGAACCTGTGAATAAGAAAGAATATAGGCTGCAAGACCACAATAGTGAGTAGTAATATCAGGCGGTTCAGGTGGATCAGGTATGGCTTGCAACACGTGTTGCTTGCCATTCACTTCGATGGTGCAAGTTCTTTGGTAGATATCCATCACCGGGCGTAGTTTAGTCAAGAATGTTTTCCCTAAGAGTATGACATCCCCCGTTCCAGGTGCAGACGCCGGCATAACTACAAAATTGGTGTATATAGATGCTTCACCAATCTTGACCAAAACATTTTTCACAACGCCCTCCGATCTCATAAAGGATCCATCCGCCAGTTGTACAATAGCCCTTTGCTCAGATAGTTTTCCGATGTTGCTTTTTTTAAACACATTCAAAGGAATTATGTTTGAGTAGGATCCCGTGTCTAGTGTGGCACGGACGTCTTCGAGCTCACCAATCCCTACCTTTACATCGAAACTTTTAGGGAGTGGTTCGGGATCCTCTTGTTCCTCATCACTTGTGTTAAAACCAAGGCCCTTCTCTTCTTCCTCAGCCTGTAGAAGTTCTTCCTTCATGCAACACTTGCACCTAACAACCTTTCTGATGGTGATTTCGTCAGGTACATCATCAGCCAATGTAATGGCATTTGATTTCACAGTGCTGCTAGGCAGTTTGCCTTGTTCTCTACTTGCTCCTCGGTCGATCAACTCTTGCATCTTTTGATGTGCAAGCCTAGTGCTCTCTTCCAACTTATCGATCCTTGCCCTAGTCTTCTCAGAATCTTCTTCATACCGTTTGAGAAAACTTTGTGTGTGATCGACCATCTTTTGCAAGTTCTCCATTAGTTTAGCCGACTTCGACTTCGGTGGCTCTCTCGGAGCGGGGTTTTCGCAGTGGTCGTTACCATAGTTCAGCCTACTACGGTCTTGGTTAGGTCCATAAGTTTGGTTAGCCGGTGCATATCCTTGATTGTTACGGTATCGTCTTCTCCAAAATCCACCTCGAGGATTCCTACCGTCTTGTCCGTAGCTAACTTCTTGAGTGCCAAATTCCGTAGCAAAGGCTTCTTCTTCGCCTCCTCGAGCCCAGTTGCCATCATCGTATGCCAGCTCCGATCTACACATATGAGCCCCATGCCCATAGTTCTTGCATATTCGGCATACTTCGTTCGAAACAGTTGTTCCAGTGGCGCTCTTGAGGACTTGCTTCAATTCGTTGGTAAAGCACTCGAATTCATCCCCATTCCCCCTGTACATAGGGGCTTCTTGAGTCGGTGGAGCTTCAGGTCCACGTCTCCTAACCATTGCTCTTGGGTCCTTGAACTGCGAACCCTTAGCAAGCCTTTCGAAAACTGCCCAGACGGCTTCTGCAGTTTCCTCCCAAATATTGCCTCGGCATTGGAAATCCACCACTTGTTGGTTCTCGAAGGTTAGTCCATTGTAGAAGTGTTGGACTAGGTCGGAAAGTTCAAAACCATGGTGAGGGCACTTGTTCGTGAGATCTTGGAACCTCTCGAACGCGGTGTAGATGGTCTCATCATAGTCTTGCTTGAATCCAGTGATCTGCGCCTTAAGCGCGGTAGTCAGAGTGTGTGGGAAGTATTTCTCCATGAAAGCTGAAAAAACCTTTTCCCAAGTGTCCAGCGAGCCTGCTGGAAGAGAGCTCAACCATGACTTGGCTCTGTCGCCAAGTCCCATAGCAAAAACCTTCATCCTCAACTCATCCGTTGTTATGTCAGCTCCGGGTCGTGGGAGTTGGTTCACGAAATCATCGATATCGTGCGAGTACCCCATCACATCTTCCCTTGATAAGCCATAGAACCTCGGAAGTTGTTGGAATGCGTGGTTCTTGATCTCCAGATCTCGGGTTGCAGACGAAAGAACTATCGCCGGTCCCCTCATACGTTCTTTGGTGGGTTGTACCCATGCCTTCAGTGGTCTAGCTTCTGCCATTCCGTCGATTTCTTTGAAGAGACTAAGTAGAGATTCAGAGAAATCGGTTTCCTCTATTTCCTCTAGTGCGCGCCTTTCAAGTAGTCGCCTTCTTTGGTGGTAGACTCTATCGATCTCAGCAATTGAATTAGCAAGCGGTGTTCCTGCAGAACGTTTATGCGGCATACACAATCTGAAACAGACTAGGAAAGGTGATTAGAAATAGACTAGGAAAGCAGTATAAGAGAGAGATTAAAAAGGAAAACTAAAACTAATAGAATTAGGAATCTAAAGCTGTAAATATAAACAAATTAAACAGAAAAAAGGAGTATAGTCCCCGGCAACGGCGCCAATTCGATGAACGTGTCAGATTCAGTGAAATAAATTTGTAATTAGCCAAAGGCAATCCACAACTACAACGAAAACCGTAGTGTAGCAGTAGAATGACTAGAGTGTCGTTCTCTCAGGACTATACTAGCTTTATCAAATCTAATTAAGAATATAAAAAAACAGATAGAAAGCAAAAGGGAGTTACAAGCAGATAATGGAGATTGGTGATAGTATGGTCCTTCTTAACATAATGGGTCGATAATCATGCATAAATTCCTCGATCTTGCATAGAGATCTTTGAATCAATCTAGCACTACGAAGATAATTTGGTCTGACTAGTCAATCACGATTGTCCTAATGTGTTCCGTAATTATTCAACACTACGAAGATAATTGGTCTGATGGTCGACTAGTGTCCAATTGTGCATAATGATCAATACAACATACGAGAATTTTGGTTACAACTGATCAACGAAATAAAGCAATGACACAGAGTATAATGCGCGATATAACCATTAGCATGATTATCTTCCCTCGCTAAGAATTCACATACTACCACCAACGATAAGTTTAGCTACTCATAATAGGCATGCAATCAATAGAAATCATAGAAGAAAACATATTGAAAGAAGATAAAATAAGTAGATAAAAACTGTAAGATACAAAGTTACCGAAGGTTGTCAATCTCCGGATGATTGCGATCCTACGCGCTCCAATATGCTATGAAAATGTATCCCCTAAGCTATGGAACTCCCAGGACAGGCCCCGGGAAGTTCCTACCTAAAACTATAGAGAGAGGTGAGAAAGTAGGCTTGGAAAGATATGATTTTCGGAGAGAAAACTGAGCACTAAATATAGGCCCGAAATTATCACAGGGCAGTTCGCCCCAGGACTCCGGCGGTTCGCCCCATGCTTTTTTCGCGGAATTCCGCGTTTTCGACGCGGTTTTGGATTTCTTCTCCTTTTCGGACTCGGTTTCTGACTTCTAGTGGTCTTCTAACCTCTAGATTCGACCCCTAGACTCCAAATCCTATCTGGAAACCTTCAGATACTCCAAATAGGCTTCTGGAACACCAATTCCTTGTAGACTTCAATATAATTGCCCGGAAATCTCCGAATTTCAACCAAAACCTGTAAAATAAAATCTAAAGGGAAACGTGACACTATTCTAATAAAATGTACTAAAATATAGCTAAATTAACATAGAGGATAGCTAAAATAGGTGAAAAAGACTCGAATGAAAGTGTAAAATAAACATTCATCAATAGTATGTGATTTCTTAGCGAAGGGTTAATAATTATGCTGATGGCGGTAAAGTGAATCAGACTTTGAGTTATTGCTTTATTTCTTTGATCTATCTAAGCCCTCTATCTTCGTAGTGTTGAATAATAACGGAACACATTGGACAATTCATGATCAAAGATCTCTATGCAAAACGACCGGGTACTTCATGCATGATTATTAACCTGCTATGCTTTGAATGACCATACTATCACCAATCTCCATTATCTGTTAAGAAAAACCTTTGCTAAGTCGTCTGTTGATTTTATATTCTTAAGTTAGATTAGATAAAGCTAGTTATAGTCCTTAGAGATCGACACTCGAGGTTATTTTACTGCTACACTACGGTTTTCATTGTAGTTGTGAATTACCTTTGGCTAAATACAAATTTATTTGATTAATTAGAATCTCACAAATTCCGGTTCATCAAATTGGTGCCGTTGCCGGGGACTATACTCCTTTTTCTATTTAGCTTTTATATATATTCAGCATTCAATTCCTAGTCTTAGTAGTATTAGTCTTTTTCGATTTTATAGTGATTTCCATAAATTTTCTTGATCTTCGAGATTTCTAACGAGACTCCTGTTCCAGATTTCCAGGTATGATGACCTTAAAAGCTCGCTTGACACCTACGTTCTCGCAAGTCAAGAAAGGGTCAACTATATACTTGGAAGAAGAGTTATCGGGGTATGAGGTAACAAGTTCTGTAGTGAGAAGGATACCGAGGTTCGAAGATGGAGTGGGAATGAATCCGTTAAGCTTCATCAGATCCTATGAGGAAGAAATAGCAAAAGTTCCAGCAAAGGGGTTCACCGAGGACCAATTATGCAGGAAATTATTTTCTTTTGCTCTGGGATACGAACCAAGAATTTGGATAGCAAGGCTAGCACGAGGATCACTGAGAACCTGGGGCCAAGTAGTAGAGGAGTTCTTGGCGCGTTTCATGCCTTACCATGAGACGATTGCCTTGCGGAGTCGGATCGAACACTTCAAGCAAGGAGAGTATGAGCGGTTCTGTGACACCTACGAACGTTTTGAGCTGTATAAACGTGAGTGCCCCCATCACCATTTCGACGACGGAGAACTGATTTGGTATTTTGTTGGTGGTCTACGTGATGATGTTAGGCTTCAAGTGGATGGGATGTGTGGAGGATTAGAAGATTGTACAGTTGAAGAGGCAGTGAAGATCTTTCAAAAGTACGCCAGTAGATCTGCACAGTCTGAGAGGCTAATGTCGAGTCAAGTCACCAACGGGAATTCAAATCGGGGCGAAACTGAAGGCTTATACGAAGGATATTCTGAAGACGAAGATATCAGTGAGGAGGAAGAACTTGCGTTTTACACAGTGATTAAGGCCACTGAGAATGTTTTTGAGATAGCACACGCAGGGCAAGCTGAAAACAATCTTCGCATCGAAAAGGCTTTTGAAGCAGTCCAAGTAACTGAGCAACTTATCGAGGAACTTACCTTGTTGAAGTGTGAAAAGTGCGGAAAAGCAGTCGAAGACGCCCCTCTGGAAGTGGGGGGCGAACCGCCCGGTGTGGGGGGCGAATCGCCCCCACAGGCAGAGAATTGGAGGCGACTCGGCCCTCCCCAGGCGAATCGCCCGGGGCAGGGGGCGAATCGCCCCACAGCTCCAGGGAACTGGACGACCCCAGTTCCCCCGTTTTGACACCTGAAGCTGATCCCAAGCCACTTCCAACTGTTACACCGAGGAAACTGAGTACGAAGAAGTGATTCTACTACTCCGTGGAGGAAAGATGACCAAAATTCCTAACTTCGTGCGTCTTAAACGTGTTGAATCTTCTGGGACCGACAATACAGGACCAAGCACCGAACAAGAGGTTAGTGAAAGTTCCAAAGAACCTCAAGAGAAGGATGATGAACCAAGACCATCTGTAGAAGACATGGTTGATGATGAAGTCGAAGGGGGAACTCCGACGCAGCAGTACTTCACAAATCTTCTAATCCATATGTGCCTCCGAAACCACATGTACCATTCCCAAGTCGGATCAAGCCAGCCAAGAAGGATATTCAAGAGTCACCTCTATTCCAACGCCTCTCAAAAGTTGAAGTCAATGTGCCTCTCTTGGAATTAATCCAAACATTCCGGCTTATACGAAATTCTTTCGTGAGATGAAGAACAAAAGGGTTACTTCAGGAAAGGAAGTTAATGGGGTTGAGACGGTCAATTCGATTGCCGGATTACCTGTGAAAAAGAAAGATCCTGGAAGTTTCATCATCAACATCGCTTTGGGGAATGGTCGAACTACGAAGGCAATGCTTGACTTGGGGGCTAGCATTAACTTAATGCCCTATTCGGTATACAAGGCCCTGGATCTCGGAGAATTGACACCAACTGATATGGTTGTCCAAATGGCGGACCAAAGTGTGAGGAGGCCAGTCGGGATAATAGAGGATATCCTTGTGAAGGTGGACAAATTGATAATTCCAGCTGATTTTGTAGTAATGAAGTCTGCAGGCGAGGGAAAGAGCCATATTCGCGAACATGTAGTACTACTTGGGAGACCATTCATGGCAACTACCAACACATGCCTTGAACTCAAAGGCAAGAAAATAACCATGGAGGTAATGGGTGAGAAGATTGAATTGGTAGGATGTAGCATCGGAGATAAGGAAGTCGTGGAAGAGTTAAATTTTGTCGATTGCTATGATTCTGTGATTTCCGAATTTCATCATTGCTATGATAATCGTGAACCCCTTGAGGAAGCACTAACCATGCAAGCTGAGACATGCTACATGACCGAAGAAGCAAGGGAACTAGTTGAAATAATGGATAGCACCCCGGAAATTCCCGTAGAAGAAGAAGTGCTTGAACCTTTAGATGAAGAAGAGGAAGAAAGTAAATTTCCTGAAGAGCCTAGCTTAGAATTAAAGCCACTTCTTGCGCACCTCAAGTATGTCTACTTAGGAGAAAATCAGAAGAAGCCTGTGAAAGTAGGCTAATTGAAATTTTGAGAGAAAATTCTGCAGCTATAGGATGGGGGATTATATCAAGGGAATTAGCCCTACTCGGTGTGCGCACAACATCAGTCTAGAACAAGATGCCAAACCCGTTAGGCAACCTCAGCGTAGGATAAATCCGGCCATGCAAGAGGTGGTAAAGAAAGGAGTAATCAAGTTGCTAGATGCCGATATGATTTACCCCATTACAGATAGTCGATGGGTGAGCCCGGTTCATGTAGTTCCTATGAAATCAGGGGTCACGGTAGAAGAGAATGAGAAGGGAGAGTTAGTACCGGTTAGGAAGACCACTGGATGGCAAATGTGCATTGACTATAGAAGATTAAATGCTAACACTAAGAATGACCACTTCCCTTTGCCATTTATAGATGACATGCTAAACCGCCTTGTGGGGCGGAAATTCTATTGTTTTCTTGATGGTTTATCAGGTTTCTATCAGATTCCGATTGCACCGGAGGATCAGGAGAAAATGACATTTACTTGCCCATTCAGAACGTTTGCCTATAGGAGGATGCCGTTTGGGCTATGCAACGCTCCCGCCACTTTCCAAAGGTGCATGCTTTCTGTTTTCTCTGATATGGTAACTAAATTTGTTGAAGTTTTCATGGATGATTTTTCCCTTTTTGGTGATTCGTTTGATGAATGCTTGCAAAGATTAGATCTTGTTTTGAAAAGGTGCATTGAGTGCAATTTAACCTTAAGCTGGGAGAAAAGTCATTACATGGTTAGGGAAGGCATTGTTCTAGGACATGTAGTTTCTGAAAGAGGTATTGAGGTAGACAAGGCTAAGATCGAAATCATTGAAAAACTTCCCCCACCTACTTGTGTGAAAGAATTGTTGTCTTTTCTTGGTCATGTAGGGTTTCATAGGAGGTTTATTAAGGATTTTTCGAAAATTGCTAAACCTTTAAGTAGCTTGCTTGCAAAAGATGTGGTTTTCCATTTTTCTAATGAGTGCTTAGTTTCTTTTAATACCCTTAAGGAAAAGCTTGTTTCTGCTCCCATTGTTGTGCCGCCTGATTGGAACCTTCCTTTTGAGATTATGTGTGATGCTTCGAATTTTTCCATGGGTGTTGTTTTATGTCAAAAAGTTGATAAACAGTATCGTGTGATTTATTATGTTAGTAAGACTCTAGACTCCGCAAAATTTAACTACACAACTACTGAAAAGGAATTTTTAGCTGTTGTTTTTGCTTTACAAAAGTTTAGGTCTTATTTAATTGGTCATCCTGTGAATGTCCATACTGATCATGCTGCTTTGAGACATTTAATAGCTAAGCAAGATTCTAAGCCTAGATTAATCCGTTGGGTCCTTTTGCTACAAGATTTTGATTTGACCATAGTGGATAGAGCTAGTAGGGAGAATTTAGTAGCTGATCATTTGTCTAGAATACCAAATATCCCTGTTGATTCGATACCTATTAATGAGGATCTCCCTGATGAACACTTGATGACGGCTAATGAAGAGCCATGGTATGCTGACATTGTGAACTATTTGGCTATGAGTGTTTGCCCCACTAACTTTTCAGCCTCCGACAAGAGAGCTCTTGCCAAGCGTTGCAGGTCTTTCATATGGGATGATCCGCATCTTTTCAAAGAAGGAGCTGATGGAATTCTGGGGAGATGCGTGCCTGATGAACGTGTCAGATTCAGTCAAATAAATTTGTAATTAGCCAAAGGCAATCCACAACTACAACGAAAACCGTAGTGTAGCAGTAGAATGACTCGAGTGTCGTTCTCTCAGGACTATACTAGCTTTATCAAATCTAATTAAGAATATAAAACAGCAGATAGAAAGCAAAAGGGGGTTTCAAGCAGATAATGGAGATTGGTGATAGTATGGTCCTTCTTAACATAATGGGTCGATAATCATGCATAAATTCCTCGGTCTTGCATAGAGATCTTTGAATCAATCTAGTGTCCTGTTGCAAGTATTAAGCACTACGAAGATAATTTGGTCTGACTAGTCAATCACGATTGTCCTAATGTGTTCCGTAATTATTCAACACTACGAAGATAATTGGTCTGATGGTCGACTAGTGTCCAATTGTGCATAATGATCAATACAACATACGAGAATTTTGGTTACAACTGATCAACGAAATAAAGCAATGACACGGAGTATAATGCGCGATATAGCCATTAGCATGATTACCTTCCCTCGCTAAGAATTCACATACTACCACCAACGATAAGTTTAGCTACTCATAATAGGCATGCAATCAATAGAAATCATAGAAGAAAACATATGGAAAGATAAATAGAATAAGTAGAATAAAACTGTAAGATACAAAGTTACCGAAGGTTGTCAATCTCCGGATGATTGTGGTCCTACGAGCTCCAATCTGCTATGAAAAAGTGTCCCCTAAGCTATGGAACTCCCAGGACAGGCCCCCCCGGGAAGTTCCTACCTAAAACTATAGAGAGAGGTGAGAAAGTAGGCTTGGAAAGATATGATTTTCGGAGAGAAAACTGAGCACTATATATAGGCCCGAAAAAACTCCGGGGCGGTTCGCCCCGTGCTGCGGCGGTTCGCCCCCCAGTAATTTCATGGAATTTCCGCGTTTTCGACGCGGTTCCCCTTCATTGATCTCTGTTGGTCCCTTTAAACAACAAGAAAGGACTAGAAGGGGGGGGGGTGAATAGTCTTTTCAAACTTTTGTCGTTTAAAACTTTCTCAGCAAGTACTTATTACTTTTCAGTAATGAGGTTGCTGATACTTAACTTTCTCAGCAAGCGTAAGTTACTTTACAGTAGCTTGGTTTGCTGATACTTAAAATCAGAGAGCGGAAGTCTTTGAAACAAAAAGTGCTTTTTCAGCAAGTAAAGTGTTTCAGCAAGTGATGTGAGTGTGTGTACAAACAGATATAATTTGCTGAAAGCTAAATGCAGTAAGTAAATCACACAAACGCTTTTAGAGTGGTATCTGAGAGTGGCGTAATCTCCCAACTAATCCACTTTGTCCTTTCTAGGACTGAATCCACTAAGATATGATTGAGGTTCCTTACAATCTCCTATCTAAAGCGATTCGACAGAAACCAAAGCACACTTGCTTTGTCTCCAATCTAAACTAGAGAACTCAACCTTGTTCTCCACCAAACTTGGTACTTTTAATCAGCAAAACTATGCTCGATTAAGTTCCCCCTGAATATCACGCCTGAAAGGGTGTATTTTCAGTTAGAGAGTTTTGGGGTGAGATAACTTAATTATAACTTATTCAGTTACAACATGTAATCTAAGAAGCACAACTTGGAGTACTTTGCAGTAAACAAGTTAGATTGTTTCTGGTGTCAAGACTTGTTCTTGTTTGAAAGAAAGAACACTTAACTAATTTCTTAGCCGAGTTTGTTCTACTTCTTCACAAGTAGCTTTTTCAAGCTTTAAGTTTTGGAACGGATCAATGGCAGTAAGAGAGTTTGAAGGTTTGTGAGTTTTAAGCACAAGTGAGAGTTTGATCACGTTGTTGACACACTTCAACTCTTTGCCGGATGACCTCTATTTATAGTGCAAGTAAGGAGCCGTTTGAATTTCAAATCCTAAGGCTTTTGTTCCTTAACATGTCACTATCTTGCTTTCGTACTTTCAGCAGCAACCTTTGTTTGTCTTCTAGTCTTCATGTCCTTTGTGTGTAAGCTTTGCATTAAATGCACCTTTGAAATAGAATTCAAACAGTAACAATGGAGCGCAAAATCACGTACATTCAGCAAGAGGTCACATATGTTCATCAACAAGTGCTCATTCTCAGTTTCAGCAAGCACAACCTACTCTGTCTTTCAGATTTTCACTTATGCAATGCTGTAGCTGAAAATTTCACTTTCTGAGTAACACGTGCCTTACCAGTCTTCAGCAATCTTCAAGTCTTCAAGTCTTCAAGTCTTCAAGTCTTCAGATCTTCAAAAGTCTTCAAGATTCTGACCGGTTTCTTATTTGCTTCAATAATTTGTTTGTAATAAACAAAATACATCTTCAGCAAATGCTTCAATAGATCATTTTCTTTTCAGAAAATAAGTTACATCAAAGCTAAGCATCAATAAGATATTTTCTTTTCAGAAAATAAAATACATCATACGCAAATGTGTCAATAGATTAATTTCTTCACAGAAATTAAAGTACGTCATCCACAGAAGAAATAACTTATCTAACACCTATCTAAGTCATCAGCAAACGTTCCTGTTTTACAATGTCCTTAAAATTCTAAAATCCTATGGACCTTAAGAGTACTAGTTACTGGACTGTTCTTAATTTAGCATGGTTAATTGCTCATCAAAATTATAAGTTTCCTAACAAATTTCCCCCTTTTTGATGTTAGCAATCCATGGCTAAATTAATTGTTACCCTTTTAGAGGTTTCTGATGTTGAATAAATCAGATGATTAATGCAAGCATACTTGAAATAATAAACAGTAAGCATAAGTAAGTTGCATAACCAAAAACCAATAAGAGTAAAAAAGAATTCATTGCTGAAAGTTATCATTCAGAAGTTTACAAGAAAGCATAGATAACAAAGAATCAGCAAACAAAAACTTTAACAAGAAACTATTGCAGGGGCTTAAACTCTTTCAAAGGATTTTCTCAGAATCTCTCTTACACTCTTCTCAGCAAGAGCAGTGAATTCAACACAATCCTTCTCGTAGTTTTCCAGAAGCCTACGGACTTGTAGTTGATGAATTCTTGCATTTTTGCAGGCAGTATGATGATGCTTTTCAGCATTCATTTCCATGTAGTTAACTACCCACAAATGCATGCCCCAATTGCTGGCATGGAGAAGCTGTGTATCTGAAATGTTTCTCGGATGAATCTTTCTTAACCAGAGAAGATCTTCTTCTTGATCCTGAGCAGTAAGATAGAAGTACTCATAAGGAATCAATCCAAGTTTCTTCTTAGGTTTCTTTGTTACCGGGTCAGCATAGAAAGCGATGCCAGGTGGTTTGATTAGATTTGGTTCTTGCTTGTATGTCTTACCAATGGCAACTCTTCTTACATAGACCTCTAGATTCAACCATTTCCCAGCAATATTTCTTGGGAGGGATTCTTCCCTTTGCTTTCTTTGGACCTTGAGTTCAATCCATTTGAACATCTGATTCAAAATGGCTGTAGGAAAGAACTCATTCACCAGCAAGTCTTCCAGCTTTAAAATCCAGCAACCATGAATGTTTCTTATTACATTCTGAGTGGTTTCCTCATTGCTGGTCTTAGTATATTCAATGCCGGAGCCAATAGCAATGCTGGCCAGCCTTTTCTCTTCCTGTCATTGCCTTCTTCTTCTTGTTTTAGCATTGTCTTGATCTCTTGCTGAAGAGTCAGACGAAAAATGCCTTGAGTGGCCAGACGGAGTTATGGCTGTTAAGGGTCTAGCTCTTATGGCTTGAGCTATTGTTTGATTGTCATCATCTTCTTCATCATCTTCATTCAGATTGTGATGACTTTCAATGTGACAGAAATCTTGAGTTTCAGCAGCGGTTTTTCTCTTTTTGGTACTTGCTGAATTTAACTCAGTTTCTGCTTGTCTTTTAGAACTTTGCTTTCTTTCAGCAAGAGGTTCTAGTGGAAGTGGCGCAGCAGCAGCAGGAGTAGGAGGGGTTTGATTGCTTTTTCTAGTCTTCTTTTCCCCCTTAGACATGGATTGCAACATCGGAGTGATGTGCAGAGAATAAAACTCATTGCAATTTTCAGCAAGAGTGTTGAGGCTGTTATACTTCATGATGATTTCCTGTTGGTCAGAGTTCATTGTTGCTAACTCTTTTTGAATATTCATCATGTTCTCTTCATGTCTTTTCTCTGTTGCGGCCTTCTCATCCATAATATTCTGAGCTTTGACGAGAACCGTCTTTGCAAGCCTGAGCGCCTAACTTACATCTTCTTCAT
This sequence comes from Plantago ovata, assembly GCA_028274465.1. Classification (NCBI taxonomy): domain Eukaryota; kingdom Viridiplantae; phylum Streptophyta; class Magnoliopsida; order Lamiales; family Plantaginaceae; genus Plantago; species Plantago ovata. Next base: position 47,438,543 of record CM051456.1, on the reverse strand, counting down.
AACTCTTGTGATAAAGACTTATGTCTCTCTGAGCTATTGTCAAAGTTGTAGTGCGTCTCAGCACTGTAGCCAGTATCTTTCCAATGTCAAGTGGGCTCTCAGCAAGCAATGCCTCATCTTCAGCTTTGCAGGCATCATGGACTTGCTTTAGTGCTAGAATTCTGGGAGTAAACTCCTCAACTCTTGGGAACGGCACTAAATGCGGTGTTAAGGAATGAACCTTAATTTCAGAAGCAAACTGATCATCACGCGTCAGCAATTCGGCTCTTAGTCCATCGTCTAAATCATCGATGTAATCAGGAGGAGGAATCTGAACGAATTTTGGGTCTCTTTTAGATTGTTCATCATCATTTTCTGACAAGTCGTCATCATCCTCTGATTCATCAAGGTGAGCGACTTTGGAGCCTTTGTCAGTAGCTTCACTTCCTTTTTGTTGAGTGGTTGCTGATAGCAACACTTCAGACTCAACGACTGGAGTTTCACCAGTAGATAGTTGTTTTAATTGAGTGTGGGGCTCAATTACTGGAGTTTCGCCAGTAGTTAGTTTTAATTGAGTAGTTGCTGAAGGCAACGTTTGAGACTCAATAACTGGAGTTGCGCCAGTAGTAAGTGGAAGGGATGGAACTTCCTTCGATTTTGGTCTTGAAGATTCACTAATTTCCAGATCCTGCGTATGCCTTGCATGGATCACGAGACTATTTTGTAGATCTCGTTGGTAATCTTCATCTTCTTCATCCTCATCTTCAAGGTTTTCTTCAGTAACCTTGGCATCAGAAACTGGACTCTTGCCATTTTTCAAGGCAGCCCTTTTTCTGGCGTATTCTTCTTCAGTATCAGCACCTTGTACAGGTGCTGTATTTTCAGCAGCAGCAGGAAGAGGTTGAGATTCTTGCTGAGATTGTTGTTGATCAGCTTGCTGATTGTCAGAGGGATTAGTTTCAGCAACTGTTAACTTTAATCCACCAGCACCAGGACTTGGACCTTGATTGTCATCATCGTCATCCTTTTTGTCCTTAGAATCTTTCCCTTCATCATCACTGGGATCAGTGGGAATGTTCTCATCTTCTTCTTCTTCTTCATCATCAGTCAAAATGACTAGCTCAACGTGCTTATACAAAGCAACACTTGTCACTTCCTCTTCCTCAGTTAGTTTGTGGGGATCAGCCACCACAGGAACAAAGGAGCCTTTGAGCATCACAGCTTGTTCAGCTGGAGAGGCACTCTTAAATTTGGCCTTCATATTCTCTCTGATTTGAGCAATCAGATTTGAACTCATTTGCTGAGAATATGTCATTTCGTCAGGAAGGATGGAGTGGACAAATGTTTCGAGCTTCAGCAGTGAAGATCTCTTTTTCTCATTTGAGAGATGAAGGTGAAGATCTGAGAAGTCCATTCTCCTATATCTTTGCCAGTTGCTGACGGACTTAGCAACTCTTGACAAAGTTGTCCTCTTGAAGCTCAAGTAAAGTTCTTCAGAACTTACTTGCTGATCTTCAGTGATAAGTACCACTTCAGTGGTCTCCTTTTGAGCCTGAAAAAGAATTTTATTTAGATCAGGATTGGTTTGGAGAATTGTTTTAGAGTTTAAATCTGAAACATGATTTACCTGCTGAGAGTCAGCAAGCTCATGTAGTACAATTTCCATTCCATGAGGAGCTGGGGTAGCATCCTCCATTTGTTCATCCTGAAATAAATTAAAATTAGACACAAGTACTAAGCTGTCAAACTTAGTTTTTGTACCAAAATTATTAACTACCTGCTGAGCAGGGAGTGTTGGTTCTGGTTCAGAGGCTTCAACAACCATCTGACTTGTATCTTGAGAAGTCTGTAGAGATAATATAATATTAGCAAAAGAATAAGTTTCAGAATTTGAAGTTTTACTGATGGTTGAATTAACTACCTGCTGAGGAAGGACAGGTTGTGGCTCAGTCCTTTCAGCATTAACAGTTTCTTCAGCTTCTTGGACTGTTTCTTCAGCAGACTTCTGAGTTTGCTCTAACTGAGAAAGCTGTGCGGTTTCAGCAATCTCCCTTGTCTCTAAATTGACAAGTTGAGCAGAAGCAACTTGACCTCTAAGCTCACTGCTTGTCATGAAGAGATCAATTGACTTGTTGGATGATTCTTCAATCTCCAACTCCATTTGTTTGCTTAAATCTTCCAGTACAAGCTGGACTTTGTCAATTGAAGTCTTGGGTGAACTTCGGCCAGTATTCTCAGCATCAAGAGATGCGTCTTTGAATAATGCTTCTTGAGTTTCAGCAACTCCAGGAACAGGAACCATTGCTATATCAGCAACTGGTCCATCAGCAAGCTGGGTTTCAGCAACTTGATGAGTTGCTTGTTCAGCAACCATCTGTTCAGCAGCATCAGCAAGTGCCGCTCTTTGCATATCAGCAGCAATGTTGCTTACTGGTTCCATAGTTTGATCATCAAGATTATCTACAAAGTAGATATCTGGGACTTGGGCAGGAATTTCATTTCCACTGCCTTGTGGTCTGTTCTCAGTAGAGTTATCAACGTTAAGTTGATTGTTGAAGGCTTCCGCAAACACTTCAACATTGCTGATGTATGTTTCAGTAATTATTTCAGCAACATCTACTGGCAAATGCGTTTCAGCATTTGTCTGGGAATTGACTGAGGAGTCTTGGACATTGGGGACTGACTGAGAAGCCAGTGTCTTCTTTCTTTTGTTACTTGTCCGTCTCCTCTTAGGTACGGGATTTGCTGATGACGCTGCAGTCTGAGTGTCATCATCAGCTTCCTCTTTTCTTTTTAGATTTCTCCAGTTTCCCAGAGTCATCTATTGTTGCATTTTCAGCAACGGCTCTTGTACACGTACCTTGTTGATTTTCTACAGCAGATTCATTTGTGTTACCACCTCCAACAGCAGTTTCATCTCTAAGTTGCTGAGTGGTAACATCTGCAGCTGTTGTATACCTTTCTTGCTGGCTTGTGCTGACAACATTTGCAGTTGTTGTCTTCTTGGTTTTCTTACCAGCAATCTTAGGTACATTCTGCTTGTAGAAAGATCTTCCCACATTGCACACAGATTTCTTGATTGGCAATGGGTTTCTTAGCTGAATCCTGAAATGTTCAAGGATATAGCATATCTTGATTCCATACATAACTGGAAAGGAAGGTGAGACCTTGTTGTCTTCTACCTTTACCTTAAACTTAGTAACACAATCAACAAGCCTGTTGAAAATGTACTTAGCCCAGTTAAGTTCCGATTTATTTCATGGATATGCATCAGCAATGGCCATCTTCTCAGGCCTACTTGGTCAATTCCTCCAACTTGGGAGTCAAGAACTTTAATCAGTAGCAGAGCTACTAGACCAAGTGAAGGCAGAGATGCTTTCTCTTAACGTGCTTTGTCCAAGTCACGGGAGCTATCTCGCCTTTCTTCATTTTTGCATTTCTGACGTCACTGTAGAAAGCTTCAATTTCTTCGTCAGTGGCAGTGACGTCATCTTCAGTTCCAGTGGTTGGAATCTGAAAAATCTCCGCTAAATCAGTCCATTTCAGGACGATTTGCGTGTTCTGAACATAAGTAAGGATCACTTTTTCAGTGACTCCATTACTGTCTGTAAGGGACTGGATTTCTGCATTGTTGTAGAACTCCATGTATCAATCATGCTCACTTGCTTAGTGCGAGCAGAGATAAAGTTCATGAGGCCTTGCTGCTTGATGAACTCAAGCGCCTCTTCATTTTGGTCATCAAGTTCTTGTTCATAAAAGTACCTAATGTACTTTTCTTTTGCAAACCCTCCCCATTGCATCAACATCTCACACTTTGCAGTGTCAAGATATGACGGAGGCATAGGTTTTACAGTGATTCGGTCGTTTTTCAACACAACTTTCGCTGTGTCTTGGGTCAGAGAAGTCACCGGAGCAGTCACCGGAGCAATGCGTGTTTCAGCACTGTCAACCTTTGACGATTTTGAGGACTTAGATGACTGTCTCTTGGGAGCCATTTCTTTATATAGAGCAAGAAATTGTACGAAAAAGATAGTTTGCTTTTTGACCGGAGGTACAGTAGTTTCAGGCTAGAAATTGCAGAGAAAGGAAATGTGAGTTAAAGAATTTTGTCATTTCTCTAACTCCTTCTTTATATAGTGTCTCTGGTGTGTGAGAAACTCAATCGATTTGAGTTCTCAGCAAGGGTAAAACAGAGAAACACTGGAGATAGTGGAGCCTTTGCATTGAATGCGTAGTGGCCCACTAACTAAAACCGTCAGAGCACTCTCTCTCTTTGTTTTGTTAGCCGTTAGATTAATAACTCCTTTTAATCAATGGCCACGATTGAATTTCATGTCATGATTTATTGCGAGTTTATCTGTGCCAGCTTAACGTCACAAATTGATTTTACCGAGTAATAAGGGATAGATTGCTTGCTGAAATAGACAAGAATCTTTTCAGCGAGTTTGAATTAACAATCTAGCTACTTGCTGAAAGTTCCCCCTTACTTAGATATCTCATATTTTCTAAGTTTAAAAGATATTTCTGATTTCCCGTATCAGTAAATTCTTTTGCAATTGAGACATCCTTTGGTAAAATCTGAGAGATGAGATTTTGCTCTTTTTCTGAATTCCCGTTTCAGAAAATTCCTTTGATACTTGAATACCTGTTTCAGTATCTTTTGATTGTCTAAGTACCCGTCTCAGCAATCCTTAAGTTCTTTCACTTACTGAGTTCCTGTCTCAGCAAGTGATCAAGTTTCCTAACAAATACCTGTTTTGAAGGAATTACTTGCTGAATGCCTGTTTCAGCAATCATGTTGTGACTTATCATTTCTTAGAAGAAATCAGTGACTTGGTCTTTTGGACAGGAATACTTTGGCTTGCTGAATACCTGTTTCAGCATTCTGCCAAGTGTATCCTTTATTGAGGTAGTTCAATCAATCCAAGGTTATACCTTAGCATTGCGAACCTATTATCCGGTAGGGGCTTGGTAAAGATGTCAGCAAGCTGATCTTCAGTACCTACTTTCACAACCTCAATATCACCTTTTTCCACATGATCTCTAATGAAATGATGTCTAATATCAATGTGCTTGGTCCTAGAGTGAAACTTAGGATTTTGCGTAATTGCAATAGCACTTGTATTATCACAAAAGATTGGTGTTTTCTTTGCAGAAATACCATAATCTCTTAATTGTTGCTGAATCCATAGGATTTGAGCTGTGCAACAACCAGCTGCAATGTATTCAGATTCTGTAGATGAATTGGCGACACACGTTTGCTTCTTGCTGAACCATGATATTAATCTAGTACCCAAAAACTGACAAGTTCCAGAGGTACTTTTTCTATCAAGAGTTGATCCACCATGATCAGCATCAGAATAGCCAACCAATTCAAGTCCAGAATCTTTTGGATACCATAATCCAACATTGACTGTACCTTTAACATATTTCAGTATTTTAATTGCCTTTTTGTAGTGTGATTCTCTTGGATCCGATTGGAATCTTGCACACACACAAACAGCATACTGAATGTCAGGTCTACTTGCTGTTAAATACAACAAGGAACCAATGAGCTTCCTATACTTGTGTTCTTCAACACTTTTGTCCTCTTTAGTATAGCCCAATTTGGTACCAACACTCATAGGGATCTTTTCAGGTTTTCATCCTCTTTGATCCTAAACTTTATGAGCATTTCTTTCGCATACTTTGCTTGATTTATGAATATTCCATCTTTGAGTTGCTTGACTTGCAACCCTAGGAAATAATTCAATTTTCCCATCATACTCATTCAAACTTATTTGTCATGAGTTTGGCAAAATCATCACAAAGGTGCTTGTCCTTAATCCAAAAA
>CM051456.1:47304857-47432631 GCA_028274465.1 Plantago ovata | reverse complement strand
TTGAAAATGTACTTAGCCCAGTTAAGTTCCGATTTATTCTCATGATATGCATCAGCAATGGCCATCTTCTCAGGCCTACTTGGTCAATTCCTCCAACTTGGGAGTCAAGAACTTTAATCAGTAGCCAGAGCTACTAGACCAAGTGAAGGACAGAGATGCTTTCTCTTAACGTGCTTTGTCCAAGTCACGGGAGCTATCTCGCCTTTCTTCATTTTTGCATTCTGACGTCACTGTAGAAAGCTTCATTTCTTCGTCAGGCAGTGACGTCGTCTTCAGTTCCAGTGGTTGGAATCTGAAAAATCTCCGCTAAATCAGTCCATTTCAGGACGATTTGCGTGTTCTGAACATAAGTAAGGATCACTTTTTCAGTGACTCCATTACTGTCTGTAAGGGACTGGATTTCTGCATTATTGTAGAACTCCATGGTATCAATCATGCTCACTTGCTTAGTGCGAGCAGAGATAAAGTTCATGAGGCCTTGCTGCTTGATGAACTCAAGCGCCTCTTCATTTTGGTCATCAAGTTCTTGTTCATAAAAGTACCTAATGTACTTTTCTTTTGCAAACCCTCCCCATTGCATCAACATCTCACACTTTGCAGTGTCAAGATATGACGGAGGCATAGGTTTTACAGTGATTCGGTCGTTTTTCAACACAACTTTCGCTGTGTCTTGGGCAGAGAAGTCACCGGAGCAGTCACCGGAGCAATGCGTGTTTCAGCACTGTCAACCTTTGACGATTTTGAGGACTTAGATGACTGTCTCTTGGGAGCCATTTCTTTATATAGAGCAAGAAATTGTACGAAAAAGATAGTTTGCTTTTTGACCGGAGGTACAGTAGTTTCAGGCTAGAAATTGCAGAGAAAGGAAATGTGAGTTAAAGAATTTGTCATTTCTCTAACTCCTTCTTTATATAGTGTCTCTGGTGTGTGAGAAACTCAATCGATTTGAGTTCTCAGCAAGGGTAAAACAGAGAAACACTGGAGATAGTGGAGCCTTTGCATTGAATGCGTAGTGGCCCACTAACTAAAACCGTCAGAGCACTCTCTCTCTTTGTTTTGTTAGCCGTTAGATTAATAACTCCTTTTAATCAATGGCCACGATTGAATTTCATGTCATGATTTATTGCGAGTTTATCTGTGCCAGCTTAACGTCACAAATTGATTTTACCGAGTAATAAGGGATAGATTGCTTGCTGAAATAGACAAGAATCTTTTCAGCGAGTTTGAATTAACAATCTAGCTACTTGCTGAAAGTTCCCCCTTACTTAGATATCTCATATTTTCTAAGTTTAAAAGATATTTCTGATTTCCCGTATCAGTAAATTCTTTTTGCAATTTGAGACATCCTTTGGTAAAATCTGAGAGATGAGATTTTGCTCTTTTTCTGAATTCCCGTTCAGAAAATTCCTTTGATACTTGAATACCTGTTTCAGTATCTTTTGATTGTCTAAGTACCCGTCTCAGCAATCCTTAAGTTCTTTCACTTACTGAGTTCCTGTCTCAGCAAGTGATCAAGTTTCCTAACAATACCTGTTTTGAAGGAATTACTTGCCGAATGCCTGTTTCAGCAATCATGTTGTGACTTATCATTTCTTAGAAGAAATTAGTGACTTGGTCTTTTGGACAAGAATACTTTGGCTTGCTGAATACCTGTTTCAGCATTCTGCCAAGTGTATCCTTTATTGAGGTAGTTCAATCAATCCAAGGTTATACCTTAGCATTGCGAACCTATTATCCGGTAGGGGCTTGGTAAAGATGTCAGCAAGCTGATCTTCAGTACCTACTTTCACAACCTCAATATCACCTTTTTCCACATGATCTCTAATGAAATGATGTCTAATATCAATGTGCTTGGTCCTAGAGTGAAACTTAGGATTTTGCGTAATTGCAATAGCACTTGTATTATCACAAAAGATTGGTGTTTTCTTTGCAGAAATACCATAATCTCTTAATTGTTGCTGAATCCATAGGATTTGAGCTGTGCAACAACCAGCTGCAATGTATTCAGATTCTGTAGATGAATTGGCGACACACGTTTGCTTCTTGCAGAACCATGATATTAATCTAGTGCCCAAAAACTGACAAGTTCCAGAGGTACTTTTTCTATCAAGAGTTGATCCACCATGATCAGCATCAGAATAGCCAACCAATTCAAGTCCAGAATCTTTTGGATACCATAATCCAACATTGACTGTACCTTTAACATATTTCAGTATTTTAATTGCCTTTTTGTAGTGTGATTCTCTTGGATCCGATTGGAATCTTGCACACACACAAACAACATACTGAATGTCAGGTCTACTTGCTGTTAAATACAACAAGGAACCAATGAGCTTCCTATACTTGTGTTCTTCAACACTTTTGTCCTCTTTAGTATAGCCCAATTTGGTACCAACACTCATAGGGATCTTTTCAGGTTTTTCATCCTCTTTGATCCTAAACTTTATGAGCATTTCTTTCGCATACTTTGCTTGATTTATGAATATTCCATCTTTGAGTTGCTTGACTTGCAACCTTAGGAAATAATTCAATTTTCCCATCATACTCATTTCAAACTTATTTGTCATGAGTTTGGCAAAATCATCACAAAGTTGCTTGTCCTTAGATCCAAAAATTATGTCATCCACATAAATTTGGACTAAGATTAATTTACCATCATGGTTCATGGTAAAAAGAGTTTTGTCAACTTCACCTTTCTTGAAACCATTTTCCAGCAAGAACTTAGCTAAGGTATCATATCATGCTCTTGGTGCTTGCTTTAGACCATATACAGCTTTCTGAAGCTTATATACCATCTTGGTTTCTGAGGGAAGTTCAAAGCCAGGGGGTTGTTCTAGGTAGACTTCTTCAGCAAGTTCACCATTTAAGAATGCACTCTTAACATCCATTGGTAAACAATGAAGTCATTGTGAGCAGCAAAGGCCAAGAAAAGTCTAATTGCATCCAATCTTGCAACTGGAGCGTAAGACTCATCATAGTCCAATCCTTCAGTCTGACAGTAACCTTGAGCAACTAAGCGTGCTTTGTTTCTTGTTACTTCACCAGACTCGCTCAGCTTGTTTCTGAACACCCACTTTGTACCAATAGCTTTCTTATTTTCAGCAACTGGCACAAGTTTCCAGACTTTGTTTCTTTCAAATTGATCCAATTCTTCTTGCATTGCCTTTATCCATTCAGAATGCTTCAAAGATTCTTCTATGGTTTTAGGTTCAATTTCTGAAACAAAGCAAGAGAATAAAGATTCTACTTCTACGACATTTGCTTCTTCAGCAAGCCCTTGAGTAGCTTTGGATCTAGTCACTTGGCGTTTATTAATATCGCCAATCATATCCGTAGAGGGATGATCTCTAATCCATTTGTTAACAGGTTTCCTATTTGTTGGATCAGGATATGTGTGCTCATCAGAATGTGACTCTTCAGTATGTACTTGTTCCGTACTACTGGGAATTTGTGTCTCTGCTGAGATTTGATCGTCAGCAACTGCTTGCTCAGCATTGCTGGGTTGAGATATTTCATCAGCAGGCACTGGAGATTGCGTAATTTCAGCAACTTCCGGAGCAACCGCATCTTTTGCTGGAAATTCCTTGTCGTGAACTAAATTTATCTTGTCATGACTCGGGGGAGGAGAATCATTGTCAGAATCATCATTTAGTTCAATTGACTTGATTTGCCTAGCATCAGACTCAGTTGTTTGCTCATGTATGATTAACTTTTTCATACATTCTGATATTTCTTCTTCAGCAGGCACAGATTCTTCAATCTTTTGTGCCTTTTTGTTGTAAACTCTGTAAGCTTTACTATGCAAGGAGTAGCCAATAAATATCGCTTCGTCTGCCTTTGGTTGAAATGTTCTTAGGTATTCTCTACCATTGTTAAGAACGAAACACTTGCAACCAAATACTCTTAGATGAGTGATGTTAGGAGGTCTTCCAACAAACAATTCATAAGGAGTTTTGTTGTATTCCTTAGTAATCAAACATCTATTCTGAGTATAGCAGGCGGTATTAATCGCTTCAACCCAGTAAGCCTCACTTATCTCAGTGTCAGCAAGCATTGTTCTTGCGGCTTCTTTCAGGGTACGATTCTTCCGTTCAGCAACACCATTTTGCTGTGGTGTCCTTACTGAGGATAACTGATGTTGAATACCTTTGGAGGTACAATATTCAGTTATGTACTGGTTTACAAACTCAGTACCATGGTCTGTCCTTATGACTCTTACCTTGTCATTTTTCATGACTTCAAGCTTATTCAGCAAGTTAGGTATTTCAGTCTTGGTTTCAGATTTGTGCTTGATGAATACTACCCAAGTGAATCTTGAGTAGTCATCTACCACGACTAGACCATACTTCTTACCAGCATAGCTTGTTGAGGAAGATTCAAACAAGTCCATGTGTAAGAGTTGTAAAGGTTTTGTAGTTGACGGTACTGCCTTGTTCTTGAAAGAAGATTTGGTTTGCTTTACTTGCTGACATGCATTGCAAACACCATCCTTCTTAAAAGTAACCCTAGGTAATCCAACTACAAGTGCCTTTTTAGACAGCTTATTCAGCGTTTTGAAGTTTAGATGACTTGTTCGTTTATGCCATAACCATGCTTTTTCAGCAAGGCAATCATGATCTGAGACAAGGCATTTTTCAACGTTTGCTGAAGACCAATCAACGGTGTACAAGCCTCCTGATCTTCTTGCAATCATTATAACCTTTTTAGTCTCAAAATCTACAAGTTTACATTCATCACTTTTAATTTCGATGAAGTATCCTTTGTCAGCAAATTGACTCATGCTGAAAAGGTTAAACTTAAGATTTTTGACATAAAGAACTCCAGAAATGGTTATGCATCCCAACTTCACATCACCATAGCCTTTTGTAGATCCGGAGCCTCCACCAGCAAACCTTATTGTTGGACCTTTAGACCACCGTCTATAGTTTATAAGGTTATTCTTGTTGCCCGTCATGTGCTTTCCACAACCACTATCAAAGTGCCAGATTGCATCGTTTGTTTCCGTGGCTGCAGTCTGCACAATCAAGAGCAAACAAGTTAATTATCCAATGATGGATGTCCATTAACATGTTCAAGAATGCGTCCAGTGGAAACCCAAGTCTGAAGTTTTTCAACTTTGACTTGTTTTCTACTTGCTGAGGAACTAGGAGGTTTTGAGCTGAAAGACTTTTGACTCGTGCTGGTCAAATCCACTTTCTGATGTGGTGTCTTGCTCTGTTGACCTTTTTGCTGAACATACTTTTTAGTAAGTTCTTTTCTAGCAAGGTTCCTTCTAGTTCTAGCATTGGGAGTCTTTTCAAAACTCTTAGGCTTGGTTTTCTTCATCTCTTTGAAGTATCTTTGCTGACTTTGCTTATACTCATGAAAGAGTTGACTTTGCTTGGTTTTGAAACCGAGTCCACTCTTTGGAGAATGCTGAGCTTTAGCATCAGCAACCTTACTTGATTCAGGTTTGTCAGCAAAGGACTTCTGATTACCTTTGGTAATCTTGCCTTTAGACTTAACAACTTGCTTTTCAGCAACTTGTTTGGCGGAATGCTTCACGACATTCTTTTTCTTTCCAGTTTGCTTTACAGCAACCTGTTTTCCTTTAAAGTCTTGTTACTTTGAGTAGCAACAGCGGGCTTTATGGTCATAGGTACTTGATTGCATGTTTCAGCAATCTTAGTTTGACCAAACTGATAGATCACTGGTGGACTACTATCAGTAGCACGTACAAAGGAGATAGGTGATTTATCTTTTCTCAAGATTTCTACGTTATCGCCTTCACACGTTGCTCCTAAACCTTCTTTCTGAGATGGATCTCTCAAATAAGAGTTTAGTTCAGTCAGCGTATTACTTGCTTCCACATAGGATTTGAAATTGATTTTCATCTTTTTCATTTCTTGAATTTCAGCAAGTAACTTTAGAATTGAGGACTGATACTCTTCCAATTCTAATGCCATTTGAGAATTTTTCTCTGCAGCCTCAGCAATCAATTTACGCCTTATTTCAGCATCCTTTTCTTCTGTCTCTTCCTTCAGCAAAGCGTACTTTTCAGTAGTTTGCTTGGTCAGAGTTTCAGCAAATTGAAGTTTTTCTTGCTGTTTGCTGAGAGTTTTCTCAAATCTTTCGATTTCTCCTTGAATCTTGTCAAGATCAATCTCGTCTTCACTTTCTGAATCAGAGTCAGAGGTAGAATTATTTACCTGACCGGCCATGAGGCAGAATTCGTAGTTCGACACATCTGGATAAGCTTCCATAGCTATCCCACACACTTCTTTGTGCATCTCCACGTCTAGAGTGGCTTCCTCATCGTCGGTGTCTGAACTTTCATCCTCACTGTCTTCGGAGCTTGTCTCAATGCACAATGCATCGATTTTTGCTTGAAGCTTCTTCTTTTCTTCAGCAATGAAAGCTCTTTTGAACTTCTTCTTCTTTTCAGCAGATTTGCCTTTCAGCAAAGGGCAATTAGCTTTGAAGTGTCCAGGCTTTTTGCAGTAAAAACATAGATCATTTCCAACTGCTGGTTCTTCTGATGATGTAGCTTGCTGAGCTTGCTTGTTCAGCGAGCTAGTATCATTCTTGTACTTATGGTAGTTATTACCAAGATGCTTTTTCAGCTTCTCTTTTGCTTTTCGCCTTTCAAGTTCCTTACTGATGAATTTCTTCATGTTTTTAACAACTAAAGCATTTTCATCAGCAGGCTCTTTATCATTCTTCTTTTCAGAAGATGACGGCTTTGCAGCAAGAGCAATGTTTTGCGATTTTTCAGCAAACACATTTTCTCTTTGCTTTGTCTCATAATTGACAGTAGCAAGATGAGAGAACAACTCAGTTGGTGTAATGTCAGGCATTCCTTGATTATAATAGAAATTCTGAGTATGGATCCATTCTTGATTCAAACTTCTGATGATAGTTTTCACTTTCTCAGAATCTGAATAAAGATTTCCAACACCCAGCGCTGCCATTTCACTAACAAGAGTTGTGAATCTGAAGTCCAAGTCTTCCAGTGACTCGTTAGCACCTTGCTTAAAGTTTTGAAACTTCAGCTTAAGTACTTCAAGTTTGTTTTCCTTGGTCTTGTCAGATCCAGCACAAAGATCTTGAACCATTTTCCAAGCCTCCTTAGCAGTCTTAGCACCCCACAGTTTGCACTGTATGGTATCCGGAGTTGATCTGATGATGATGTTTCTTGCTTGGCCATCAAGACGGAATCTCTTAGCTTCGTCAGAAGTCCATTCCTCTCTTGGTTTTGGCACAACAGTATCTGAAGGTTCGCCAAGGATGGTTTCCTTCCCAGCTTCAGTGGTCTTGTAAGGGTAACTCCTTTCAATCTTAGTGATCTTGATAGGTCCATGATTAATGACGGTGACCATCTCATCACTAATGGCCTCAAGATGTAACATCATGTTGTTTCGCCATTTCTCGTAATTTTCCAGCTTCAGCAAGGGAGCATCTCCAAAAGACATCCTGTCAGCAAAGCACTACCAAACTGATCAAGTGAAAGAGATTTACGGAAAGCACTTAAGGGGATCTAGGTTCAGTGCTAAAGAACCCCCTGCTCTGATACCACTTGTTGGTCCCTTTAAACAACAAGAAAAGACTAGAGGGGGGGGGTGAATAGTCTTTTCAAACTTTTGTCGTTTAAAACTTTCTCAGCAAGTACTTATTACTTTTCAGTAATGAGGTTGCTGATACTTAACTTTCTCAGCAAGCGTAAGTTACTTTACAGTAGCTTGGTTTGCTGATACTTCAAATCAGAGAGCGGAAGTCTTTGAAACAAAAAGTGCTTTTTCAGCAAGTAAAGTGTTTCAGCAAGTGATGTGAGTGTGTGTACAAACAGATATAATTTGCTGAAAGCTAAATGCAGTAAGTAAATCACACAAACGCTTTTAGAGTGGTATCTGAGAGTGGCGTAATCTCCCAACTAATCCACATTGTCCTTTCTAGGACTGAATCCACTAAGATATGATTGAGGTTCCTTACAATCTCCTATCTAAAGCGATTCGACAGAAACCAAAGCACACTTGCTTTGTCTCCAATCTAAACTAGAGAACTCAACCTTGTTCTCCACCAAACTTGGTACTTTTAATCAGCAAAACTATGCTCGATTAAGTTCCCCCTGAATATCACGCCTGAAAGGGTGTATTTTCAGTTAGAGAGTTTTGGGGTGAGATAACTTAATTATAACTTATTCAGTTACAACAAGTAATCTAAGAAACACAACTTGGAGTACTTTGCAGTAAACAAGTTAGATTGTTTCTGGTGTCAAGACTTGTTCTTGTTTGAAAGAAAGAACACTTAACTAATTTCTTAGCCGAGTTTGTTCTACTTCTTCACAAGTAGCTTTTTCAAGCTTTAAGTCTTGGAACGGATCAATGGCAGTAAGAGAGTTTGAAGGTTTGTGAGTTTTAAGCACAAGTGAGAGTTTGATCACGTTGTTGACACACTTCAACTCTTTGCCGGATGACCTCTATTTATAGTGCAAGTAAGGAGCCGTTTGAATTTCAAATCCTAAGGCTTTTGTTCCTTAACATGTCACTATCTTGCTTTTGTACTTTCAGCAACAACCTTTGTTTGTCTTCTAGTCTTCATGTCCTTTGTGTGTAAGCTTTGCATTAAATGCACCTTTGAAATAGAATTCAAACAGTAACAATGGAGCGCAAAATCACGTACATTCAGCAAGAGGTCACATATGTTCATCAGCAAGTGCTCATTCTCAGTTTCAGCAAGCACAACCTACTCTGTCTTTCAGATTTTCACTTATGCAATGCTGTAGCTGAAAATTTCACTTTCTGAGTAACACGTGCCTTACCAGTCTTCAGCAATCTTTAAGTCTTCAAGTCTTCAAGTCTTCAGATCTTCAAAAGTCTTCAAGATTCTGACCGGTTTCTTATTTGCTTCAATAATTTGTTTGTAATAAACAAAATGCATCTTCAGCAAATGCTTCAATAGGTCATTTTCTTTTCAGAAAATAAGTTACATCAAAGCTAAGCATCAATAAGATATTTTCTTTTCAGAAAATAAAATACATCATACGCAAATGTGTCAATAGATTAATTTCTTCACAGAAATTAAAGTACGTCATCCACAGAAGAAATAACTTATCTAACACCTATCTAAGTCATCAGCAAACGTTCCTCTTTTACAATGTCCTTAAAATTCTAAAATCCTATGGACCTTAAGAGTACTAGTTACTGGACTGTTCTTAATTTAGCATGGTTAATTGCTCATCAAAATTACAAGTTTCCTAACAAATTTCCCCCTTTTTGATGTTTGCAATCCATGGCTAAATTAATTGTTACCCTTTTAGAGGTTTCTGATGTTGAATAAATCAGATGATTAATGCAAGCATACTTGAAATAATAAACAGTAAGCATAAGTAAGTTGCATAACCAAAAACCAATAAGAGTCAAAAAGAATTCATTGCTGAAAGTTATCATTCAGAAGTTTACAAGAAAGCATAGATAACAAAGAATCAGCAAACAAAAACTTTAACAAGAAACTATTGCAGGGGCTTAAACTCTTTCAGAGGATTTTCTCAGAATCTCTCTTACACTCTTCTCAGCAAGAGCAGTGAATTCAACACAATCCTTCTCGTAGTTTTCCAGAAGCCTACGGACTTGTAGTTGAAGAATTCTTGCATTTTTGCAGGCAGTATGATGATGCTTTTCAGCATTCATTTCCATGTAGTTAACTACCCACAAATGCATGCCCCAATTGCTGGCATGGAGAAGCTGTGTATCTGAAATGTTTCTCGGATGAATCTTTCTTAACCAGAGAAGATCTTCTTCTTGATCCTGAGCAGTAAGATAGAAGTACTCATAAGGAATCAATCCAAGTTTCTTCTTAGGTTTCTTTGTTACCGGGTCAGCATAGAAAGCGATGCCAGGTGGTTTGATTAGATTTGGTTCTTACTTGTATGTCTTACCAATGGCAACTCTTCTTACATAGACCTCTAGATTCAACCATTTCCCAGCAATATTTCTTGGGAGGGATTCTTCCCTTTGCTTTCTTTGGACCTTAACATCGAAACTTTTAGGGAGTAGTTCGGGATCCTCTTGCTCCTCATCAGTTGCGTCAGAACCAAGGTCCTCCTCTTCTTCCTCAGCCTGTAGAAGTTCTTCCTTCATGCAACACTCGCACCTAACGACCTTCCTGATGGTGATTTCGTCAGGTACATCACCAACCAATTTCGACTTCACAGTGTTGCTAGGCAGTTTGCCTTGTTCTCTAGTTGCTCCTCGGTCGATCAACTCTTGCAACTTTTGATGGGCAAGCCTAGTGCTCTCTTCCAACTTATCGAGCCTTGCCCTAGTCTTCTCAGAATCTTCTTCATAACGTTTGAGAAAACTTTGTGTGTGATCAACCATCTTCTGCAAGTTCTCCATCAGTTGAGCCGACTTCAACTTCGGTGGCTCTTTCAGAGCGGGGTTTTCGCAGTGGTCATTACCATAGTTCAGCCTACTACGGTCTTGGGTAGGTCCATAAGTTTGGTTAGCTGGTGCATATCCTTGATTGTTACGGTATCCTCTTCTCCAAAATCCACCTCGAGGATTCCTACCGTCTTGTCCGTAGCTAACTTCTTGAGCACCAAACTCCGTAGCAAAGGCTTCTTCTTCTCCTCCTCGAGCCCAGTTGCCATCATCGTACGCCAGCTCCGATCTACACATATGAGCCCCATGCCCATAGTTCTTGCATATTCGGCATACTTCGTTCGAAACAGTTGTTCTGGTGGAGCTCTTGAGGACTTGCTTCAATTCGTTGGTAAAGCACTCGAATTGATCCCCATTCCCCCTGTACATAGGGGCTTCTTGAGTCGGTGGAGCTTCAGGTCCACGTCTCCTAACCATTGCTCTTGGGTCCTTGAACTGCGAACCCTTAGCAGGCCTTTCGAAAACTGCCCAGACGGCTTCTGCGGTTTCCTCCCAAATATTGCCTCGGCATTGGAAATCCACCACTTGTTGGTTCTCGAAGGTTAGTCCATTGTAGAAGTGTTGGACTAGGTCGGAAAGTTCAAAACCATGGTGAGGGCACTTGTTCGTGAGATCTTGGAACCTCTCGAACGCGGTGTAGATGGTCTCATCATAGTCCTATTTGAATCCAGTGATCTGCGCCTTTAGCGCGGTAGTCAAGGTGTGAGGGAAGTATTTCTCCATGAAAGCTGAAAAAACCTTTTCCCAACTGTCCAGCGAGCCTGCTGGAAGAGAACTCAGCCATGACTTGGCTCTGTCGCCAAGTCCCATAGCAAAAACCTTCATCCTTAACTCATCCGTGGTTATGTCAGCTCCGGGTCGTGGGAGTTGGTTGACGAAATCATCGATATCGTGCAAGTACCCCATCACATCTTCCCTTGATAAGCCATAGAACCTCGGAAGTTGTTGGAATGCGTGGTTCTTGATCTCCAGATCTCGGGTTGCAGACGAAAGAACTATCGCTGGTCCCCTTATACGATCCTTGGTGGGTTGTACCCATGCCTTCAGTGGTCTAGCTTCTGCCATTCCGTCGATTTCCTTGAAGAGACTAAGTAGAGATTCAGAGAAATCGGTTTCCTCTATTTCCTCTAGTGCGCGCCTTTCAAGTAGTCGCCTTCTTTGGTGGTAGACTCTATCGATCTCAGCAATTGAATTAGCAAGCGGTGTTCCTGCAGAACGTGTATGCGGCATACACTATCTGTGACAGACTAGGAAAGGTGATTCGAAACAAACTAGGAAAGCAGTATCAGAGAGTGATTAAAAGGAGTATATTCCCCGGCAACGGCGCCAATTTGATGAACGTGTCAGATTCAGTCAAATAAATTTGTAATTAGCCAAAGGCAATCCACAACTACAACGAAAACCGTAGTGTAGCAGTAGAATGACTCGAGTGTCGTTCTCTCAGGACTATACTAGCTTTATCAAATCTAATTAAGAATATAAAACAGCAGATAGAAAGCAAAAGGGAGTTTCAAGCAGATAATGGAGATTGGTGATAGTATGGTCCTTCTTAACATAATGGGTCGATAATCATGCATAAATTCCTCGGTCTTGCATAGAGATATTTGAATCAATCTAGTGTCCTGTTGCAAGTATTAAGCACTACGAAGATAATTTGGTCTGACTAGTCAATCACGATTGTCCTAATGTGTTTCGTAATTATTCAACACTACGAAGATAATTGGTCTGATGGTCGACTAGTGTCCAATTGTGCATAATGATCAATACAACATACGAGAATTTCGGTTACAACTGATCAACGAAATAAAGCAATGACACGGAGTATAATGCGCGATATTGCCATTAGCATGATTACCTTCCCTTGCTAAGAATTCGCATACTACCACCAACGATAAGTTTAGCTACTCATAATAGGCATGCAATCAATAGAAATCATAGAAGAAAACATATTGAAAGATAAATAGAATAAGTAGAATAAAACTATAAGATACAAAGTTACCGAAGGTTGTCAATCTCCGGATGATTGTGGTCCTACGAGCTCCAATCTGCTATGAAAAAGTGTCCCCTAAGCTATGGAACTCCCAGGACAGGCCCCGGGAAGTTCCTACCTAAAACTATAGAGAGAGGTGAGAAAGTAGGCTTGGAAAGATATGATTTTCGGAGAGAAAACTGAGCACTATATGTAGGCTCGAAAAAACTCCGGGGCGGTTCGCCCAGTGCTGCGGCGGTTCGCCCCCCAGTAATTTCGCGTAATTTCCGCGTTTTCGACGCGGTTTTGGATTTTTTCACCTTTTCGGACTCGGTTTATGACTTCTAGTAGCCTTCTAACCTCCAGATTCGGCCCCTAGACTCCAAATCCTATCCGGAAACCTTCAGATACTCCAAATAGGCTTCTGGAACACCAATTCCTTGTCAACTTCAATATAATTTCCCAGAAATCTCCGAATTTCAACCAAAACCTGTAAAATAAAATCTAAAGGGAAACGTGACACTATTCTAATAAAATGTACTAAAATATAGCTAAATTAACATAGAGGATAGCTAAAATAGGTGAAAAAGACTCGAATGAAAGTGTAAAATACACATTCATCAGTGCCACAAGAAGAGCAACAAAGTGTGTTGAGTCATTGCCATGAGCTTCATTGTGGAGGACACTATAGTGGCTTGAAAACAGCTCGCAAAGTACTGCAAGCAGGATTTTACTGGCCAACAATACACCGAGATGCTCGAAATTTTGTGAAGAATTGCGACCCATGTCAACGAGGTGGTAATATTAGCAAGAAATACGAAATGCCCCTTCAAGGGAATCTAGTGGTCGAACCTTTCGACGTGTGGGGCATTGATTTCATGGGACCATTTCCATCAAGTGGATGTTATGGATACATTCTTGTTGCGTGGATTATGTGACTAAATTGGTGGAAGCAATTCCCACAAAAACGAACGACGGAGCGATTGTTATGATATTCTTGAAGTAATATTCTCTAGGATTGGGTGCCCTAGGACAATCATCAGTGATGGAGGTTCACACTTCGTCAATAGAACCTTTGCCTCTCTTCTTAAGAGATACGGTGTCCACCATAGTGTTGCTACACCATATCACCAACAGACATCGGGCGAAGTTGAAGTTAGCAACCGTCAAATTAAGAAGATCCTGGAGAGAGTCGTGAAACCTAGCAGGAAAGATTGGGCAGGAAAATTGAATGATGCACTCTGGGCCTACAGGACTAGCTACAAGACGGTGATTGGAACCACTCCGTACAGACTTGTGTATGGGAAAGCATGCCATCTCCCCGTAGAATTGGAACACAAGGCGTATTGGGCTATCAAAGCACTCAATCTTGATATGGGAAAAGCTGGCAAACAACGGTTGTTGCAACTAGATGAGCTTGATGAATTACGCCTAGGTGCTTATGAAAATGCCAAGATCTACAAAGAACGTACTAAGAAGTATCATGATCGTGGTATAGTGCGTAAGGTACTGATTCCTGGGCAAAAAGCTTTTGTATTTAATTCTCGCCTTCGACTATTTCCGTACTCGTTGGGATGGACCGTACGAAATTATCAAAGTTGCTCCCCATGGAGCTGTAGAACTCTTTGATCCAAAGACGGGCAATACCTTCAAGGTGAATGGTCAACGAGTGAAGCCGTACTTCGAGATATCTAGTGATCAAAGGGAGGTTGATCATCTTGAGCTTACCCTTACCGCCTCTACTGAAGGTTAGTGTGTTTTGTTGTTTTGAGCATATCATTGTTTTGTTCTTTATATTTTCGTATGTTTTTGGTGATAAAATAGGTCTCTAGATGATAATTTAGCATTTTAGGAGGGAACCCGATTTTCTCCTATTATGCTAAATTATCGATCTTTTTACCTCGTTTATCACCCGTTTTGTTTTCTCACGAGTTTGATTGAGTAATATAGGTCACTTATACAAGTATTAGCTCTCACCTTAAATCCACTTTCGACGTTCGGGACGAGCGACGACGTTCAAGTTTTGGAGGGGGGGGGGGGTTATCGCTGGCTATCTCTATACTTGTCTTGCTTATGATAAACTCGTGAAACCTTTTGTTTGTTTTTTTTGTTGCATTTTCACGTTTACCGCTTTCTTAGTATTTAGTTGCATACACTACATTCATCCTAGGATAGTCTTGCATGTTTTATGTGGAGTTTATTGCCAATTTTTTTGAATTTTTTTATTGGGTAGATTAAGTAATTATGACATTAATCATATGCTTCATCTCTATGAATTTGTTTGAGGTTTTTCGATTGGCTTGTCACATTTATGTATTGCACTTAGTTAAGCTTGGTAGTCTCGACATCACTTAGTGGTGTTTTCTCTACTGCGGTTAACGAAGGCCTTTATAATAGGATGATGCATGGTAGGATCTTATGGTTGTTTTCCCGAGTAATTATGTACCTAAGAGGCAAAAAGTCTTCACCTTGCTTTGAGATTGCTAAATGCCTAGGAAGGAGGTAGTGTGAGATTGTGTGATCCTTTGTTGCAACCTATTCTTTCGAATAGGTTTGGGGAGGGGGTTACACTTTCATTAGACTTGTTTTTCGATTTTTAGTGTGTGTTGTGAGTTTATTTTCCTTTTTCGTCCAACCTATTCTTTCGAATAGGTTTGGGGAGGTCGTTTGTGAGTCATTTTAATTTCTTTTTCGTTGTGCTACTGCTGGCTAAAAAAAATCGAAAAAAAAAAACAAAAGAAAAAAATTCCAGGAAAATGAAAAAAATCTGGAAAAGAAAAAAAAAAAGAAAAAAAGAAAGACCCCAAAAAAGCAAGGAAGGGTAAAAAAAAAAAGAAGCCAAAAAGCAGTTTAGTAAAGTATTGTCTCATTTTTCAATTCATGTAATGTTCGTAATCGAGTTGTAATTTTTCTTTTTGTTTGAGTGTCATCTGTTCTATACCACCCTCGTCCTGCCATTCAGGAAGTGGTGAATAGTTTAGGGCTTTGCTTGAGAGATGGGTAGAATAGGGGAGTGTTATCTTTTTTAGGGAACCCTGCTTCGTTTGATGAGAGCCAGTATTGGTTCGACCTCTTTGAGGAAAAGTCTTAACTTGGTGAACAACAGTAAGTCCTCAGTTTCATAGGCACGGGACAACCATTCGTATTTTAACATGTTTCATTACGTCGTCACTGACTAGGTCCAGGTAGAGAATGTTACGAGAGACTATCTTGTTTGACATAAGTGCTTATGTGAATGTGTATGAGGCAATCGAGGCATTCTTCAACCAATATCCATGTTATGATTTGTATGGTTTGTGCTCATATGTTTTTTGATAGATTCAATAGATTAGTTCATTTGATTTGGCATGAGACTCCATTTTTTGTGTTGCATTGTTTTTTGCATTAGAGTCTAGCTTAGTTGCTTGAGGACAAGCAAAGGTTCGGTTTGGGGAGTTTGATGAATGTGTATTTTACACTTTCATTCGAGCTTTTTTTCACCAATTTATCTATCCTCTATGTTAATTTAGCTATATTATAGTGCATTTTATTAGAATAGTGTCACGTTTCCCTTTAGTTTACATTTTACAGGTTTTGGGTGAAAAACATGGTTTTCCGGACAATTATATTGAAGAGAACGAAGAATTGGTGTTCCGGGGACATTTTTGGAGTATCTAGAAGATTCCGGATAGGATTTGAAGTCTAGGGTTCGAGTCTGAAGGCTAAAAGGTCACTAGAAGGCAAAAACCGAGTCCGAAAAGGAAAAGAAATCCAAAAACGCGTCGAAGGCCGGTTGGAACTCCCGGACGATTCGCCCGAGACGTGGGGCGGTTCGCCCCACACCAGGCGATTCGCCCGGTGTGTGGAGCGACTCGCCCCACACCTTCCGAACCCCTATTTATAGTTGCTCAGTTTTCTCCGTTTTTCATACTTTCTCAGACCTTTTTTCATACCTTTCTCATTAGTTGTAGGGAAGAATTCTCCAGAGCCTGTTCTGGGAATTCCTAGCATAGGAGACACTTTTTCTTATCGTTTTGGAGCTTGTGAGGTCGCGATTCTTTGGAGATTGACAACCTTCGGTAACATTGTATCTTGCAATTTTTTCTATTCATATTTATTTATCTTTCAACATGTTTTCATTCAATCTTGCTATGATTTCTGTTGATTGCATGACATCTATGAGTAGCTAAATTTATCGTTGGTGAGAGTATGTGATTTCTTAGCGAAGGGTTAATAATTATGCTGATGGCGGTAAAGCGAATCAGACTTTGAGTTATTGCTTTATTTCTTTGATCTATCTAAGCCCTCTATCTTCGTAGTGTTGAATAATAACGGAACACATTGGACAATTCATGATCAAAGATCTCTACGCAAAACGATCGGGTACTTCATGCATGATTATTAACCTGCTATGCTTTGAATGATCATACTATCACTAACTTCTATTATCTTGATAAGAAAAACCTGTGCTAAGTAGTTTGTTGATTTTATAGTTTATGTTAGATTAGATAAAGCTAGTTATAGTCCTTAGAGATCGACACTCGAGGTTATTTTACTGCTACACTACGGTTTTCATTGTAGTTGTGAATTACCTTTGGCTAAATACAAATTTATTTGATTAATTAGAATCTGACAAATTCCGGTTCATCAATGCTCAAAGGTTCATTTGTACCAGTGGTGGCTGATCCCCACAAAATCAATGAGGAAGAAGAGGTAACAAGTCAGGCCAAATACAAACATCTCGAGTTAGTTAACCTAACTGATGATGATGAAGAAAAAGAGGATGAGAATGTACCTGAAGATACAAGTGATGATCAATCAAAAGATTCAAACGACAGTAAGGACGAAGATGATGAATATCAAGGTCCTGGTCCAGATGCTGGTGGAGAAAAGTTGTGAGTTGCTGATCAAGAAGATCAATGTTGGTCCCTTTAAACAACAAGAAAACACTAGAGGGGGGGGGGGGTGAATAGTCTTTTCAAACTTTTCGTCGTTTAAAAGTTTCTCAGCAAGTGCTTATTACTTTTCAGTAATGAGTTTGCTGGTACTTAACTTTCTCAGCAAGTACTTATTACTTTTCAGTAATGAGTTTGCTGATACTTAAAAGTAGAGTGCGACAGTCTTTTACTATAAGTGCTTTTAATAGAGAGCTAGTTTCAGCAAGTGAGCAGAGTAACAAAGTATGATAAACGTGACATGCTGAAAACTAAGTGCAGTAAAGTAAATCACACAAACACTTTTATAGTGGTATCTGAGAGTGGCGTAATCTCTCAACTAATCCACTTTGTCCTTTCTAGAACTGAATCCACTATGATAAGATATGAGGTTCCTTACAAATCCTATCACTAATGATTCTCAGAAACCAAAGCACACTTGCTTTGTTTCCAACCTAAACTAGAGAACTGTAACCTTGTTCTCCACCAAACGTGGGACTTATAATCAGCAACACTATGCTTGACTAATTCCCCCTGAATTTTATGCCTGGAAAGGGTATTTATCAGTTAGAGAGGTTTGGGATGAGATGACTTGAGTATATCTTTTCAGTTATAACAAGTTATCTAAAGAAACACAACTTGTAATACTTTGCAGTAAGCAAGCTTGATTGTTTTTGGTGTCAAGACTTGTTCTTGTTCTAAAGAAAGAATACTTAACTAATTTCTTAGCCGTGAATGATCTACTTCTTTAAAAGTAGCTTTTGTTTCAAGCTTAAGTCTTGGAACGCATCAATAGACAGTAAAGAGTAGAGAAGGATTTGAGTGTTTAAAGCACAAGTGAGAGTTTGATCACGTTGTTGACACACCTTCTACTCTTGCCTGAGGACCTCTATTTATAGTGTCTCAAGGGAGCCCTTTGAATTTCAAATTCTAAGGCTTTGTACCTCAAGACGTCACTATCTTCCTTTTGTACTTTCAGCAGCGTTCTTCATTTGTCTTCTTGTCTTCATGTTCTTCGCGTGCTTACTTTGCATTTAATGTTCTTTTAAATCAAATTCAAATATGAACGTTGGAGCCAAAATGCAAGTACGCTTCCGCAAGGAGGTCACATATGTTGTCAGCAAGTGGTCAGTCTCAGTTTCAGCAAGCACAACCTACTCTGTCATATAGATTTTCACTTATGCAAGTTGTTGCTGAGATTCTCACTGTTTGAAGCAACATGTGCGTTTGTAGATACCTTTCTCAGAATTCGTCTAAGTCTTCAGTCTTCGAATCTTCAACTTTCTGAGCGGTTCTAGGTCTTCAATAGTTCGTTTGGAAAAACAAAGTACATCATCAGCAAACAAAAGAACCTAACTAGTCCCTACACTAAGTCTTTCAGCAAACGTTCCTCTTTTACAATGTCCTTAAAATTCTAAATTCCTATGGACCTTAAGAGTACTAGTTACTGGACTTTCCTTAATTCAACAGGGTTAATTACTCATCAAAATTACAAGTTTCCTAACAAATTTATCCCTTTTTGATGTTATGATGAACGAGATTGTCAGACTCGAACAATCAAATAAATTTGTTTGAAAGCCAAAGGGCAACTCACAACTACACAAAACACGTAGTGCAGAGGTAAGATGACCTCGAGTGTCGATCTCGAGGGACTAAACTAGCTTTAACTAAATAACTATATATAATTTTAGAAAACAAATTTATCTGAACTTGACTTAACAATATATGGACAGAGCTGGTGATAGTATGCTCGTTCTAAGCATCAAGTTCTAATTATGCATGAAAGTGCAACTCGTACTGTCTTAAAAGTAATTCGAATTAACAAACACCAAAGATAGATTTGTAGACGTGTATTTTGAAAGCTTCCTATCAATACTGATACTTGGCTAAGGTTGCCAGTCTTAGTTCAAGCAGTACTCGCAAAATATGTATAATTGAATCGATGATGTTGAATTGTCCTAGTGCTTCTAACACTTTTCTACGAAGATATATGGCTTAGTCGGATCAAAGAATCGAATTAAGATAATTAAACAAGTAAAAGACTCAGAAACTCAATCATGCATAATACGAACCCTAGCTACGAATTCACATACTATCACCAACTAGATGCTTAGCTACTCATATCAATAACACGATCAACAATCATAATCGAAGCAATAATGAATGAAAACATGTTGAATTGAAAGATAAATAGCTGAATTGTGAGATACAAAGTTACCACCAAAGGTTGTCACTCTCCGGTGAATTGCTAAAACTCACAAAGATCTAGCAAGGTGAGATTAATTGATGTCCAAATCTCTACTCTAGCTCCAAAATCGCTAAGAAATAATTGTTCTAAGTCAAAGAATACCCAGAACAAGTTCTAGGGTTTATGTCTCTCAAAATATGAAGGTGGGATGTGAAAATTTGACTTTTATATATAAAATAACGCAAACTTCCGGAAACTATGGGGCTGTCCGCCCCTCGTACCCGACGGTCCGCATGTGGCTGGCAGCAAGTTCGCCAGTTTTTCCTCTAAGTTCGAACAGAGATTCCGGGTGCGTCCGAACTCGGATTGGCACATAAGACCCACCGTTGGATAGCTCTTTGAGTTAGCTACACGTAGATTGTAACCGCATCCCAATACAATATCATATGAAAGACAGGTATCCAAAATACTGAGACTATGCAAATGGAACTTCCAAATTTCACTTCAAAGGTTCCAAAATCTTCATCCGAACTCCGAATGAACTACCGTCTCCGCCTCATAAAAGATATCTCGAAGCTTTCATGTTCTCCTTGGCCTTGGGCGTGGTGTTGAGCTCTGAAACTTGGTCTTTTGGCCTGGAAACACGTCCTGATACTCCTTGACACACCACGGGTGATCTTGTTGCACCAAAACTTCAATGTTTCGCCATGATTTACATCCAAAAGTGAGATTTTCACCTAAATTCTGAAAATAACAAAAGAAATGGAAACGTGACACTATTCTAACAAAATGCACTAAAATGCATGCAAGAGGATAGCTAAATTGGCGAAAAAGACCCGAATGATAGTGTAACAAACACTGTCATCATGTTAGCAATCCATGGCTAAATTAATTGTTACCCTTTTAGAGGTTCCTGATGTTGAATAAATCAGTTGATTAATGCAAACGTACTTGAATAATAAAACAGTAAGCATAAAATAATTTGCATAATCAAGAACCAATAAGAGTCAAAAAGTTCATTGTTGATAGTTATCTTTCAGTAAGTTTACAAGAAAGTTCGCAGATAACTAAAACAATCAGCAAGCAAAACAAAGCTTTTCAAGGGTCTATTCTATTCCGGCAGATGATTCTCGAAAAATCTCTTTTACACCCTTTTCAGCAAGAGCAGTGAATTCAACACAGTCCTTCTCGTAATCTTCAAGTAGCTTACGAACTTCAAGTTGAATAATTCTTGCATTCTTGCAGGCAGTATAGTGATGGTGTTCACCATTCATCTATTTGTAGTGTATTACCCACAAGTGCATGCCCCAATTTCTAGCATGTAGTAGCTGAGTGTCTGAAATTCCCTTGTTGGCAAGAATCTTCCTTAACCAAAGAAGGTCTTCTTCTTGATCCTTTGCAGTGAGATAGAAGTACTCATAAGGAATCAATCCATATTTCTTTTTGGACTTCTTGCTCATAGGATCATTGAAGTAAGCAACATCCATCGGCTTGATTAGATCGGGCTCTTGTTTTATCTTCTTGCTGATGGAAGTTCTTCTTACCAAAATTTCAATGTTCAACCATTTTATAGCAATGTTCCTTGGGTAGGGAGGAGGATCCCTTTCTTGCTTTGTGACTTTCAATTCAATCCAAGTGTACATTTGATTCAGTACAGCAGTTGGAAAGAAGTCATTGGCCAAAAGGTCTTCCAGCTTTATGATCCAACAAGCATGGAGGTTTCTGATCACATTCGGAGTGGTTTCGTCATTGTTGATCTTTGTATAGTCAATGCCAGTGCCTATGGCAATGTTAGCTACCTTTCTTTCTTCTTGTCTTTGCTTTCTACTTCTTGACTTAGCATTTTGCTTGATCCTTTGCTGAAGATCTGGAGTCAGAAGAGAAATGTTTGGACTGGTCAGATGGAGTTGAGTCAGAAAGAGGCTTGGCCCTTATAGCTTGAGCTATTGTTTGGTCATCATCATTGTCATCATCTTCATTAATGCCTTGATGACTTTCAGTATGACAGAATTCTTGAGTATCAGCAGAAGTTTTTCTACTTTTAGGATTTGTTGAACTTCTCTCAGAATCTGTTTCAGCTCTTCTTTTAGAACTTTGCTCTGTTTCAGCAAGAGGTTCTCTGGGAGGCGGTCCAGGCAACTTTAGTGGAGCTTTAGAGGGAGTAGTTGATTTGTCTCTTGAAGACTTTCTTTTTCTAGAATCTTCCCCTTAGACATGGATTGCATCATTGGCTTGATGTGAATAGAGAAAACATTGCAATTTTCAACAAGAGTATGAAGGTTGTTGTATTTAAGAATCATGTCTTGCTGATCAGAAGTCAGTTTAGAAAATTCTTCTTTAATAAAAGCCAAGTTCTCCTCATGTCTTCGCTCGTTGTTTACTTTTTCTTCCAGTATAGCCTGAGCCTTTGTTAATGCGCTTTTGGCGAGCTTGAGTGCTTGACTGACATCATCTTCACAGCTTTTGTGATGTAGACTTATGTCTTTCTGAGCTATGGTAAGTGTAGTAGAGCGTCTCAGCACAGTAGTCAGTATCTTTCCAATGTCAAGTGGACTCTCAGCTAGAAGTTCATCATCCTCTTCTTGGCATGCTGTGTGAACAACCATTAGTGCTTTAATTCTCGGAATAAACTTCTCAATATTTGGAAACGGCACTAAAGAGGGAGTAAGTGAGTGTGCTTTGATTTCCGTGGCAATTTGATCGTCGTTTCTCAGAAAAAGACTTCTCTCCATATCTCCTTCAACATTAATGAGAGATGCTGGAGGAATTTCTACCATCTTGGGTTCAGCTTTCTTGGCCTTTTCTTCTTCATTTGCTGAGAAATCAGACAGATCTTCTTCCTCATCAGGTTCATCAAGGCCAGCAACCTTGACACTTAAATCTTTTGCCTAAGTCACTTTTGGTTGAGTGGTTGCTGAAGGCAACTCTTTTGACTCAACAACTGGAGTTTCATCAGTAGTAAGTGGAAGGGAGGAATCTTCCTTGTTGTTTACTCCTAAAGATTGAGCAATATCGGGATGTTGAGTATGTCTGTCATGAATCTGTACACTATTTTGTAATGCTCGTTGATAATCTTCATCCATTTCTTCATTTTCTCCAAGGTTTGAATCAGTGACCTTAGCTTCGAGTAATGCTAACTCGGCATCAGAAAGCTTAGCTTTGCCTTTAGGCATTTCAGCCCGCTTTCTGGCGTACTCTTCTTCTGTCTCAGCAACTTGTTCAGTTGCTGGAGTACTTTTCTCAGCAGGAGTTGCAGCAGATTCCTGTTGCTGACTGGGAGGTTTTTCAGCTTGCTGATTTTCAGCATCTGCTTGATCTACTCGATGAGCAACTGACAACTTTTCTTTGCCAGCATCCGGACTAGGAGCTTGATTGTCATCATCATCGTCCTTTTTGTCCTTAGAATCCTTGGATTCATCATCACTTGTGTCTTTAAGGATATTTTCATCCTCTTCTTCTTCATCATCATCCGTTAGTATCACCAACTCAAGATGTTTGTATTTGGCAGCGCTTGTAACCTCTTCTTCCTCATTGATTTTGTGGGGATCAGCCACCACGGGTACAAAGGAACCCTTGAGCATCACAACTTGTTCAGCTGGAGAGGCACTCTTGAACTTAGCTTTGATATTCTCTCTGATTATGACAATTAGATTGGCACTCATTTGCTGAGAATATGTCAGCTCTCCAGGAAGGATAGAGTGTACAAATGTCTCGAGTTTGAAGAGTGAATTTCTCTTCTTTCCGTTTGATAGATGGATGTGAAGGTCTGAGAAGTCCATACTTTTGTACCTTTTCCAATTGCTGACAGACTTAGCAACTCTGGTCAAAGTGTTTCTTTTGAAGTTGGAGTATAGTTCTTCAGAACTAACTTCATGGACTTCTGTGATGAAAACCGATTCATTATTCTCCTTTTGAGCCTGAATAAGAGTAAAGTTATTTTCAGGAAGGTTTTGGAAAATAGTTTTAGAGTCTAAAACTGTAACATGAATTACCTATTGATTCTCAGCAAGCTCATGTTGCACACTGAGTTGTGCGGGAACTATTTCCATTGCTTTAGGAGCAGTAGCAGCATCCTTGAATTGTTCATCCTGAAATAACACTTTGTTAGATACAAGTACTAAGTTTTTAAAAACTTAGTAAAATTACCAAAACTTTCATCTACCTGCTGAACAAGAGTTGTAGATTCTGGTGTAGAAGTTTCAGCAATCTTCTGACTTGTATCTTGAGAAGTCTGTAAAGAAATAGTTGTGTTAGCTAAAGACAGTTTCATATAGAGAAGTTTTGCTTATATCTGAGTTAACTACCTGCTGAAGAAGAGCAAGTGGTGAAGAAGAGCAGGTAGTTAACTCAGATATAAGCAAAACTTCAGAAGACTTGTTTTCTTGCTCTACTTGAGAAAGCTGTGCAGCTTCAACAATCTTCCTTGTCTCTGAATTGACAAGTTGACCAGAAACATCAAGACCACTAAGTTCACTACTTGTCATAAATAGGTCCACTGACTTGTTGGAGTTATCATCAATCTCCATGTCCATTTGCTGGCTTAGGTCAGTCAGCACCAGTTGGACTTTGTCAATAGATGTGATTGGTGAACTTGTTCTAACATTCTCAGCATCATGAGATGCGTCGTCGAATGATGTTTCTTGTTGAGTTTCAGCAAACTCTTGGACTTGAACCGTTGCATTTTCAGCAACTGGTTCTTCAGTAGTTGCAGCTTCAGCAACTTGTTAGTCTTGACTAGTTGCTGTTTCAGCAACTGTCTTGTTCTTCTGTTGCTTTGCTGGCAACATTCTCAGCAAGTGTAGCCTTTTTGAGGTCTGCAGCAATGGCACTTGCTGGTTCCACAGTTGTATCATCAAGATTATCTACAATGTAGACATCTTCTATTCTTTCTAAGGCAGGATTTTCATTTCCACTGCCTTGTGGTCTTGCTTCAGTAGATGGATCCATGTTTATTGGATTTGCGGAGGCTTCTGCAAGCACTTCAGCAACATCTACTACAGTGGTTTGCTTTTTAGCAACTGATGAACGAGATTGTCATACTCGAACAATCAAATAAATTTGTTTGAAAGCCAAAGGGCAACTCACAACTACACAAAACACGTAGTGCAGGGGTAAGATGACCTCGAGTGTCGATCTCTAGGGACTAAACTAGCTTTAACTAAATAACTATATATAATTTCAGAAAACAAATTTATCTTAACTTGACCTAACAATATATGGAGAGAGCTGGTGATCGTATGCTCGTTCTAAGCATCAAGTTCTAATTATGCATGAAAGTGCAACTCGTACTGTCTTAAAAGTAATTCGAATTAACAAACACCAAAGACAGATTTGTAGACGTGTATTTTGAAAGCTTCCTATCTATACTAATACTTGGCTAAGGTTGTCAGTCTTAGTTCAAGCAGTACTTGTAATCGAAGATATTGAAAACGATGATCTTGAATTGTCCGAGTGTTTCTAACACTTTTCTACGAAGATATTGGCTTAGTCGGATCAAACTCAATCATGCATAATATGAACCCTAGCTACGAATTCACACACTATCACCAACTAGATGCTTAGCTACTCATATCAATAATGCAATCAAGAATCATAATCAAAGCAATAATGAATGGAAACATGGTTGAATTGAAAGATAAATAGCAGAATTGTGAGATACAAAGTTACCACCAAAGGTTGTCAATCTCCGGTGAATTGCTAAACTCACAAAGATCTAGCAAGGTGAGATCAATTGATGTCCAAATCTCTACTCTAGCTCCAAAATAGATAAGAAACAATAGTTCTAAGAGAAAATATACCCAGAACAAGCTCTAGGGTTTATGTCTGTAAAATTATGATGAAAGATATGAAAATTCGCAACTTTTACAAATATATATAGTTGCTGTCGGAGGCTGAGCGGCGGACCGCCCCGTACGCGGTGGTGCGCCTGGAAACTCGTCCTGGTACTCCTTGACACACCACGGGTGATCTCGTTGCACCAAAACATCATTGTTTCGCCATGATTTATATCCAAAAGCGCGATTTTCACCTAAAACCTGAAAATAACAAAAGAATTGAAAATGTGACACTATTCTAACAAAATGAACTAAAATGCATGCAAGAGGATAGCTAAATTGGTGAAAAAGACCTGAATGATAGTGTAAAAAACACTGTTATCAAACTCCCCAAACCGAACCTTTGCTTGTCGTCAAGCAACTAGCTAGACTCTATGCAACCTACATGCAACACAAAGAGGAGCCTCATGCCAAACAAGAAGGACTAATCGATTGTATCTACCAAATGCTTATGAACAAAGACCATACAAATCATAACATGGAAGTAGGTTGAAGAATGTCTCGATTGAACCTATACACATTCACATATGCACTTTGTTAAACAAGGGAGTCTCTCGTAACATTCTCTACCTTGACCTAGTCAATGACGACGTAATGATGCATATTAAACTACAAATGGTTGCCCCGTTCCTATGAAACTGAGGGCTTACTATTGTTCACCAAGTGAGACTTTCCCTCAAGAAAGGTCGAACCAATACTGGCTCTCATCAAACGAAGGAGGGTTCCCTAAAAGACAACACTCCCCTATTCTACCCGACTCTTAAAGAAAAACTCTTCACCACTTCCTGAATGACAGGACGAGGGTGGTCTAGAACAAACCTTGGACTAGGCTACACGAGAACATAAGGAAGAATTTACAACTCGATTACGAACTACTACAAAAGCTGAAAAATAATGTAATACTTTGCTAAAACTACTTTTTGGCTTGCTTGGACCCTTCTTTTGCTGTTTTGGGTCTTAGTCTTTTTTTTGTTTCCAGATTCTGGAATTTTCGATTTGTTCTCTTGTTTTTTCCTTTTCTCTTTTTTCTTCTTTTTTTTTTAGCCAGCAGTAGCAAAATGAAAGTACAATCAAAGGAAATAACAATGACACTACAACGACCTCCCCAAACCTATTCGAAAGAATAGGTTGGAGCACAAACTCACAAGAAAAAATAAAAACAAACTCAACATGACTCAACAAGACGAAAAACAAGTCATAATGAAAGTAACCCCCTCCCCAAACCTTTTCATCAGAATAGGTTTCAAACAAAGGATCACACACCTCACTCTACCTCCTTCCTAGGCATTTAGCAATCTCAAAAAGTAAGGTGAAGACTTGTTGCCTCTTACGTACATAATTACACGAGAATACAACCAAAGACTCTAACATGCAACATTTTATAAGGCCTTCGCGAACTGCATTAGAGAAAACACCACGTAGTGATGTCGAGACTACCAAGTTTAACTAGTGCACATACAAATATGACAAGCCAAGCGAGACAAACCACAAACTATTCCATACAGATGCAATGTATGGGCAATGGTCACAAACACTTAGTCTATGCAATAAAAAATTACAAAAAATTTGGCAATAAACTCCGCACAACATCATGCAAAAACTAGACTAAGGATGAATGCATACGAACAAACTTTTTTTTAATAATCAAACCATTTCAATTTCACAAGTAGCATTACAAAGCTAGTAATAAACTATAAATAATCTCGCACTTGGCGAGAATTGAACCTATGACCTCTAGTGTCATGACACCTCAGTCTAACCAATTGAGCTAGACCTCATTGGTGTATGCATACGAACAAACTAAATACTAAGAATGCGGTAAACGTGCAAACAAAGATTTTCACGAGTTATCATAAGAAAAATAAGTTATAGAAATACACAGCGATAACCCCCCCCCCCCCCAACCTGAACTTTGTCATTCATCCCGAACGTCGAAAGTGGATATGATGTGAGAGCTAGACGTATACCTGTAACCTGTATGACTCAAGGAAACTCGTGAGAAACCAAAATGGGTGATAAAAATGGTAAAAGGGTCGATATGGGTGCATTCGGGGGTGATTTGTGGTGTTTGGGGTCAAATCTGGGCACCCGGATCACTGGCGGCCTCAGGCACACCGCCCCGTGTGGGGCGGTCCGCCTGGGGTGCCCAGGGGGCGCCCAAGCCCCTGCCTCTCCCAGGCGCACCGCTCCGTGTGGGGCGGTCCGCCTGGGAGCTGCAGACTGTTGGGTCCTAGTTAATCACCTCCGAATACAAAAAAATCAACTTTTTAACTATGTTATTACAAAAAACATACTCTAACCCAAAGGGAAAAACACTAAAGACTCAAAAAATAGAAGAACTACAAGCTACATACCCTCATGTGAAGGTGGGAGTGGTAAGGTCGAGATGATCAACCTCCACTTGATCACCAAGAAGCTCAAACTATGGTTTAACACGTTGCCCATTTACCTTGAAGGTGTCGCCAGTTTTCGCGTCCAAGAGTTCTACAGATCCATGGGGAGCAACTTGGACAATCTCGTATGGTCCATCCCATCGAGTACGGAGCTTCCCTGGAAATAAGCGAAGTCGGGAGTTGAACACTAAGGCTTTCTGACCAGGGATCAACTCTTTCCGCACAATGCCACGGTCGTGATACTTCTTGGTTCTTTCCTTTTAAAGCTTGGAGTTCTCATAGGCGCCGAGGCGTAGTTCATCAAGCTCGTCGAGTTGCATCAACCTTTCTTCACCAACTTTTCCCATATCAAGGTTTAGCTCCTTTATTGCCCAATAAGCTCGGTGCTCAAGCTCAACTGGAAGGTGGCATGCTTTCCCAAACACTAGTCTGTACGGTGTGGTGCCAATTACTGTTTTGTAGCTGGTTCTATACGCCGAAAGCGCATCATTCAGTTTTCCAGTCCAATCTTTCCTTCTAGGCTTCACCACACGCTCAAGGATCTTCTTAATTTGCCGGTTGCTAACCTCTACTTGCCCAGAAGTCTGTGGATGATATGGTGTAGCAACATTGTGGGTAACGCTGTATTTCTTCAATAGTGAGGCAAAGGAACGGTTGACGAAGTGAGAACCTCCATCACTGATAATTGTTCTTGGAATTCCGAACCGGGTGAAGATCACATCCTTCAAAAATTTCAAGACTACCGAAGCATCATTCTTTGTAGTGGGGACTGCCTCCACCCACTTAGTGACGTAGTCCACCGCGACTAGAATGTACTCATATCCCGAGCTTGATGGGAATGGTCCCATGAAATCAATTCCCCATACATCAAAAGGTTCTACTAAGAGATTCCATTGCTGGGGCATTTCTTGCTTCTTGTCGATATTGCCCCCTCGCTGACATGAGTCAAAATTCTTCACATATTCTCTCGCATCTCGTTGCAAGGATGGCCAGAAAAATCCTGCTGGTAACACCTTACGGGCTATTTTATCCCGACTGTAGTGTCCGCCGCACTGAAGCTCATGACAATGACTCAGTACACTTCGTTGTTCTCCTTGTGTAACACACCTCCTCAAGATTCCATCAGCCCCTTCTCTAAGAAGGTTCGGATCATCCCATATGTAAAACCTGCACTGTTATGAGAGTGCTCTCCTATCGGAGGCTGAGTAATTAGTTGGGCAAATACCCGTAACTAAATAATTCACAACATCAGCATATCTTCATCTACTCTCATCAAGTGTTCATCGGGGAGATCCTCATTAACAGGAATTTCATCTACGGGGATATTTTGAATTCTAGACAAGTGATCAGCTACGCAATTTTCCTTACCATCCCTATCCACTATGGTCAAATCAAAGTCTTGTAACAGTAAGACCCAACGGATTAATCTTGGCTTAGAATCTTGTTTAGCTATTAAATGTCTTAAAGCAGCACGATCAGTGTGGACATTCACAGGGTGTCCTAACAAATAAGACCTAAACTTTTGTAAAGCAAAGACAACATCTAAAAATTCTTTTTCAGTAGTTGTATAGTTAACTTGAGCTGAGTCTAGGGTCTTATTAACTTAGTAAATCACACGATACTGCTTGTCTACCTTTTGGCATAAGACTGCCCCCATAGCAAAATTTGAGGCATCACACATTATCTCGAAAGGAAGTTTCCAATTAGGTGGCACAACTATAGGAGCAGTGATTAATCTTGCCTTAAGTATGTTAAAGGCTTCTAAACAATCTTTAGAAAAATGAAAAATCACATCATTTGCAAGCATGTTGCTTAATGGTTTTGCAATTTTCGAAAAATCTTTGATAAACCTCCTATGGAATCCTACATGACCAAGAAAAAACTGAAGTTCTTTGACACAAGTGGGTGGGGGAAGCTTCTCAATTATTTCTATCTTTGCATTATCTACTTCGATCCCCCTTTCGGAGACCACATGTCCTAGAACAATGCCTTCCCTAACCATGTAATGATTTTTTCCCAACTTAGAGTTAAATTGCATTCGATACACCTTTTGAGAACAAGATCTAATCTATGCAAGCATTCATCAAATGAATCACCAAAAAGGGAAAAATCATCCATGAAAACCTCAACAAACTTAGTCACCATATCAGAAAAAACAGAAAGCATGCACCTTTGAAAAGTGGCGGGAGCGTTACATAGCCGAAATGGCATTCTCCTGTAAGCAAACGTTTCGAAAGGGCAAGTGAATGTCGTCTTCTCCTGATCCTCTGGCGCAATCGGAATTTGATATAAACCGGACAAGCCATCAAGGAAACAATAAAATTTCCGCCCCGCGAGGCATTTCAACATGTCATCAATAAATGGGAGAGGGAAGTGGTCTTTCTTTGTGGCGGCATTTAATCTCCTGTAGTCAATGCACATCCGCCACCATGTGGTTTTCCTAACTGGCACTAGATCTCCCTTCCCATTCTCCTCTACCGTAATCCCCGATTTCTTAGGCACAACGTGTACGGGGCTTACCCACCTACTATCAGGAATGGGATAGATCATATCGGCATCTAGCAACTTAATCACCTCCTTCTTCATGACTTCTTGCATGGCTGGGTTTATCCTACGCTGAGGTTGCCTAACGGTTTTCGCATCTTGTTCTAGAGTGATATTGTGCACACACCGTGTAGGGCTTATCCCCTTAATGTCACTAATTCCCATCCTATGGCTGCAGAATTTTCCTTCAGGACTTGGACTAGCCTACCTTCTTCTATGCTAGATAGGTGTGAAGAAATTATTACAGGCTTTTTCTCATTTTCCCCTAAGTAAACATACTTAAGGTGCCCAGGGAGGGGTTTTAGTTCTAAGCTAGGCTCTTTTGGAAGTCGGTTATCTCCCTCTTCTTCCTCTATGGGTTCAAGGACCTCTTCTCCGAATGGGATTTCGGGTGTGCTATCCATTATCTCGACTAGTTCCCCAACTTCCTCAGACATGTAACACGTCTCCACCTGCATGGTTAGTGCCTCTTCAAGAGGTTCAATATTATCATGGCAATGGTGAAATTCAGAAATCACAGAATCATAGCAATCAATAAACTTCAATTCTTCTATAACTTCTTTATCGACTATACTACATCCTACCAATTCAATTTTCTCACCCATTACATCCACGGTGATTTTCTTGCCTTGTAGTTCAAGGCATGTATTGGTAGTGTCCATGAATGGTCTTCCAAGCAGCACCACGTGTTCGCGGACATGGCTCTTTCCTTCCTCGGCTGACTTCATCACTACAAAATCTGAAGGAATTATTAGTTTGTCTACCTTTACGAGGACATCCTCAATTATTCCCTCAGGACGTTTCACGCTTTGGTCTGCCATCTGTACAACCATCTCGGTTGGCTACATTTCCCCAAGGTCTAGGGCTTTTTATACTGAGAAAGGCATCAGGTTGATGCTAGCGCCTTGATGAACCGGAATTCGTCAGATTCTGGAAATCAAATAAATTTGTATTTAGCCAAAGGCAATTCACAACTACAACGAAAACCGTAGTGTAGCAGTAGAATAACCTCGAGTGTCGATCTCTAAGGACTATAAATAGCTTTATCTAATCTAACTTAAGAGTATAAAATCAACAAACGACTTAGCAAAGGTTTTTCTTAACAGATAATGGAGATTGGTGATAGTATGGTCATTCAAAGCATAGCAGGTTAATAATCATGCATGAAGTCCCCAGTTTTGCATAGAGATCTTTGATCAATGAATTGTCCAATTGTGTTCCGTAATTATTCAACACTACGAAGATAGAGGTTTTAGATAGATCAAAGAAATAAAGCAATAACTCAAGGTATAATGCGCGATATAGCCATTAGCATAATTATTAACCCTTCGCTAAGAAATCACATACTATCACCAACGAGAAGTTTAGCTACTCATAGATGTCATGCAATCAACAGAAATCATAGCACGAATGAATGAAAACATGTTGAAAGATATATAAATATAAATAGAAAAACTGTAAGATACAATGTTACCGAAGGTTGTCAATCTCCGAAGAATCGCGATCTTACAAGCTCCAAAACGCTAAGAAAAAGTATCTCCTAAGCTAAGAACCCCCAGAACAGGCTCTGGAGAATTCCTACCTAAAACTAATGAGAAAGGTGAGAGAAAAGGTCTGAGAAAGTATGAAAAACGGAGAAAACTGAGCTACTATATATAGGCATTCGGCACTCGCCCCACACACCGGGCGATTCGCCTGGTGTGGGGCAATTCGCCCCACGTCCCGGGCGACTCGCCCGGGAGGTTTTTTCGGCTGAAACGCGTTTTCGACGCGTTTTTGGATATCTTTTCCTTTTCGGACTCGGTTTTTGCCTTCTAGTGACCATTTAGCCTTCAGATTCGACCCCTAGACTTCAAATCCTATCCGAAATCTTCTGGATACTCCAATTAGGCCTTCGGAACACCAATTCCTTGTTTACTTCAATATAATTGCCCGGAAAACCTCGTTTTTCACCCAAAACCTATAAAATACAAACTAAAGGGAAACGTGACACTATTCTAATAAAATGCACTAAAATATAGCTAAATTAACATAGAGGATAGATAAAATAGGTGAAAAAGACTAAAATGAAAGTGTAAAATACACATTCATCAAACTCCCCAAACCGAACCTTTGCTTGTGCTCAATCAACTAAGCTAGCCTCTAATGCAAAAAACAATGCAACACAAAAAATGGAGTCTCATGCCAAAGAGCTAATCTATTGAATCTATCAAAAAACATATGAACAGAAAACATACAAATCATAACATGAATATAGGTTGAAGAATGCCTCGATTGACCCATACACATTCACATAAGAACTTATGTCAAGACAAGATAGTCTCTCGTAACATTCTCTACCTGGACCTAGTCAGTGACGACGTAATGAAACATGTTAGAATACGAATGGTTGTCCCGTGCCTATGAAACTGAGGACTTACTACTGTTCACCAAGTTAAGACTTTTCCTCAAAGAGGTCGAACCAATACTGGCTCTCATCAAACGAAGGAGGGTTCCCTAAAAAAGATAACACTCCCCTATTCCACCCATCTCTCAAGCAAAGCCTTAAGCTATTCACCACTTCCTGAATGGTAGGACGAGGGTGGTCTAGAACAGATGACACTTCAAACAAAAGACAGAAAATTACAACACGATTACGAACATTACAAGAATTGGAAAATGAGACACAACACTTTGCTAAACTGCTTTTTGGCTTTTTCTTTTTTTGGACCCTTATTTGATTTTTTGGGGTCTTTTCTTTTTTTTTCTTTTTTTTCTTTTTTTTCTTTTCCAGTTTTTTTTCTTTTTCTGGAATTTTCATTTTTCTCCTTTTTTTTTTCGATTTTTTTAGCCAACAGTAGCACAATGAAAAAGAAAGTAGAAATGACACACAAACGACCTCCCCAAACCTATTTGAAAGAATAGGTTGGAGTACAAAATTTACGAAAAAGAAAAATAAACTCACAACACAAACTAAAAATGGAAAAACAAGTCTATCGACAGCGTAACCCCCTCCCCAAACCTATTCGGAAGAATAGGTTGCAAACAAAGGATCACACAATCTAACACTACCTCCTTCCTAGGCATTTAGCAATCTCA
Organism: Plantago ovata; assembly: GCA_028274465.1. Classification (NCBI taxonomy): domain Eukaryota; kingdom Viridiplantae; phylum Streptophyta; class Magnoliopsida; order Lamiales; family Plantaginaceae; genus Plantago; species Plantago ovata. The sequence goes on along the minus strand of CM051456.1, from coordinate 47,399,294 downwards.
AAGCAAGGTGAAGACTTGTTGCCTATTAGGTACATATTTACTCGGAAAAACAACCATAAGACTCTAACATGCATCATCCTATTATAAAGACCTTCGTGAACCGCAGTAGAGAAAACGCCACTAAGTGATGTCGAGACTACCAAGCTTAACTAAGTGCAATACATAAATGTGACAAGCCAAGCGAGAAAAACCTCAAACAAATTCATAGAGATGAAGCATATGATTAATGGCATAATTAGTTGATCTACCCAATAAAAAAGTTCAAAAAATTTGGCAATAAACTCCACATAAAACATGCAAGACTATCCTAGGATGAATGTAGTGTATGCAACTAAAAACTAAGAAAGCAGTAAACGTGCAAATGCAAATGCAGACGGATAAACATGCAAGGTACTATACTCATCCTACCAATCCCAAGCTCTAAACCATCAATGGCAAGCTCCAAACTAACAACACTAGTTCACTTAAATCCCATCCCCCCTCATGAATTTAAAGCTAGTCCCTAGCAGTAAGAAAATGAGGAAATAAGATGTGATACTAGATGTTACCGCGTGGTTTGGCCTCGGTCGGCTGAGTATGCTGGATGTAAGGTATTGAGACTCCTCGAGGGGCCTTATAAGTGGTCATCGGGGCTCGTGGTGGTGGTGGTAGTTCCATGGATAGGGAAAACTCCTCCATCAGTACCCATGGCATCCTTATTGTCCCTATGGTCTTCATTGTCACTACTGTCATCACCATCGTTACCAGTAGAGTTGCATTGTCGAAGAGAATCCTCAAGATTAGTGATGAATGTGTATTTTACACTTTCATTTGAGTCTTTTTCACCTATTTTAGCTATCCTCTATGTTAATTTAGCTATATTTTAGTGCATTTTATTAGAATAGTGTCATGTTTCCCTTTAGATTTTATTTTACAGGTTTTGGTTGAAAATCGAGGATTTCCGGGCAATTATATTGAAGTTTACAAGGAATTGGTGTTCCAGAAGCCTATTTGGAGTATCTGAAGGTTTCCGGATAGGATTTGGAGTCTAGGGGTCGAATCTGGAGGTTAGAAGGCCACTAGAAGTCAGAAACCGAGTCCGAAAAGGGGAAGAAATCCAAAAACGCGTCGAAAACGCGGAATTCCGCGAGATTTTCTCTGGGGCGAACCGCCCGAGATGTGGGGCGAACCGCCCCACAGTATTTCGAGGCCTATATATAGTTGCTCAGATTTCCTCCGAAATTCATACTTTTCCAGACCTACTTTCTCACCTTTCTCTGTAGTTTTAGGTAGGGACTTCCCAGAGCCTGTTCTGAGGGTTCGTAGCTTAGGGGACTCTTTTTCATAGCAGTTTGGAGCTTGTAGGATCGCAATTCCTCAGAGATTGACAACCTTCGGTAACATTGTATCTTACAGTTTATTCTACTTATTTTTTATATCTTTCAACATGTTTTCTTCTATGATTTCTGTTGATTGCATGCCTATTATGAGTATCTATACTTATCGTTGGTGGTAGTATGTGAATTCTTAGCGAAGGGAAGATAATCATGCTAATGGCTATATCGCGCATTATACTCCGTGTTATTGCTTTATTTCGTTGATCAGGCTCAGCCTATATTCTCGTATGTTGTATTAATTATTATGCACAATTGGACCCTCGTCGACCTATACGCGAGTTTATCTTCGTAGTGTTGAATAATTACGGAACACAATTGGACAATAGTGATTTACTTGTCAGTACCTTTATCTTCGTAGTGCTTAATAATTACAACAGGACATTAGATTGATCAAAGATCTCCATGCAAGACCGAGGAATTTATGCATGATTATCGACCCGTTATGCTTTGAAGGATCATACTATCACCAATCTCCATTATCTGTTAGAAAAACCCTTTGCTATTACGTCTGCTGTTTTATATTCTCTAGTTAAATAGATAAAGCTAGTTATAGTCCTGAGAGAACGACACTCGAGTCATTCTACTGCTACACTACGGTTTTCGTTGTAGTTGTGGATTGCCTTTGGCTAAATAACAAATTTATTTGATCCGTTCGCGTTGGAACACGACACCAGCGCGTTCATCAAATTGGCGCCGTTGCCGGGGACTATACTCTTTTTTTCTGTTTAATTTGTTTATATTTTCAGCTTTCGATTCCTAATTCTATTAGTTTTAGTTTTCCTTTTTTATTTCTCTCTGATACTGCTTTCCTAGTCTGTTACAGATAGTGTATGCCGCATGCACGATCTACAGGAACACCGCTTGCTGATTCAATTGCTGAGATCGACAGAGTCTACCACCAAAGAGGAAATAGAGGATACCAATTTCTCTGAATCTCTACACATTCTTTTCACAGAAATCGACGGAATGGCAGAAGCTAGACCACTGAAAGCATGGGTTCAACCCAGCAAGGATCGTATGAGGGGATCGACGATTGTTCTTTCGTCTGCAACTCGAGATCTGGAAATCAAGAACCACGCATTCCAACAACTTCCGAGGTTCTATGGCTTATCAAGGGAAGATGTGATGGGGTACTTGCACGATATCGATGATTTCGTCAACCAACTCCCACGACCCGGAGCTGAAATAACAACGGATGAGTTGAGGATGAAGGTTTTTGCTATGGGACTTGGCGACAGAGCCAAGTCATGGTTGAGTTCTCTACCACCAGGCTCGCTGGACACTTGGGAGAAGGTTTTTTCAGCTTTCATGGAGAAATACTTCCCTCACACCTTGACTACCGCGCTAAAGGCGCAAATCACTGGATTCAAGCAGGACTATGATGAGACCATCTACATCGCGTTTGAGAGGTTCCAAGATCTCACGAACAAGTGCCCTCACCATGGTTTTGAACTTTCTGACCTAGTCCAACACTTCTACAATGGACTAACCTTCGAGAACCAACAAGTGGTGGATTTCCAATGCCGAGGCAATATTTGGGAGGAAACCGCGAAAGCCGTCTGGGTAGTTGTTGAAAGGCTTGCTAAGGGTTCGCAGTTCAAGGACCCAAGAGCAATGGTTAGGAGACGTGGACCTGAAGCTCCACCGACTCAAAAAGCCCCTATGTATAGGGGGAATGGGGATCAATTCGAGTGCTTTACCAACGAATTGAAGGAAGTCCTCAAGAGCGCCATTGGAACAACTGTTTCGAACAAAGTATGCCGAATATGCAAGAACTATGGGCATGGGGCTCATATGTGTAGATCGGAGCTTGCATATGATGATGGCAACTGGGCTTCAGGAGGAAAAGAGGAAGCCTTTGCTACGGAGTTTGGTACTCAAGAAGTTAGCTACGGACAAGACGGTAGGAATCCTCGAGGTGGATTTTGGAGAAGAGGATTCCGAAACAATCAAGGATATGCACCGGCTAACCAAACTTATGGCCCTAACCAAGACCGTAGCAGGCTAAACTATGGTAATGATCACAGCGAGAACCCCGCTCCGAGAGAGCCACCGAAGTCGAAGTCGGCTCAACTGATGGAGAACTTGCAAAAGATGGTTGATCACACCCAAAGTTTTCTCAAACGTTATGAAGAAGATTCTGAGAAGACTAGGGCAAGGCTTGATAGGTTGGAAGAGAGCACTAGGCTTGCCCATCAAAAGATGCAAGAGTTGATCGACCGAGGAGCAAGTAGGGAGTAAGGCAAGCTGCCTAGCAACACTGAGAAGTCGAATTCCATCACATTAGCTGGTGATCTACCTGACGAAATCACCATCAAGAAGGTTGCTAAGTGTGAGTGTTGCAAGAAGGAAGAACTTCTACAGGCTAAGGAAGAAGAGAAGGACCTTGGTTCTGATGAAAGTGAGGAGGAGCAAGAGGATCCCGAGCCACTCCCTAAAAGTTTCGATGTTAAGGTAGGGATTGGTGAGCTTGAAGATGTCCGTGCCACACTAGACACGGGATCCTACTCAAACATACTCCCTTTGAATGTGTTTGAAAACAGTAGCCTTGGAAAACTATCTGAGCATAGGGTTATTGTGCAACTGGCGGATGGATCCTTTATGAGACCCGAAGGCGTTGTGAAAAATGTGTTGGTCAAGATTGGTGAAGCATCTGTATACACCAATTTTGTAGTTATGCCGGCGTCTGCACCTGGAACGGGGGATGTCATACTCTTAGGGCGAACATTCTTGACTAAACTACGCTCCGTGATGGACATCTACCAAAGAACTTTCACTATTGAAGTGGATGGCAAGCAACACGTGTTGCAAGCCATATCTGATCCACCTGATCCGCCTGATATTTCTTTCACTACTCACTACTGTGGTCTTGCAGCCTATATTCTTTCTTATTCACAGGTTCGTGGCATGGAGAGGAGATCAATGAAGGGGAAGCCTAGTACCCGCAAAAAGAAGAGATAGGCGCAGACAGGAGTCGAGTCAAAGACTTTAAACAATGACGCTATCCGGGAGGCAACCCGGAATTTTTATCGCTTTCTTTACTGCTTTTTTGCATGCATTCATTCTTGAACTATTTGCTTCTCGTATGCGAATTTGTTCATATCTGTGTCGTATATGCTTATGTTTGAGTGATATTTTTCGAGTGGTTTTTTGAAAAAATTGGTTTCGGGAATTAAAACCGCGTTTTCTGACGACAGAAGCCGTCTCCCCGCATCGGGGAGCACGGGGCAAACCGCCCCACATGGGGGGCGAATCGCCCCGTGTGGGGCGACTCGCCCCGCACCAGGGGCGAATCACCCCACGGCCCCAGAAGTCAAAAACGCGGATTCTTCCTCTTTACCTCATTTTCTTCGTATCTTCATCATTCCTCCTCCCCAAAAACCGAACATCGCGATTTCATCTTCAAAACCTCATAACTTCTTCATTTCTTGACCAAATTTAGTGTTCTTTAGCTTAAATCGAAGCCTATTACATGATCTATCTTTTCATCCGAACAGATTTCATCCTAATGCATTAGATTTTCAGATCTGAGGTATCATCCTAAGAACCCTGATTTTCGAATTTGGGGGTTTTCTAATTTGAGCTTCAATTATGCTTATTTTATGCATGGGTATGTTGTTTGAATGATTAGAAGTATTATTTACTATCAATTGCATGCTCAATTATGCTTGAATTGTTGATTTGGGAATTTTGCTACTAGATGATATATATTGTTATGCAATATGTCTTTATCTTTGATTTCTTGCATATGATTGTGTTTATTGATGTAATGTTGGTGGATTTGACGATAGAATGCTTAATTGTTGAGTATGAGGATTTATGATGCTAGGATTTTTCGCTACTATGGTATGAATTGAGCCTTGTTATCTAGGATATTGGTTGTCTAGTAAGAGCATAATGTGATGTATTGCATGTAGTAGTTACATTGGTATGTTGCATGATGTAGAAGCTAGGCTAGACATTAAAGGTTTGGGGAGCTCGATTGTTGATCTTATCACTTGTGTGTTTTGTTCTTGCACTAGCATATGCATGAGTCAGTTTTGTGTCATGCGAGGTACTAACTGTTGTTTGTAGGAACCATGCCAAGGGAAAGGAGCATTCCCGTATGATTACTATGAAGTATTGGAGGGGGATGGATTACAACCATGTCAAGAAGAGTGACCTCGTTAGATGTGCGTTCGAGCCAAGGGGTTCTGCAACAACGCCGTGGATTATCCAAGAGGAGGAGCTAGAGTACACCTGGAGTAAGGACTCCTATGCCTATTCATGCACCACCGAAGGGACAGAAACCATTATTACGTCAGCAGTCCATCACGAGAACTGCAAAGTTCGAGTGAACTGGAAGGCACCGGGACAATCTTGCCGCGACGGATTCAATCTTGAGTTCGTAGTTGCTAGAAGGTTCCGAAGCGCTAGCTTGGTTCCAAAACATAATGACATGGGTGCCCAGCCCCTCGTTGGGGTACCCCTTGCCTGCCTCTAAAGGGAGCATCATATAGACATCGGTCGTATCAACCGTAGAGAATGTGGTCGACATTGGAAAAGATGGTAGGAGAATTCTGAGTATCCGAGCAACTTACTGTAACCTTCTTGTGGTGTAAAACGTTGGAGGGGGAGGTCCTGATACCACTGCCCTTTCCCCTTCAACAGTTCACATCCTATTGGAGGGCTTCAGGATGGAGGATTCCATAACAGCGGCGGCTAATCTTGAGAATTCTACTCGACACTACAACTCTACTGGTGAGGATGTGCGTGAAAGTAGTGACAATGAAGGCCATACGGGCAATGATGATACTAATGGAGGAGTTGTTCCTATCCGGCCTATGATTGAAACTACCACGCCTACCAGAAGACCTGATGACACCCTATAAAGCTCCCAGAGCAGGCCCAATAACTCACAAGCAGCATACTCAGCCGACCGAGGCCAAACCATGGGGTAACATCTAGTATCACATCTTATTTCCTCATTTTCTTACTGCTAGGGACTAGCGTTAATTTCATGAGGGGGGATGGGATTTAAGTGATCTGATGTTGTTAGTTTGGATCTTGGTATTGGTAGGATGAGTATAGTACCTTGCATGTTTTTATCCGTCTGCATTTGCATTTGCACGTTTACCGCTTTCTTAGTTTTTTTTAGGGTGCATTCACTACATTCATCCTAGGATAGTCTTGCATGTTTTATATGGAGTTTATTGCCGAATTTTTTGAACTTTCTTATTGGGTAGATCAACTAACTATGTCATTAATCGTATGCTTCATCTCTATGAATTTGTTGAGATTTTTCTCGCTTGGCTTGTCTCATTTATGTATTGTACTTAGTTAAGCTTGGTAGTCTCGACATCACTTAGTGGTGTTTTCTCTATTGCAGTTCACGAAGGCCTTTATAGTAGGATGATGCATGTTAGGGTCTTATGGTTGTTTTCCCAAGTAATTATATACCTAAGAAGCTACAAGTCTTCACCATGCTTTGAGATTTCTAAATGCCTAGGAAGGAGGTAGTGTGAGGTTCTGTGATCCTTTGTTTATAACCTATTCTTCCGAATAGGTTTGGGGAGGGGGTTACACCATCATTAGACTTGTTTTCGTTTTTCATTTCCGTATGGTGAGTTTATTTTTCCTTTTCCGTAAATTTTGTACTCCAACCTATTCTTTCGAATAGGTTTGGGGAAGTCGTGTGAGTCATTTTGTTTCTCTTTTTGTTATGCTACTGCTGCCTAAAAAAAAGAAGAAAAAGAAAGAAAAAATTCCAGGAAAAAAGAAAAAAAAGAAGAAGAAGAAACTGGAAAGGAAAAAAAGAAACAAAAGAAAAGACCCCAAAAAAGCAAAAGAAGGGTCTAAAAAAAAGCCAAATAGCAGTTAGCAAAGTGTTGTGTCTCATTTTTCCAATTCTTGTAATGTTCGTAATCGTGTTGTAATTTTCTATTTTTTATCTCTTTTGTCTTGAGTGTCATCTGTTCTAGACCACCCTCGTCCTGCCATTCAGGAAGTGGTGAATAGCTTAAGACTTTACTTTAGAGATGGGTAGAATAGGGGAGTGTTATCTTTTATAGGTAACCCTCCTTCGTTTGATGAGAGCCAGTACTGGTTCGACCTCTTTGAGGGAAAGTCTTAACATGGTGGAACAGCAGTAAGTCCTCAGTTTCATAGGCACGGGACAACCATTCGTATCTTAGCATGCTTCATTACGTCGTCACTGACTAGGTCCAGGTAGAGAATGTTACGAGAGACTATCTTGTCTTGACATAAGTGCTTATGTGGATGTGTACATGTCAATCGAGGTATTCTTCAACCTATATTCATGCTTTGATTTATATGGTTTTTGTTCATATGTTTTTTGATAGATTCAGTAGATTAGTTCATTTTATTTGGCATGAGACTCCATTTTGTGTCTTCCATTGTTTTTTTGCATTAGAGTCTAGCTTAGTTGCTTGAGGACAAGCAAAGGTTCGGTTTGGGGAGTTTGATGAATGTGTATTTTACACTTTGATTTGAGTCTTTTTCACCTATTTTAGCTATCCTCTATGTTAATTTAGCTATATTTTAGTGCATTTTATTAGAATAGTGTCACGTTTCCCTTTAGATTTTATTTTACAGGTTTTGGTTGAAAATCGAGGATTTCCGGGCAATTATATTGAAGTTGACAAGGAATTGGTGTTCCAGAAGCCTATTTGGAGTATCTGAAGGTTTCCGAATAGGATTTGGAGTCTAGGGGTCGAATCTGGAGGTTAGAAGGCCACTAGAAGTCAGAAACCGAGTCCGAAAAGGGGAAGAAATCCAAAAACGCGTCGAAAATGCGGAAATCCGCGAGATTTTCTTTGGGGCGAACCGCCCAAGATGTGGGGTGAACCGCCCCACAACGGGCGAACCGCCCGGTGTGTGGGGCGATCCGCCCCACAGTATTTCGAGGCCTATATATAGTTGCTCAGATTTTCTCCGAAATTCATACTTTTCCAGACCTACTTTCTCACCTTTCTCTATAGTTTTAGGTAGGGACTTCCCAGAGCCTGTTCTGGGGGTTCGTAGCTTAGGGGACTCTTTTTCATAGCAGTTTGGAGCTTGTAGGATCGCAATTCCTCGGAGATTGACAACCTTCGGTAACATTGTATCTTACAGTTTATTCTACTTATTTTTTATATCTTTCAACATGTTTTCTTCTATGATTACTGTTGATTGCATGCCTATTATGAGTAGCTAAACTTATCGTTGGTGGTAGTATGTGAATTCTTAGCGAAGGAAAGATAATCATGCTAATGGCTATATCGCGCATTATACTCCGTGTTATTGCTTTATTTCGTTGATCAGGCTCAGCCTAAATTCTCGTATGTTGTATTAATTATTATGCACAATTGGACCCTCATCGACCTATACGCGAGTTTATCTTCGTAGTGTTGAATAATTACGGAACACAATTGGACAATAGTGATTGACTTGTCAGTACCTTTATCTTCGTAGTGCTTAATAATTACAACAGGACATTAGATTGATCAAAGATCTCCATGCAAGACCGAGGAATTTATGCATGATTATCGACCCGTTATGCTTTGAAGGATCATACTATCACCAATCTCCATTATCTGTTAGAAAAACCCTTTGCTATTACGTCTGCTGTTTTATATTCTCTAGTTAAATAGATAAAGCTAGTTATAGTCCTGAGAGAACGACACTCGAGTCATTCTACTGCTACACTACGGTTTTTGTTGTAGTTGTGGATTGCCTTTGGCTAAATAACAAATTTATTTGATCCGTTCGCGTTGGAACACGACACCAGCGCGTTCATCAATTAGCCGCCACCGTTATGGAATCGTCCATCCTGTAGCTCCCCAATAGGTTGTGAACTGTTGAAGGGGAAAGACCAGTGGTATCAGAGCCTCCCTCTCCAACGTTTTACACAGTAAGCTGCTCGGATACTCAGAGGTCTTCTTTCATTTTTTCCAATGTCGACCACATTCTCTACGGTTGATGCCCCCGATGTCTATATGGCGCTCCCTTTAGAGGCAGTCAAGGGGCACCCTAAGAGGGACTGGGTGTCCATGTCATTATGTTTTGGAACCAAGCTAGCGATTCGGAACTTTCTCACCACTGTCGACTAAAGACTGAATCCGTTGTGGTGAGGTCGTCCCGGTGCCTTCCTATTCACACGAACCTTGCAGTCCTTGTGATAGATTGCTGACGTAATAATTGTTTCTATCCCTTCGGTGGTGCATGAATAGGCATAGGAGTCCTTACTCCAAGTCGATTCTCGCTCCTCCTTTTGGATAAACCGCAACGTTGTTGCAAGAGCCCGTGGCTCGAACGCACCTCTAACGAGATCACTCTCCTTGACATGGTTGTAATCGATCCCCCTCCGATACTTCATAGTAGCCAAACGGGAGTGCTCCTCTCCCTTTGTGGCATGGTTCCTACAAACAGCAGTTAGTACCTCGTATGACACAAAACTGACTCATGCATATGCTAATGTAAGAGAGAAACACACGAGTGATAAAATCAACAATCGAACTCCGCAAATCTTTCATGTCTAATCTAGCTACTAATATGCCACACACCAAAATAATTTCGACATGTACATATCGCATTACGCTCGTGCTAGACAACCAATAACCTAAATAATAAGGCTCAATTCATCCCATAGTAGCGAAGAATTCTAGCATCATAAATCCTTATACTCAACAATTATGCATTCTACCATCATATCCATCATCATTACATCAGTAAACACAATCATATGTATGGAATCTAAGAAAAGATACATTGCATAACAAGATAAAAACATCTAGTAGCAAAATTCCCAAATCAACAATCCAAGCATAATTGAGCATGCAATTGATAGTAAATAACGTTTCTAATCACACAAATAACCTACCCATACATCATATAAGCCTAATTGAAGCTCAAAACAGAAAACCCCCAAATTTGAAAAATTAGGGTTCATGTGAAGATATCTCAGATCTGGAAAACGAATGCACTATAGTGAAAGTTGTTCGGATGAAAAGAAAGAGCACGTAATGGGCTTCGATTGAAGCTAAAGAACACAAAATTTGATGGAAGATTGAACATTTTATGAAGGTTTGAAGTTATTTTGCTTTTTTCGGATTTTGGGGAGTAAGAAGTGGAGAAAATGAAGAAAATGAGGAGAAAGGGGAGTTTCTCGCGATTTTATTTCTGCAGATACCAGGGGCGACTCGCCCCGTGCGGGGCAAATCGCCCCGTATGTGGGGCGAATCGCCTCGCACGTCCAGAGAGCGAGCTCTCTGGACGTGCGGGGCGATTCGCCCCCCACCTCCGGAGGTGGGGAGACGAAAATTTTGAAAAAATGCGATCTTTTAATCCCCGAAAACCATTTTTCTCATTAAACCACTCGAAAAAGTCCACTCAAACACAAACATAAGCACATACGACATAGAGACGAACAAATTCACATAAGAAAAGCAAATTGTTCAAGTATGAATGCATGCAAAAAGCAGTAAAAAAGCGATAAAAACTCCGGGTTGCCTCCCGGATAGCGCCATCGTTTATAGTCTTGCGTCTATCTCTTCTTCTTGGGGGTACTAGACTTCCCCTTCATGGATCTTCTCCTCATGCCACGAACCTGTGAATAAGAATGAACATAGACAGCAAGACCACAGTAGTTAATGGTGTGAGAAGTATTGAAGTGATCGGGTGGATCAGATATAGCTCGCAACACATGTCGCTTGCCATCCACCTCAATGGTGCAAGTCCTTCGGTAGATGTCTATCACGGAGCGTAGTTTGGTCAAGAACGTTCACCCCAAGAGAACGACATCCCCCATCCCAGGTGTAGACGCCGGCATAACTACAAAATTGGTGTATACAGAAGCTTCACCAATCATAACCAATACGTTCTTCACAACGCCTTCGGGTCTCACAAAGGATCCATCCGCCAATTGCACAATAGTCTTATGCTCAGATAGTTTTCCAAGGCTACTCTTCTCAAACACATTCATTGGGAGCACAATAGAGTAGGATCCCGTGTCTAGTGTGGCACGGACATCTTCAAGTTCACCAATCCCGACCTTAACATCGAAACTTTGAGGGAGTGGTTCGGGATCCTCTTGCTCCTCTTCACTCTCGTCAGAACCAAGGTCCTTCTCTTCTTCCTTCGCTAGTGGGGGTTCTTCCCCATTGCAACACTCGCACTTAGCAACCTTCTTGATGGTGATTTCAACAGGTAGATCACCCACCAAGGTAATGGACATCAACTTCTCAGTGTTGCTAGGCAGCTTGCCTTGCTCCCTACTTGCTCCTCGGTCAATCAACTCTTGCATCTTTTGATGGGCAAGCCTAGTGCTCTCTTCCAACCGATCAAGCCTTGCCCTAGTCTTCTCAGAATCTTCTTCATAACGTTTGAGAAAACTTTGGGTGTTGTAGCGGTATCGGTTTTTAGAAACAAACAATTTTCTTGAAAATAGAAAATCCAAAATAACTTTAATAGCAACGGTCGGCAATTAATGCCAAAATAATCTTTGACGCGCGCAGCGCTAACAGAAACAAGTAAATATCCAACGATAACTCAAAATTCAAATGAAACAACGAGTGAAGACAGTAAAAAGTTCATCTTCTTATTTTGAAATAAAATCCCAAGACACCCCAGACCCTTCTCTCAGTCGCTGGCATCCTATTTGCGAACATCTTCAGCAGTATCTGGAAGGAAGGAATTTTTAAAACAGGAGAGCGTGAGATAAAGGATCTCAGTGAGGTTCTAAGTTAAAAACAGAACGTAACAGTTTTCAAATCAAAATCCTTTTCAGAAAAGCAGACAAACAGAACAGGTCACATAACAGAATAACAGAACAGATAAGTTGAAGACCGTTGGTGCAGCCCACCTTATTGCTCCTACTCCCAGAATGCCCTTATAACTCCCTCCAGATGGTGCACAGCTCCAGACAGAAACAGAAACCCCCGTGTACTTTGGGGAAACAGAACCTACGACCCTAATAGACCTCAGCGACTTCTGCCTCGCGTCTAAAAGGGATTAGACTAGGAAATAACCAAGCAAACCCGATAGTCCTCTACTACCCAAGTCTACCTAGTTACGACCTAATCGACCGGTCACACAGAAACAGACAGAACAGATACAGATCAAACAGATACGAAAAATCAAACACCGAGAAGTGTTCCTACAGAAAAGTCAGTCCAGAACAGAGTAGCAATAAACAGAGAAAGTAAAGAGTCATACTTAGGACTTAAATACTTTTACGCGGAAGCATACAGTAAAACAGTATATGTAATAGTATGTACAAGTTGGCACATATCCTTCCAGTTTTTCGCAAATAAATAGGTTTAGGGGTGAACACTCACCTTAACTTGCGAGCAAAAGATCTCCAACGAGTAATGAGCTTACGGGTTATCGGACAACGAAGAACCTAAATAGAAAATACTAATCACACTTTAGAAGTCGAACGGACGGAAGGAAAGAGGTTGAAAAGGAAGTGGTAAAGACGGGGTTCGAACTCGGGACCTCTAAGTTAGTCAAGCAAGGACCTAACCAACTAGGCCAGCAAGTCATGTCATTACTAACTTACAAAAACATAAACTAAGTTGAAACATTTTCAGAAATACTATTTCGGTTTTCAGACTCTGGAAATTACCAAAATACCCTTCAGCTGTAAATTGCAAAAAGATCCTTTTCAAAAACAGAAAGTACAAACAAGTCCAGAACTTTTCCAAACATACATATCAGTCTCCACAGAATAAGAAGGTTTACGAAAAAGTCCTCTGTCAGTCAACTACGGTCAAAGTTTAATTGCAAAAAGGTCCTTTAACTTTCCATAAACCCCAAAACAGTCCTCATAAGTTTTAATCTTTACAAATCAGTCCCCAAATTTCTTAACTAATTAGGTCAAAGTCCAGGTCAAACAACACTGGTCAAACTGGTCAACAGTCAAACAAGTCAACAAGGTGAAACAGTCTACATAGTCCAGAAATACGAAAGGGCAAAACGGTCAATTCCAGAATCTCACAAGGGTAAAACAGTCAATTACACGACAGGGGCAAAACGGTCAAGTTCAGGAATTCGTAAGGGCAAAACTGTCCAACTAAGTCCAGGGGTAAAATTGTCAAGTCCAGATTTCGTAGGGGTAAAAGGGTCCAGAATTCAAAAATAAGAAAACAAACGAAGAAGAAGAAAAAGGAATCAAGATTTACCTTTGAATCGGACACGAGAACAAATCTGTCAACAAACCAAAATACGGGATTTGAATCCCAAAAAATTGAATTAGTGATGATTCTCTCGAAAAAGGAAAATGAACGAGATGGATTTGATAGAACAAATCCCGAACAGATCGAGGCTTACCAAAAGGATGGACCGACGGGTGAACGGAGCAGAGAACCGAAACAAGCGGACGGAACCGGATCGGATCGGCGGTGAGCTGAACGGGACGGCGGCCGAGCTGGACGGAGGCGACGCAACGAACGGATCGATCGATCGATCGGGTTCGACAGACAGAGAGCGGCGGACGGAACAGGCGGCGCGGCGAACAGCGGAGACGAGAACGGAGCCGACGTGACGGATCGACGCGGCGGCGGCTCAGCAAACGGTGCGGCGTACGGGCTTAACGGAACGGGCAGACAGATCGGCACGATTGGAAACCAAAACCGGGCGGCGGCGGACGATCGGATCGAATAGATCGATCGATCGGAAACGGCGCGGCGACGTGAGCAACAGCGCGGCTGGGACGGAACGACGCGGACGAACGGACAGAGCGGACAGGACGGCGCGGCGATGGCGGCGCGGAGTCAGGCGGCGGTCGGACGGAGCAGCAGCAATAAATATCTCTTCTCTCTCTTTCTATTTCTTTTCTTTCTTTCTTTTCTTTCTTTCTTCTTTTAGGTTTGAACGGCTAAGCAAGAGAGGAGGGAGGAGTATACTGATTAGGGTTAGGGTTTGGGTCAAAAGGGCTGGTCAAAAGGGCTTTGACTGGGCTAAAGAATGGGCCAAAAAGAGGTCAGAACGGTCCAGTCTTCTAGCTTGATCCAAACGAAACGAAACGAAACGAACTAGCTTACGCGAAATTAATTAAATAATTATCGAATAAATAATTTACTCTGATAATTAATTAACCAAATTAAATTATTAAATAATAAAATAATAAATAAATAATAATAAAAAAATATGGGGTGTCACAGGTGTGATCAACCATCTTTGGCAAGTTCTCCATCAGTAGAGCTGTCTTCGACTTTGGTTGCTCTTTCGGTGCGGGATTTTCGCAGTGGTCATTACCATAGTTAAGCTTACTATGGTCTTGGTTTGGGCCATAAGTTTGGCTAGCCGGTGCATATCCTTGATTGTTTCGGAACCCTCTTCTCCAAAATCCACCTCGAGGATTCCTACCATCTTGTCCGTAGCTAGCTTCTTGGGTACCAAATTCCGTAGCGAAGGCTTCCTCTTCGCCTCCTTGAACCCAGTTGTCATCATCATATGCAAGCTCCGATCTACACATATGAGCTCCATGCCCATACTTCTTGCATGTTCGGCAAACCTCGTTTGACATAGCTGTTCCAGTGGCGCTCTTGAGGACTTGCTTCAATTCGTTGGTAAAGCACTCAAATCGATCCCCATTCCCCCCATACATAGGGGCTTCTTGAGTAGGTGGAGCTTCAGGTGCACGTCTCCTAACCATTTCTCTTGGGTCCTTTAATTGCGACCCCTTAGCAGGCCTTTCGAGAACTGCCCAGATGGCTTCCGCGGTTTCCTCCCAAATATTGCCACGGCATTGGAAGTCCACCACTTGTTGGTTCTCGAAGGTTAGTCTAGTGTAGAAGTGTTGGACTAGATCAGAAAGCTCAAAACCATGGTGAGGGCACTTGTTCATGAGGTCTTGGAACCTTTTAAATGCGGTGTAGATGGTCTCATCATAGTCCTGCTTGAATCCAGTGATTTGCGCCTTGAGCGCGGTAGTCAAGGTGTGAGGGAAATATTTTTCCATGAAAGCTGAAAAAACCTTCTCCCAAGTGTCCAGCGAGCCCGCCGGTAGAGAACTCAATCATGACTTGGCTCTGTTGCCAAGCCCCATAGCAAAAACATTCATCCTCAACTCATCCGTTGTTATTTCAGCTCCGGGTCGTGGGAGTTGGTTGACAAAATCATCGATATCGTGCAAGTACCCCATCACATCTTCCCTTGCTAAGCCATAGAACCTCGGAACTTGTTGGAACGCGTGGTTCTTGATTTCCAGATCTCGAGTTGCAGATGAAAGAACAATCGCCGGTCCCCTCATACGATCCTTGGAGGGTTGAACCCATGCTTTCAGTGGTCTAGCTTCTGCCATTCCGTCGATTTCCTTGAAAAGACTGTGTAGAGATTCAGAGAAATCGGTATCCTCTATTTCCTCTAGTTCACGCCTTCGAAGTAGTCGCCTTCTTTGGTGGTAGACTCTGTCGATCTCAGCAATTGAATCAGCAAGCGGTGTTCCTCTAGATCGTGTATGTCGCATACACTATCTGTAACAAACTAGGAAAGGAGTATCAGAGAGAGATTAAATAGGAAAACTTAAAACTACTAGAACTAGGAATTGAATGCTGAAAATATAAAAAAGCTAAACAGAAAAAAGGAGTATAGTCCCCGGCAATGGCGCCAATTTGATGAACCGTAGAATTTGTCAGATTCTGGAAATCAAATAAATTTGTATTTAGCCAAAGGCAATTCACAAGTACAACGAAAACCGTAGTGTAGCAGTAGAATAACCTCGAGTGTCGATCTCTAAGGACTATAACTAGCTTTATCTAATCTAACTTAAGAATATAAAATCAACAGACGACTTAGCAAAGGTTTTTTTCTTAACAGATAATGGAGATTGGTGATAGTATGGTCATTCAAAGCATAGCAGGTTAATAATCATGCCTGAAGTCCCCGGTTTTGCATAGAGATCTTTGATCAATGAAGTGTCCAATTGTGTTCCGTAATTATTCAACACTACGAAGATAGAGGTTTTAGATAGATCAAAGAAATAAAGCAATAACTCAAGGTATAATGCGCGATATAGCCATTAGCATAATTATTAACCCTTCGCTAAGAAATCACATACTATCACCAACGAGAAGTTTAGCTACTCATAGATGTCATGCAATCAACAGAAATCATAGCACGAATGAGTGAAAACATGTTGAAAGATATATAAATATAAATAGAAAAACTGTAAGATACAATGTTACCGAAGGTTGTCAATCTCCGAAGAATCGCGATCTTACAAGCTCCAAAACGCTAAGAAAAAGTATCTCCTAAGCTAAGAACCCCCAGAACAGGCTTTGGAGAATTCCTACCTAAAACTAATGAGAAAGGTGAGAGAAAAGGTCTGAGAAAGTATGAAAAACGGAGAAAACTGAGCTACTATATATAGGCATTCGGCAGGTGTGGGGCGAGTCGCCCTACACACCGGGCGATTCGCCTGGTGTGGGGCGATTCGCTCCACGTCCCGGGTGACTCGCCCGGGAGGTTTTTTCGGCTGAAATGCATTTTCGACGCGTTTTTGGATATCTTTTCCTTTTCGGACTCGGTTTTTGCCTTCTAGTGACCTTTTAGCCTTCAGATTCGACCCCTAGACTTCAAATCCTATCCGGAATATTTTGGATACTCCAATTAGTCCTTCGGAACACCAATTCCTTGTCTACTTCAATATAATTGCTCGGAAAACCTCGTTTTTCACTCAAAACCTGTAAAATACAAACTAAAGGGAAACGTGACACTATTCTAATAAAATGCACTAAAATATAGCTAAATTAACATAGATGATAGCTAAAATAGGTGAAAAAGACTAAAATGAAAGTGTAAAATACACATTCATCACGCCTAAGTCGAGCATTGCCTTGGTGGACCGTCCATTCCCCATGGTAATATCTATGATGAAGCTCCCTGGGTTTCTTTGTTTCGCGGGAAGCCCCGCTATAGAATTCACTGTCTCCATACCGGTCCCGGCTCCCCCTAGTGCAATCCGTTTTTTGCTCTTCACCTCCCGAAAGAACTTCATATAGGCTGGAACATTCTGGATGAGCTCCAATAGAGGAACATTAACTTTGACTTTAGAGAGGCGCTTGAATAGTGGTGACTCCTGTATATCTTTCTTAGATGGCTTGATCCTACCAGGGAATGCCACGTGAGGTTTCGGGGGCACATAAGGGTTGGGAGACTTATGAAGTCCCTCCTCGATATTTGGTGTGTCCCCCTTCTCCCCATCGTTGTCGCCGTCTTCAGATGTGTGGGGTGCATTGTCTTGCACTTGAGGGTCTGTTGATCCTTCACCTACTTCATTCTCCTTGCTTGTCCCTGCATTGCTAGTCACAGTAGATTTAACATGTTTAGGACATACAAAATTAGGGATTTTAGTTACCTTCCCACTACGGAGGAGTAGGTTTACTTCCTCGAACTCAGGGACCTCGGTAGTAACCGCTGGAACGGGCTCCGCATCATGAAGATCATCGACCACGGGTGAAATCGGGGAGCTGGTGTCATCCAGCTCCCTGGTGGTACGCGGCGGACCGCCCCCACGCCCGGAGGACCGCCTGGGGGTGGCAGTGGGGTCCTCCCGCACTGCTGGTGTGCGGCGGACCGCCTCCCACGCCTGGCGGTGCGCCTGGGAGTGGAAGGGGGTTCGCCTGTGTTTTGCTTGAGGGGGCGCACCGCCCCCCACACCAGGCGGACCGCCCCTCACTTCCAGTGAGGCGTCCCCTGGATTTTTGTCTCCGAACTCTTGTGCATTGATCTCTTCTACCTTTTCACACTTTAACAAACTGACTTCCTCCATTAGTCGCTCAGTTACTGCTACCCCCTCAAAAACCTGTGCTATACGGAGGTTCTGTTCAACTTGTCTTGCATGTGAAATTTCAAATACACTCTCAGTGGCTTTAATTCCTGCATAAATTGCAAGTTCATCCTCCTCACTAATATCGTCTTCTCGAAACTCCTTAGATAAGCTTTCAGTTCCACCTTGGTCTAGCCTCTCACTGGCGATGCAACTTGGTGTTAGTCTCTCGGACTGCGCGGATCCTCTGGCGTACTTACGGAAGACCTTTTCTGCCTCTTCAACCGTGCAATCTTCCAATCCTCCGCACAACCCATCCACTCTAAGCCTAACCTCATCGCGTAACCCACCAACAAAATGCCAAATCAACTTCCCATCGTCGAAACGGTGATGGGGGCACTCTCGTTTATACTTCTCAAACCGATCGTAGGTGTCACAAAACCGCTCATCTTCTCCTTGCTTGAAGTGTTCAATCCTTCCTCGCAAGGCCATTGTCTCTTGGTAGGGCATAAATCGCGCCAAGAACTCCTCCACTACTTGGTCCCAAGTCCTCAGTGATCCCGGTGCCAACCTTGTAATCCAATGCCTTGGTTCATACCCCAAGGCGAAAGAAAATAATATCCTGCATACTTGGTCCTCCGTAAACCCCTTAGCTGGAATTCGGGCTACTTCCTCCTCATAGGATCGAATTGTGGGGAATTGTGGGGTCATACGAGCCCTCATGGACATCATACCTGGATATCTGGGAAAGGAGTAACTCACAACCAAAAATCAGTCCTGTTAGTTCTGACCAAAATTTGGAACTCAACTTCTAAACTAGACAACTAGGTCGCTTGTCCTGGAAATTGAATGTTGAAAATATAAACAAGTGATGTAACGGAGTTCGTCAGACTCAATTAATCAAATACATTTGTTATTTAGCCAAAGGCAATTCGCGACTACAACGAAAACCGTAGTGTAGCAGTAGAATGACCTCGATTGTCGTTCTCTAAGGACTATAACTAGCTTTATCACATCTAATTTGGAATATAAAAACAGCAGACGGAATAGCAAAGGTTTTTCTAACAGATAATGGAGATTGGTGATAGTATGGTCCTTCAAAGCATAACGGGTTAATAATCATGCGTAAATTCCTCGGTTTTGCATTGAGATCTTTGATTAATCAATTGTCCTGTTGTAATTATTAAACACTACGAAGATATAGATACTGACAGGTCAAACACTATTGTCCAATTGTGTTCCGTAATTATTCAACACTACGAAGTTATAGATATGCATAGGTCGACTAGGGTCCAATTGTGCATAATAATTAATCAACATACGAAGATATTGGTTGCGCCTGATCAACGAAATAAAGCAATAACACGGAGTATAATGCGCGATATAGACATTAGCATGATTATCAACCCTTCGCTAAGAATTCACATACTACCACCAACGATAAGTTTAGCTACTCATAGTTGTCATGCAATCAACAAAAATCATAGAAGAAAACATGTTGAAAGATATATAAAAATAAGTAGAATAAACCATAAGATACAATGTTACCAAAGGTTGTCAGTCTCCGAAGAATCGCGATCTTACAAGCTCGAAACTGCTATGAAAAAGTATCTCCTAAGCTACGAACCCCCAGAACAGGCTCTGGGAAGTTCCTACCTAAAACTACAGAGAAAGGTGAGAGAATAGGTCTGGAAAAGTATGAATTTCGGAGAAAAACTGAGCAACTATATATAGGCTTCGAATTTGTGTGGGGCCCTTCGCCCCACACACCGGGCGAGTCGCCTGGTGTGGGGCGATTTGCCCCACATCCCGGGCGATTCGCCCGGAATTCCGCATTTTCGACGCGTTTTTGGATTTCTTCCCCTTTTCGGACTCGGTTTCTGACTTCTAGTGGCCTTCTAACCTCCAGATTCGACCCCTAGACTCCAAATCCTATCCGGAAACCTTCAGATACTCCAAATAGGCTTCTGGAACACCAATTCCTTGTCAACTTCAATATAATTGCCCTGAAATCCTCGTTTTTCAACCAAAACCTGTAAAATAAAAACTAAAGGGAAACGTGACACTATTCTAATAAAATGCACTAAAATATAGCTAAATTAACATAGAGGATAGCTAAAATAGGTGAAAAAGACTCAAATGAAAGTGTAAAATACACATTCATCAAACTCCCAAAACTGAACCTTTGCTTGTCCTCAAGCAACTAAGCTAGACTCTAATGCGAAAAACAATGCAAGACACAAAATGGAGTCTCATGCTAAATAAAATGAACTAATCTACTGAATCTATCAAAAAACATATGAACAAAAACCATATAAATCAAAGCATGAATATAGGTTGAAGAATACCTCGATTGACTCATACACATCCACATAAGCACTTATGTCAAGACAAGATAGTCTCTCGTCACATTCTCTACCTGGACCTAGTCAGTGACGACGTAATGAAGCATGCTACGATACGAATGGTTGTCCCGTGCCTATGAAACTGAGCACTTACTGCTGTTCCACCATGTTAAGACTTTTCCTCAAAGAGGTCGAACCAGTACTGGCTCTCATCAAACGAAGGAGGGTTCCCTATAAAAGATAACACTCCCCTATTCTACCCATCTCTTAAGTAAAGTCTTAAGCTATTCACCACTTCATGAATGGCAGGACGAGGGTGGTCTAGAACAGATGACACTCAAAAACAAAAGACAAAAAATAGAAAATTACAACACGATTACGAACATTACGAGAATTGGAAAATGAGACACAACACTTTGCTAAACTGCTATTTGGCTTTCTTTTTTGGACCCTTCTTTGCTTTTTTCGGGTCTTTTCTCTTTTTTTCTTCTTTTTTTTCTTTCCAGTTTCTTTTTTTTCTTTTTCTTTTCTTTTTTTTATGGAATTTTTCTTTCTTATTTTTCGATTTTTTAGCCAGCAGTAGCATAACAAAAAGAGAAACAAAATGACTCACAACGACTTCCCCAAACCTATTCGAAAGAATAGGTTGGAGTACAAAATTTACGAGAAAGGAAAAAATAAACTCAGAATACGGAAATGAAAAACGAAAAACAAGTCTAATGATGGTGTAACCCCCTCCCCAAACCTATTCGGAAGAATAGGTTATAAACAAACGATCACACAACCTCACACTACCTCCTTCCTAGGCATTTAGCAATTTCAAAGCATGGTGAAGACTCGTTGCCTCTTAGGTACATAATTACTCGGCAAAACAACCATAAGACCCTAACATGCATCATCCTATTATAAAGGCCTTCGTGAACCGCAGTAGAGAAAACACCACTAAGTGATGTCGAGACTACCAAGCTTAACTAAGAGAAATACATAAATGTGACAAACCAAGCGAGAAAAACCTCAAACAAATTCATAGAGATGAAGCATACAATTAAAGGCATAGTTAGATGATCTACCCAATAAAAAAGTTCAAAAAATTCGGCAATAAACTCCATATAAAACATGCAAGACTATCCTAGGAAAGCAGTAAACGTGCAAATGCAAAACAATTCGCGAGTTTATCATAAGCAAGATAAGTACAGAGATAACCAGCGATAACCTCCTCCCCAAACCAGAACGTCGTCGCTCGTCCCGAACGTCGAAAGTGGATCCAAGGTGAGAGCTAATGCTTGTATAAGTGACCTATAATACTCAATCAAACTCGTGAGAAAACAAAACAACAAAACACACTAACCTTCAGTGGAGGCGGTAAGGGTAAGCTCAAGGTGATCAACCTCCCTTTGATCACTAGATATCTCGAAGTATGGCTTCACTCGCTGGACATTCACCTTGAAGGTATTGCCCTTCTTTGGATCAAAGAGTTTTACAGCTCCATGGGGAGCGATACTATGGTGGACACCGTATCTCTTAAGAAGGGAGGCAAACGTTCTATTGACGAAGTGTGACCAACCATCACTGATGATTGTCCTAGGGAACCCAAATCTCGAGAATATTACTTCCTTCAAGAACTTCATAACCACTGCGCCTTCATTTGTTTTTGTAGGAATTGCCTCCACCCATTTATTCACATAGTCCACTGCAACAAGAATGTATTCATAGCCTCCACTGGATGGAAATGGTCCCATGAAATCAATGCCCCATACATCGAAAGGTTCTACCACTAGATTCCCTTGAAGGGGCATTTCATCTTTCTTGCCAATACCACCACCTCGTTGACATGGGTCACAATTCTTCACAAAACTTCGAGCATCTTTGTATATTGTTGGCCAAAAAAATCCTGTTTGCAGTACCTTGCGTGCTGTTTTCAACCCACTGTAGTGTCCCCCACAATTAAGCTCATGGCAATGGCTCAGTACACTTTATTGCTCTTCTTGTGGCACGCATCTCCTTAGAATCCCATCAGCTCCTTCCTTGAATAGATGCGGATCATCCCATATGTAAGTCCTGTATCGCTTGACAAGAGCTCTCTTGTCTGAGGCTGAAAAGTTAGTGGGACAAACATTCATAGCCAAATAGTTTACAATATCAGCATACCATGGCTCTTCATTAGCCTTCATTAAGTGCTCATCAGGGAGTTCTTCATTGATGGGTATCGAATCAACAGGGATATTAGGTATTCTAGATAAATGATCTGCAACTAAATTCTCCCTACCAGCTCTATCCACTATGGTCAAATCAAAGTCTTGCAGCAAAAGGACCCAACGGATTAATCTAGGCTTAGAATCTTGCTTAGCTATCAAATGTCTCAAAGCAGCATGATCAGTATGGACATTCACAGGATGGCCAATTAAATAAGACCTAAACTTTTGTAAAGCAAAGACAACAACTAAAAATTCCTTTTTCAGTAGTTGTATAAGTAACCTGCGCAGAGTCTAGAGTCTTACTAACATAATAAATCACACGATACTGCATATCAACTTTTTGCCATAAAACAGCACCCATAGCAAAATTCGAAGCATCACACATAATTTCAAAAGGACGATTCCAGTCAGGCGGCACAACAATGGGAGCAGAAACAAGCTTTTCCTTAAGGGTATTAAAAGCAACTAAGCATTCATTAGAGAAATGGAAAACCACATCTTAAGCAAGCAAGCTACTTAAAGGTTTAGCAATTTTCGAAAAATCTTTAATAAACCTCCTATGAAAACCTACATGGCCAAGAAAAGATTGCAATTCTTTCACACAAGTAGGTGGGGGAAGTTTTTCAATGATTTCGATCTTAGCCTTGTCTACCTCAATACCTCTTTCAGAAACTACATGTCCTAGAACAATGCCTTCTCTAACCATATAATGACTCTTCTCCCAGCTTAAGGTCAAGTTGCATTCAATGCACCTTTTCAAAACTAGATCTAATCTTTGCAAGCATTCATCAAAGGAATCACCAAAAAGAGAAAAATCATCCATGAAAACTTCAACAAATTTAGCTACCATGTCAGAGAAAACAGAAAGCATGCACCTTTGAAAAGTGGCGGGAGCATTGCGATGAGACTGCGCTGGAAGGTTCGGAAGATGCTCTTCGTCCCTTGCTCATGGTAGGCCTCAAAGAAAGAGGCCAGCATAGTCCAAATGGCATCCTCCTATAGGCAAATGTTTCGAATGGGCAAGTGAATGTCGTCTTCTCCTGATCCTCCGGTGCAATCAGAATCTGGTAGAAACCTGATAAACCATCAAGAAAACAAAAAATCTTCCGCCCCGCAAGGCGGTTTAGCATTTCATCTATAAATGGTAAAGGGAAGTGGTCTTTTTTAGTGGCGGCATTTAATCTTCTATAGTCAATGCACATCCGCCATCCAGTGGTCTTCCTAACCGGTACCAATTCTCCCTTCTCATTCTCTTCCACCGTGACTCCTGATTTCTTAGGAACTACATGTAACGGGCTCACCCATCGACTATCAGGATTGGGGTAAATCATATCAACATCTAGCAACTTGATCACTTCTTTTTTTACCACCTCTTGCATGGCTGGATTTATCCTTCGCTGAGGTTGCCTAACGGGTTTGGCATCTTGTTCTAGAGTGATGTTATGCACGCATCGTGTAGGGCTAATTCCTTTGATATCACTTATCCCCCATCCTATAGTTGCGGAATTTTCCTTCAATACTTCAATCAACTTACTGTCTTCATTGTTGGAGAGATGTGAGGAGACAATTACATGCTTCTTCTGATTTTCTCCTAAGTACACATACTTCAGGTGCGCAGGAAGCGGTTTCAATTCTAAGCTAGGTTCTTCAGGAAACCCACTTTCTTCTTCTTCTTCATCTAAAGGTTCAAGTACCTCTTCTCCTGCGGGAATTTCTGGGGTGCTATCCATTATTTCAACTAGTTCCCTTGCTTCGTCGGTCATGTAGCACGTCTCAGCTCGCATTGTTAGTGCCTCCTCAAGTGGTTCACGATTACCATGGCAATGATGAAATTCTGGAATCACGGATTCGTAGCAATCGACAAATTTTAACTCCTCCGCAACTTCCTTATCTTTGATGCTACATCCTACCAACTCAATCTTCTCGCCCATTACCTCCATGGTTATTTTCTTGCCGTTAAGTTCAAGGCATGTGTTGGTAGTTGCCATGAATGGTCTCCCAAGTAGTACTACGTACTCACGGATATGGCTCTTTCCCTCGTCCGCGGACTTCATTACTACAAAATCAGCTGGGATTATCAATTTGTCCACCTTCACAAGGATGTCTTCTATTATCCCGACCGGCCTCTTCACACTTTGGTCCGCCATTTGGACGACCATATCAGTTGGTGTCAATTCTCCGAGTTCCAGGGCCTTGTATACTGAATACGGCATTAAGTTAATGCTAGCTCCTAAGTCAAGCATTGCCTTCGTAGTTCGTCCATTCCCTAAGGCGATGTCGATGATGAAGCTTCCAGGATCCTTTTTCTTCACGGGCAATCCGACAATCGAGTTGACCGTTTCAACCCCATTCACTTCCTTTCCTGAAGTAATCCTTTTGTTCTTGATCTCACGAAAGAATTTCGTATAAGCTGGAATGTTCTGGATTAACTCTAAGAGAGGCACATTGACTTCCACTTTTGACAGGCGTTGGAATAGGGGTGAATCTTGAATATCCTTCTTGGCTGGTTTGATCCGACTCGGGAATGGCACATGTGGCTTCGGAGGCACATATGGATTGGAAGATTTGTGAAGTTCCCCTGGTATACTAGTTCCTACCTCGACTTCGTCATCATCTATGTCTACCACAGATGGTCTTGGTTCATCATTCCTTTCCGGAACTTCTTGAGGTTCTTTGGAACTTCCGCTAACCTCTTGTTCTGTGCTTGGTCCTGTATTATCGATCTCAGTAGATTCCACCCGTTTAGGACGTACGAAGTTAGGAATTTTGGTCATCTTGCCTCCTCGGAGTAGTAGATTCACCTCTTCGCACTCATTCTACTTAGCAGCAACAGCTGGAGGTTGCTCGGGATCAGTTTCAGGTGTCTCATCGGGAGGACTAGGATCGACCGGTTCCCTGGAGTTGAGGGGCGATTTTTCCCCTACCTCGGTGGGTTTGCTCACTACTTCCAGGGGGGTGTCCTCGACTGCTTTACCGCACCTTCCACACTTCAGTAGGCTAAGCTCTTTGATAAGTTGCTCAGTTATTTCGACCGCTTCAAAAGCCTTCTCGATGCAAAGATTGTTCTCAGCTTGCCCTGCGTGTGCCATCTCGAAAACACTCTCAATGGCTTTAATCCCTGCGTAAAATGCAAGTTCCTCCTCCTCAATGATGTCTTCGTCCTCAGAATATCCTTCGCATAACCTGTTAGTTACGTCTTGATTTGAATATATGTTGGTGACTTCATTCGACATTATTTTCTCGGATTGTGCGGATCCATTGGCGTACTTCACTGCCTCTTCATCTGTACATTCTTCTAAACCTCCACACATCCCATCTACTTGAAGCCTAACTTCATCACGTAGTCCTCCAACAAAAAACCAAATCAGCTCCCCATCGTCGAAACGGTGGTGGGGGCACTCACGTTTATACAGCTCAAAACGTTCATAGATGTCACAGAACCGCGCCTATTCTCCTTGCTTGAAGTGTTCGATCCGATTCCGCAGTGTAATCGTCTCATGGTAAGGCATGAAACGTGCCAAGAACTCCTCTACTACTTGGCTCCAGGTCCTCAGTGATCCGGGTGCTAACCTCGCTATCCCTATCCTCGTTTCATATCCCAAAGCAAAAGGAAATAATTTCCTGCAAAATTTATCCTCGGTGAACCCCTTTGCTGGAACTTTTGCTATTTCCTCTTCATAGGACCTGATGAAGCTTATCGGATTCATATCCTCTCCATCTTCGAACCTCGGTATCCTTCTCACTATAGAACTTGTTACCTCATATCCTGATAACTCTTCTTCCAAGTATATAGCTGACCCCCTCCTTACTTGTGAGAACGTAGGCGTCAAGCGGGCTTTTAAGGTCGTCATACCTGGAAATTTGTATCAGGAGTAACTCAAAACTGAAAATTAGCCTCGTTAGAAATTTCGAAAATCGAGAATATTTCTAGATATCGAATACTACTAAGGCTAGGAAAGGAGAATTAGAAATAGACTAGGAAAGCAGTATCAGAGAGAGATTAAAAAGGGAAATTAAAACTAATAGAATTAGGGATTGAATGCTGAAAATATAAACAAATTAAACAGAAAAAAGGAGTATAGTCCCCGACAACGGCGCCAATTTGATGTAACGGAGTTCGTCAGACTCAATTAATCAAATAAATTTGTTATTTAGCCAAAGGCAATTCACAACTACAACGAAAACCGTAGTGTAGCAGTAGAATGACCTCGAGTGTCGTTCTCTAAGGACTATAAATAGCTTTATGAAATCTAATTTAGAATATAAAAACAGCAGACGAAATAGCAAAAGTTTTTCTAACAGATAATCGAGAATGGTGATAGTATGGTCCTTCAAAGCATAACGGGTTAATAATCATGCGTAAATTCCTCGGTTTTGCATGGAGATCTTTGATCAATCAATTGTCCTGTTGTAATTATTAAACACTACGAAGATATAGATACTGACAGGTCAAACACTATTGTCCAATTCTGTTCCGTAATTATTCAACACTACGAAGATATAGATATGCATAGGTCGACTAGGGTCCAATTGTGCATAATAATTAATCAACATACGAAGATATAGGTTGCGCCTGATCAACGAAATAAAGCAATAACACGGAGTATAATGCACGATATAGCCTTTAGCATGATTATCAACCCTTCGCTAAGAATTCACATACTACCACCAACGATAAGTTTAGCTACTCATAGTTGTCATGCAATCAACAGAAATCATAGAAGAAAACATGTTGAAAGATATATAAAAATAAGTAGAATAAACCGTAAGATACAATGTTACCGAAGGTTGTCAGTCTCCGAAGAATTGCGATCTTACAAGCTACAAACTGCTATGAAAAGCATCTCCTAAGCTACGAACCCCCAGAACAGGCTATGGGAAGTTCCTACCAAAAACTACAGAGAAAGGTGAGAGAATAGGTCTGGAAAAATATGAATTTCGGAGAAAAACTGAGCAACTATATATAGGCTTCGAATTTGTATGGGGCCCTTCGCCCCAAACACCGGGCGAGTCGCCTGGTGTGGGGCGATTCTCCCCACATCCCGGGCGATTCGCCCGGGAGCATTTTTCCGGAATTTCCGCGTTTTCGACGCGTTTTTGGATTTCTTCCCCTTTTCGAACTCGGTTTCTGACTTCTAGTGGTTCTAACCTCCAGATTCGACCCCTAGACTCCAAATCCTATCCGGAAACCTTCAGATACTCCAAATAGGCTTCTAGAACACCAATTCCTTGTCAACTTCAATATAATTGCCCTGAAATCCTCGTTTTTCAACCAAAACCCGTAAAATAAAAACTAAAGGGAAACGTGACATTATTCTAATAAAATGCACTAAAATATAGCTAAATTAACATAGAGGATAGCTAAAATAGGTGAAAAAGACTCAAATGAAAGTGTAAAATACACATTCATCAACAAGCTAAAGAGTAAAAAGGAGTAATACTCCCCGGCAATGGCGCCAATTTGATGAACGAGATTGTCAGACTCGAACAATAAAATAAATTTGTTTGAAAGCCAAAGGCAACTCACAACTACACAAGACACGTAGTGCAGAGGTAAGATGACCTCGAGTGTCGATCTCTAGGGACTAAACTAGCTTTAACTAAATAACTATATATAATTTCAGAAAACAAATTTATCTTAACTTGACTTAACAATATATGGAGAGAGCTGGTGATAGTATGCTCGTTCTAAGCATCAAGTTCTAATTATGCATGAAAGTGCAACTCGTAATGCCTTAAAAGTAATTCGAATTAACAAACACCAAAGAAAGATTTGTAGACGTGTATTTTGAAAGCTTCCTATCTATACTAATACTTGGCTAAGGTTGTCAGTCTTAGTTCAAGCAGTACTTGTAATTGAAGATATTGAAAACGATGATCTTGAATTGTCCTATTGTTTCTAACACTTTTCTACGAAGATATTGGCGTAGTCGGATCAAAGATTCGAATATAATCAATAAAACAAGTAAAAGACTCTGAAACTCAATCATGCATAATATGAACCCTAGCTACGAACTCACATGCTATCACCAACTAGATGCTTAGCTACTCATATCAATAATGCAATCAACAATCATAATCAAAGAAATAATGAATGAAAACATGGTTGAATTGAAAGATAAATAACAGAATTGTGAGATACAAAGTTACCACCAAAGGTTGTCAATCTCCGGTGAATTGCTAAACTCACAAAGATCTAGTAAGGTGAGATCAATTGATGTCCAAATCTCTACTCTAGCTCCAAAATCGATAAGAAACAATAGTTCTAAGAGAAAATATACCCAGAACAAGCTCTAGGGTTTATGTCTGTAAAATTATGATGAAAGATATGAAAATTCGCAGCTTTTACAAATATATATAGTTGTTGTCGGAGGCTAAGCGGCGGACCGCCCCGTACTCCTTGACACACCACGGGTGATCTCGTTGCACCAAAACATCATTGTTTCGCCATGATTTATATCCAAAAGCGCGATTTTCACCTAAAACCTGAAAATAACAAAAGACATTGAAACGTGACACTATTCTAACAAAATGCACTAAAATGCATGCAAGAGGATAGGTAAATTGGTGAAAAAGACCCGAATGATAGTGTAAAAAACACTGTCATCAGCAACCACTGGTGTATCATCGTCCTGAATGACATGGACGACCGGCACGGATTTTCTTGCCGTTGTTTTCTTCCTTAGGAAGGTGGTCTTTGTCCTTGTCTTCTTAGGAACAGGATCAGCTGATGAGGCTGCAGTCTGAGTATTGATGAACGTTGTTTTCACCAATTAAGTTTGTTTTATAAGCTAAAGAACACTTATCAATACAAAAACTACAGTGCAATGGCAAGTTTTCCCCGAGTGTCGTTCTCTCGGGACCTAACGTGGCTTTGTTTGAGGTTTTTGTTAGCTAATTCAATCAACGAGTTCAGGTTTGTTTGAGAATTGTTTTGGACAAAAGCAAGCAAGAAAACAAATTTGTTGTAATCAAGTTTGGAAAGCGGTTGGTGGTAGAAATCAAATAAACATGCATGGATTACGAATATACTCACACGTTCAGTGCGTAAAACCTTCGACTAAGTCTGCTAAGCAACCGTCTAGGCAACATTCAAGACACACATCATGAAAGATCACTCTCAACAAATTTAGAGGTGCTTGTCACTATCACCATTTATCTAGCATGTTGCAAATCACTAACAAACAATCCTATTACTTTCATTGACCACGAGTTTGTCACATACTCTATTCGAAGCAGCCAAGCGCTTAGCTTTAGATCTGCCAAGCTAAGCGCTTGGGAGCAGCCAAGCGCTTTGCTTGGCTGCTGTTGTTGGCTACTGGAATCTCAGGCTCTTCACTTGACTGTTCCAGGCGCATAACTTGATTCCTGGGCAGATTTTTGTCTTGGAAACTCAATCTTTTGCCCACGACTGGCCCTCGGGTGCCTTGGACTTGTACTTCTTAACACTTATTGGGGCTCAAACACTCACGAACAAAGCCACGGAGTTTGAGGAACTTCAACGGGGCCATTTTGCATAAAAAAAGGCTCGTTTTGAGCTCCAAAAACGCCGTTTCGTACCTAAGTGCCTGAAAATGCAGAAAACACAAAACGTGACACTATTCTACAAACTAACCAAAAAGTAGGCAAAAAGATAGCAAAAGAAGGTAAAAAAGACAATATGAACGCGTCAAAAATACGTTCATCAATCTCCCCAAACCAAACCTTTGCTTGTCCTCAAGCAACAAACTAATCTAAATGAAACACAAAAAGGAGTCTCATGCCAAATAAAGTGAACTAATCTATTGAATCTACCAAATGCTTCTGAACAAGACCATATGAGCATGACATGCAAGTAGGTTGAACAATGCCTCGATTGCGAATATACACATTCTCATGTGCACTTTGTTAAACAAAGGAGTCTCTCGTAACATCTTCTACCTGGACCTGGTAAGTGACGACACAATGATGCATATTATCATACTACAATTGGCCCGCGCCTATGAAACCGAGGGCTTACTACAGTTCACTAAGTGAGAATTTTCCTCAAGAGAGGGCGAACCAATACTGGCTCTCATCAAACGAAGGAGGGTTCCCTAGAAAGATAACACTCCCCTATTCTACCCAGACTCTCAAAGAATGAGTCTCCTTCAACCACTCTTGATAGCAAGACGAGGGTGGTCAAGAACATGTCTTGGACAAAGGCGACACGAAACAAAAGATAGAATTTACAACTCGATAACTTCACAAGAACAAAATATTTACATGATACATGACACTTTACAAGACTGCTTTTTGGATTGCAACGACCCTTCTTTTGCTTTTTGGGACTTATTCTTTTATTTTCCTTTATTTATTTATTTTATTTTTGTTTCTTTTTCTCTTTTTGTTTTTCTTTTCTTACTCTTTTTTTTATATAGTATATATATATATATATATATATATATATATATATATATATATAGATATATATATATATATATATATATATATATATATATATATATATATATATATATATATATATATATATATATATATATATAATATATATATATATTATATATATATATATATATATCTATATATATATATTATATATATATATATAATATATATATATATATGTAGGCAAGCAGCAGTACTAAACAACAAAAACACCTCCCCAAACCTATTCGAGAGAATAGGTTTGAGCAAAAAGACGAAAAAGAAAACGAACAAACTCTACAAACACGCCTTCCCAAACCTATTCGAAAGAATAGGTTGGAGCACAAATCAAAAAGGCAAAAAGGAAAAAGATAAGCTTTACAACGACTCAAAGACAAAGGACAAGTACAACGAAGTAACCCCCTCCCCAAACCTATTCGATAGAATAAGTTTAATACAAGAAATCACACACCTCACACTACCTCCTTTCTAGGCATTTTGCAATCTCTAATCGAGGTGAAGAACTTGTCGCCTCTTACGTACATAATCACACGGGTTACAACCATAGACTCTAACATGCATCATTTTTATAAGGCCATCGTGAACCGCAGTAGAAGAAACACCACTCGAAGTGATGTCGAGACTACTAAGCTTAACTACTGCACATGCGAATGTGACAAACCAAGCGAGACAAGCCTCAAACTACTTGCAAAGTGATGCAACATATGATCAATGGTCATAAACACTTAGTCTACTCAATAGAAAAGTTCAAAAAACTTGGCAATAAACTCCACTCAACAACGTGCAACAACTAATCTATGGATGATATGCATGCAAAAATTTGAAAAATCACGACAAATCATAAGAACTTGAGCTAATAACAGGCATACACGAACCAAATAAGCACATCGTGCTGAAAATCCAATGACCCCTCCCAAACCTAAACTTTTGCTCGTCCTCGAGCAAAGAAAAGTTGATTAGAAAGGAAAATTGGATTGAGAGTACACTTCCCTGAGATAAATGTTCGTGTCCAACTCCTATAATTGAGTAGTACCTGAAAGGACTCAAGAAACAAGTGAAAACGGGTGCGCAAAGGTGACAAGAATGGAAAAGCGGGGAAATTTTGGGATACAGGGTCCAAGCGGACCGCTTGGCAAGCGGTCCGCTTGGAACCTTCCAAGCGCTTCACTTGGAATTTCAATGAATTTTTCCAAATTCACTAAAATTCCAGGCGGACCGCTTGGCTGTTCCAAGCGCTTCGCTTGCCCTGTTTCCCAAAATTCCAACGTTTTTCCTATCTAATGTCACCCAAGGCACCGAAACAAAAAGTAAACTAAACTAACACGACAAAAGGCACACAGGCCACAACTACAAAAGCAAAGAAAAGTACAAGAGTCTTAAGTTACATCATCATACAACCAAATCGAAGAAGTCATACGAATCATACAACCAAATCGAAAGGTAAAGAGTTCCAACCAACAATAGTAAACAAGCCAAAATAACGATAATATGCGAATACTACCGGTAAGTGTGGCCTCTGTCGGCAGAGATCTCTAGAAGAAGGGGTCGTAGGGAGTGTTCGGAAGATTGCCCCCACTACCACCGGCTTGATCATAGAACGGGTACCCCGGAACTTGGCGGGCTAGAGCATCATACCGGTTCATCATCTACTCCTGGTGAGCTCTCCAACGCCTAGTGTCCTCTTCCTGAGCGGCCTCCTAACGCTCGTCTACACGCACCTGGAAATCATCCCAACGTTGTCCCTCTTGCACTTGGTAGTCTTGATGACATGGTACCTAGAAAAATTTCATTAGGCCACTACAAGAGACGAAAGCAACTAGACTCTTATACTACAACTAAACAACCTACTTCTACGCTAGACAAGTAAAAACATTCCTCGTTTTACAACAAGTCATAACGCAACAAGTCGACAGCTAGACTCCAACTTCACCCAAGTGTTCTTTTGATGAGTTTGGGAGCTTGCTAAAGTTCATTCGAAACAAATCGAGAAGCTTTAACACTTCGTTTCGATAAGTCCATTCGAATCTAGACCAACCAAACAAACTCTCCAATCGAACTACCAATCAATCCAACACATCCTCATGCATTCACAACATCACCACCGTCATAACATCACACAAATTCAAAGCCAATAATCATCAAACAATCATATAGCTAAAAATTTGAGCATAAGAATTCTCCAAAATCAAGATGAGTAAAATTCAAAATTAGACATCACATCCAGTAAGAAACATGCTCAGCAATCAATATCAAACTCAAATTCACCAATGCATAACACAATTGAAGCCAATTTAAACAAAATCCCAAATTCAAGAAAGTTAGGGTTCTTGAGAGGTACCTTTGATTCCTTGTGACACTATTCTAATAAAATGTACTAAAATATAAGCTAAATTAACCTAGAGGACAACTAAATTGGTGAAAAAGACTTGAATGAAAGTGTGAAATACACGTTCATCAAACTCCGCAAACCGAACCTTTGCTTGTCCTCAAGCAACTAAGCTAGACTCTAATGCAAAAAACCAATGCAACACACAAAATGGAGTCTCATGCCAAATGAAATGAACTAATACATTGAGTCTATCAAAAACGTATGAACAAGCACCATACAAATCATAACATGGATATTGGTTGAAGAATGCCTCGATTGACTCATACACATTCACATATGCACTATGTTAAACAAGATAGTCTCTCGTAACAATCTCTACCTGGACCTAGTCAGTGACGACACAATGAAACATGTTAAAATACGAATGGTTGTCCCGTGCCTATGAAACTGAGGACTTACTACTGTTCACCAAGTTAAGACTTTCCCTCAAAGAGGTCGAACCAATACTGGCTCTCATCAAACGAAGGAGGATTCCCTAAAAGTTCACACTCCCCTATTCTACCCATCTGTCAAGCACAGTCATAAACTATCACCACTTCCTGAATGGCAGGAAGAGGGTGGTGTAGAACAGATGACACTCAAACAAACAAAAGACACATTTTACAACTCGATTACGAACATTACAAGAATTGAAAAACGAGACAAACACTTTGCTAAACTACTTTTTGGCTTTCTTTGGACCCTTCTTTGCTTTTTTGGGGTATTTTCTTTTCTTTTTTTTTTCTTTTCCAGATTTTTTCTTTTTTCTGGAATTTTTTCTTGTTCCTTTTTTTTTCGATTTTTTCTTTCTTTTTTTCCTCTCTTTTTTTTTTTTGTATATAGCCAGCAGTAGCACAACGAAAAAGAAATCACAATGACTCACAAACGACCTCCCCAAACCTATTCGAAAGAATAGGTTGGAGCACAAACTTTACAAAAAGGAAGAAAAAACAAACTCACAACACTCAAAATCGAAAAACAAGTCATAATAACGGTATAACCCCCTCACCAAACCTATTCGTTAGAATAGGTTTCAAACAAAGGATCACACACATCTCACACTACCTCCTTCCTAGGCATTTAGACATCTCAAAGCAAGGTGAAGACTTGTTGCCTCTTAGGTACATAATTACACAGGAAAACAACCACAAGACTCTAACATGCATCATCTTATTATAAAGGCCTTCGTGAACCGCAGTAGAGAAAACACCACTAAGTGATGTCGAGACTACCAAGCTTAACTAAGTGCATATATAAATGTGACAAGCCAAGCGAGAAAAACCTCAAACAAATTCATAGAGATGAAACGCATGGTCAAAGGTCATAACTAGTTAATCTACCCATAAAAAAGTTCAAAAAATTTGGCAATAAACTCCACACAAAAACATGCAAAACTATACTAGGATGATGTAGTGTATGCAACTAAATACTATGAAAGCGATAAACGTGCAAATGAAAACAAAGGGTTTCACAAGTTTATCATAAGCAAAGCAAGTATAGAGATCGCCAGCGATAACCATCCCCCAAACCTGAACGTCTTCGCTCGTCCCGAACGTCGAAAGTGGATTTAAGGTCAGAGCTAACTTGTACCTGTAACCTATATGACTCAAGAAAACTCGTGAGAAACCAAAACGGGCGATAAAAGAAGTAAAAAGATCAATAATTTAGCATAATAGGAGAAAATTGGGTTTCCGAACGAAAATCCGGACCTCCGGGTTTCTGGACACCCGGGGCGAACTGCCCCAGGTGGGTGGCGATTCGCCTCGGGTGTCCAGAACGTCCCAGGCAGCCTGGACTTGCCAGGCGAATCGCCCCACGTGGGGGCGGTTCGCCTGGAATCTCCAGACTCCTGGAGACGCCTTTTTCCTCCAAAAACGCAAAATTATCATCCTAAAACCTATTTTATCACCAAAAATATACGAAAAACATAAAATAAAACACAATGACATGCTCAAAATAAATATGCATGCAATGCAAAAAATATTCGAGACCGTCAGCAGCCCCTATTCTATGGAAAATCTCTGTTTCTTCCTCAACCACACAACCTTGTTTCACTCTCGGTCTCAAGATGCACTGCTAGGCCAATGAAACTAAGTTTCCTGGAAAGTGGTATGAAAGAGGCAATAAAACTCCAGGTTGCCTCCCGGATAGCGCCATTGTTTAAAGAGTCTCTGACTCGACTTCTTCTTGCTCTTTAGTTCTTGTCCTTACGGGTACTAGACTTCCCCTTCATTGATTTCTTCCTCATACCTAGTACCTGAGAATGAGAATGGACATACACAGCAAGACCAAAATAATTAATAGTATGAGAAGCATTAAAACGAGGACTAGGATCAGATATGGCTCGCAACACATGTTGCTTGCCATCCACCTCAATGGTGCAAGTTCTTCGGTAGATGTCGATTACGGAGTGTAACTTAGTCAATAACGTTCGCCCCAAGAGAACAACATCACCCATCCCAGGAGTAGACGCCGGCATCACAACAAAGTTGGTGTATACAGAAGCTTCACCAATCTTAACCAATACGTTCTTCACAATGCCTTCGGGTCGTACAAACGATCCATCCGCAAGTTGCACAATAGCCTTATGCTCCGAAAGCTCTCCAAGGCCACTCTTCTCAAACACATTCATAGGGAGCACATTCGAGTAAGATCCCGTATCTAGTGTAGCACGGACATCTTCAAGTTCACCAATCCCAACCTTAACATCGAAACTATCAGGAATTGGCTCGGGATCTTCTTGCTCCTCATCGCTAACATTAAAACCAAGGCCCTTCTATTCTTCCTTGGCTAGTGGGGGTTCACCATCCTTGCAACACTCACATTTAGCAACTTTCTTGATAGTGATCTCAACAGGAAGATCACCCACCAAAGTAATAGACATCGAATTTTCAGTATTGCTAGGCAACTTCCCGTGCTCCCTACTTGCTCCATGGTCAATTAACTCTTGCATCTTTTGATGAGCAAGCCTAGTGCTTGCCTCCAACTGATCAAGTCTCACCCTTGTCTTCTCCGAATCTTCTTCATAACGCTTAAGAAAACCTTGGGTGGAATCGACCAATTTCTGTAATTTATCAAAGAGAGTAGCAGACTTGGATTGAGATGCTTCAGCAGGATTTCCACAATGGTCGTTTCCGTAGTTGCGATTACTACGGTCTACCCAGTAAACACTATCATTGGCCAAATCAGACCTACACATATGAGCCCCATGCCCATAGTTCTTGCATACCCGGCAAACTTCATTAGAGAGAGTTGTTCCAACTGAGCTCTTGAAAACTTGCTTCATCTCATTGGCGAAGCACTCAAACCGATCCCCACTCACTCCATGCATTGGGGTCTCCTTGTTTGGTGGAGCCTCAGGTCCACGCCTCCAAACCATTGGTCTTGGATCCTTGAACTGAGATCCCTTAGCAAGCCTTTCGAAACACGCCCACACATCCTCGGCAGTCTCCTCCCAGATATTACCACGGCATTGAAAATCCACCAGTTGCTGATTCTCAAAAGTGAGTCCATTGTAGAAGTGTTGGACAAGATCCGAAAGCTCAAAACCATGGTGTGGGCACTTGTTCAAGAGGTCGTTGAACCTCTCTAGCGCAGTGTAGATCGTATCATCATAGTCTTGTTTGAAACCAGTGATTTGCGCCTTAAGCGCGGTAGTCAAAGTATGGGGAAAATATTTCTCCATAAAAGTAGAAAACACCTTGGCCCAGGTGTCTAGTGATCCGGCTTCCAGAGAGCCTAACCATGCCTTGGCTTTATCGCCAAGTCCCATCGCAAAAACCTTCATTCTCAGCTCGTCATCCGTCACCTCCGTGCCCGGTATTGGGAGTTGGTTGACGAAGTCATCGATATCATACAAATACCCTATCACGTCTTCCCTAGCCAAGCCATAGAACCTCGGGAGTTGCTGGAACATGTGGTTTTTGATTTCCAAGTCACGAGTCGCAGGCGAAAGGAAAATTGTTGGACCCTTCATTCGTTCCTTGTTGGGTTGAACCCATGATTTCAACAGTGGACGAGCCATCACGGAACCCGAATATCTGTGACAGGAGTAAATCACAACTGAAAATTAGTCCTGTTAGAAGTCGCAAAATTCTGGAAACAAATTAACTACTAACTCTCAGAATTGAATGCTGAAAATATAAATAAGCTAAAGAGAAAAAAGGAGTATAGTCCCCGGCAACGGTGCCAATTTGATGAACGAGATTGTCAGACTCGAATAATCAAATAAATTTGTTTTTAGCCAAAGGCAACTCACAACTACAACGAAAACCAAGGCATGTAGTGTAGAAGTAAGATAACCTCGAGTGTCGATCTCTAAGGACTATAACTAGCTTTATCTAATTTAACTTAAACTATAAATCAGGAATCAAGCCAAGCACAGATTTTTTTTATCAATATAATGGAAGTTAGTGATAGTACGATCATTCAAAGCAACGGGTAATAATCATGCACGAAGTACTTGAAGTTTGTATAGAAATCTATGATCGTGAATTCTCCTATGTGTTCCTTTCAATTCAACATTACGAAGATAGATGGCTTAGATAGATCAAAGAAATAAAACAATAAATCAAGTCTTAAACGCGCGAAGCCACTCATGCATAATTAAGAACCCTATCTAAGAAATCACATACTATCACCAACGATAGATTTAGCTACTCTTAGATAAATTGCAATCAACAAGAATCAAATAAAGATTGAATGAAAACATGTTGAAAAAAATTAATAAAAGCAGAAAAATCGTGAGATACAAGTTACCAACGAAGGTTGTCAATCTCCGATGAATTGCTAACTCACAAGCAAGAATCGAGAATCAAAGATGTCCAATCTCTATGCTCAAGCTTCCAAATCACTAAGAAAAAGAGTCTTTTATGCTAATAATTCCCAGAACAAGATCTGGAGAATTTGTCTCTCAAAATAAGGTGAAAAGGTATGAAAAACGAACAAAATAGGCGAAACTATATATAGTTTACGAAACATGCCAGACGAACCGCTTGGGGTCCCAGGCGAACCGCCCCGCGTGCCGGGCGAACCGCCTGGGAGCTCCAGGTCGGTGGTAGCGAGTTTTTGGCTCTTGGTTTCCTGTTTCGACTCGATTTTGCCTTCTTGTGACCTTTAAGCCTTGAAACTCGTCCCCTAGGCCTCAAAACTCGTCTGGAAACTTCTAGATACACCACGGATGACCACGAAGCACCCAAACTTCATTCTCTCTACCATAGTTGCCCATTAAAAGTACGTTTTTTTATCTAAAACCTGAAATATGCAAAGAAAAGGGAAACGTGACACTATTCTAATAAAATGCACTAAAATATAAGCTAAATTAACCTAGAGGATAGCTAAATTGGTGAAAAAGACTCGAATGAAAGTGTAAAATACACGTTCATCACAACCGCAGTAGTATCAGCAGCAGTCTCAGCAACATTTGCAGCTGTTGCATTCCTAGACTGTTTGTCAGTCTCAGCAACATTTGTAGCTGTTGCTTTCCTAAACTTTTTGTCAGCAGCAGTCTCAGCAACATTTGCAGCTGTTGCTTTCCTTGACTGTTTATCAGCAACCTTGGATCCATTCTGCTTGTAGAAAGCTCTTCCCACATTGCATACTGATTTCTTAATCGACAATGGATTTCTCAGCTGAATCTGTTAATGTTCAAGGATGTAGCATATCTTAAGTCCATACATCACTGGTAGGATTGGAGAGACAGTGTTTTCTTCCACCTTAACTTTGAACTTTGTTACACAATCAACAAGTCTGTTGAAAGTGTATTTCTCCCAGTTGATGTCTGTTTTGCTTTCATAGATATGCATCAACAACAACCATCTTCTCAGGCCTACTTGGTCTATTCCTCCGACTTGGGAGTCTAGAACTTTGATTAGTAGCAATGCTACTAGTCCAAGTGAATGGCAGAGATGCTTCCTCTTTGTGTGTTTATTCCACGTCACAGGAGCAATATCTCCTTTCTTTTCTGACATCACTGTAGAAAGCTTCTATTTCTTCATCAGTGGCAGTGATGTCATCTTCAGTTCCAGTAGTTGGAACCTGAAAGATGTTTGCTAAATCAATCCATTTCAGGATGATTTGCTTTCCCTGAACTGTTGTAGAAATCACTTTTTCAGTTATTCCTTGTCCGTCAGTAAGGGTCTGGATTTCTGCATTATTGTAGAATTCCATTGTGTCTAACATCCTCACCATTTTCTTAGGGTGAGCAGTTATGAAGAAAAGTAGGCCTTGTAGATTTATTTAATTCAACGCCTCAATATTTTCTTCGTCCAATTCTTGTTCATAGAAGTATCTGATATACTTCTCTTTGGCGAATCCGCCCCATTGCATCATCTGCTCACACTTTTCAGCGTTGAGATATGCAGGAGGCATGGGTCTCTCTGTAATTCGGTCGTTTCTTAACACGATTTTTACCGTGTTTTCCAGCACTGTCTGCCTTTGAGGACTTGGTGTTCTTAGATGATTGTCTCTTGGGAGCCATAGCTTATATAGGAGGTAAGATTAGGGGAGTACGAAAAGATGCTTTTCTTTCTTTTTTTTTTTTTTATCGGAGGTACAGTAATTCAGAGCACATGCTAGGGAATTTTTTGCAGAGAAAGGAAATGTGAGTTAAAGAATTTTGTCTTTCTCTAACTCTTCATTTATATAGTGTCTCTATTATGTGAGAAGCTCAATGGTTTTGCTCAGCAAGGGTAAAACGGAGATACAATGAGTTAGTGGAGCCTTGTTAGGAAACTTGTAATTTTGATGAGCAATTAACCATGCTAAATTAAGGAAAGTCTAGTAACTAGTACTCTTAAGGTCCATAGGAATTTAGAATTTTAAGGACATTGTAAAAGAGGAACGTTTGCAGAAAGACTTAGTGTAATTACTAGTTAGGTTCTTTTGTTTGCTGATGATGTACTTTCTTTTTACAAACGAACTATTGAAGATCTAGAACCGCTCAGAAAGTTGAAGATTCGAAGACTGAAGAATTAGAATAATTCTGAGAAAGGTATCTACAAAGGCACATGTTGCTTCAGAAAGTGAGAATTTCAGCAACAGCTTGCATAAGTGAAAATCTATATGACAGAGTAGGTTGTGCTTGCTGAAACTGAGACTGACCACTTTGCTGACAACATATGTGACCTCCTTGCTGAAGAGTACTTGCATTTTGGCTCCAACGTTCATATTTGAATATGATTCAAAAGAACATTAAATGCAAAGTAAGCATGCGAAGAACATGGAGACAAGAAGACAAATGAAGAACGCTGCTGAAAGTACAAAAGCAAGATAGTGACATGTTAAGGTACAAAGCCTTAGAATTTGAAATTCAAACGGCTCCCTTGAGACACTATAAATAGAGATCATCAGGCAAGAGTAGAAGGTGTGTCAACAACGTGATCAAACTCTCACTTGTGTTTTAAACACTCAAATCCTTCTCTACTCTTTACTGCCTATTGATCTGTTCCAAGACTTAAGCTTGAAACAAAAGCTACTTGTGAAGAACTAGAACATTAACGGCTAAGAAATTAGTTAAGTGTTCTTTCTTTCGAACAAGAACAAGTCTTGACACCAGAAACAATCAAACTTGCTTACTGTAAAGTATTACAAGTTGTGTTTCTTTAGATAACTTGTTATAGCTGAAAAGCTATATTCAAGTCATCTCATCCCAAAGCTCTTTAACTGATAAACACCCTTTTCAGGTGTGAAATTCAGGGGGAATTAATCAAGCATAGTGTTGCTGATTATAACTCCCATGTTTGGTGGAGAACAAGGTTACAGTTCTCTAGTTTAGGTTGGAAACGAAGCAAGTGTACTTTGGTTTCTGAGAATCATTAATGATAGGATTTGTAAGGAACCTCACATCTTATCATAGTGGATTCAGTCCTAGAAAGGACAAAGTGGATTAGTTGAGTGATTACGCCACTCTCAGATACCACTATAAAAGTGTTTGTGTGATTTACTTTACTGCACTTAGTTTTCAGCAAGTTACATTTATCGTACACTGTCACTCTGCTCACTTGCTGAAACTAGCTCTCTGAGAAAAGCACTTATTGTAAAAGACTTCCGCACTCTGGTTTTAAGTATCAACGAACTCATTACTGAAAAGTAATAAGTACTTGCTGAGAAAGTAAAGTACCAGCAAACTCATTACTAAAATGTAATAAGCACTTGCTAAGAAAGTTTTAAACAATGAAAAGATTGAAAAGACTATTCACCACCCCTCTAGTCTTTTCTTGTTGTTTAAAGGGACCAACAAGTGGTATCGGAGCTGGTGGTTCTTTAACCTTCAACACTGAACCTAGATCCCCTTAGGTGCTTTCCGTAAATCACTTTCACTTGATCAGTTTCGTAGTCTTTTGCTGACAGGATGTCGCTAGGAGACGCTCCCTTGCTGAAGCTGGAAAACTATGAAAAATGGCGAAACAACATGATGCTACATCTTGAGGCCATTAGTGATGAGATGGTTACTGTCATAAATGATGGACCAATCAAGATCACTAAAATTGAGAGAAGTTTTCCTCACAAAACCACAGAGGCTGGAAAGGAAACTATCTTAGGTGAACCAGTTGATACTGTCGTTCCAAAATCAAGAGAGGAATGGATTTCAGACGAAGCCAAAAGATTCCGTCTTGATGGCCAAGCAAGAAACATCATTATTCGATCTACTCCAGATACTATACAGTGCGAACTGTGGGGTGCAAAAACTGCTAAGGAAGCTTGGAAAATGGTTCAAACAGGTGCAAATGATTCACTGGAAGACTTGGATTTCATATTCACAACTCTAGTGAGTGAGATGGCTGCCTTAGGAGTTGGAAACTTCTATTCAGATTTTGAAAAGGTGAAAACCATTATTAGAAGTCTGAATCAAGAATGGATCCATACTCAGAATTTCTACTATAATCAAGGAATGCCAAATATCACTCAACTGAGTTGTTCTCTCATCTAG
Source organism: Plantago ovata (assembly GCA_028274465.1). NCBI lineage: Eukaryota > Viridiplantae > Streptophyta > Magnoliopsida > Lamiales > Plantaginaceae > Plantago > Plantago ovata. Next base: position 47,356,904 of record CM051456.1, on the reverse strand, counting down.
CTACTGTCAACTATGAGACAAAGTAAAGAGAAAATGTGTTTGCTGAATGATGATGTCGTTTTTCACCAATTAAATTTGTTTTAAAATCCAAAGAATACTTATCACTACACAAACTAGAGTGCAATGACAAGTTTTCCCTCGGGTGCCTTGGACTCATCCTTCTCAATGCTTATTGATGCTCAAACACTCACGAACAAGCCGTGGAGATCAAGGAACTTCAACGGGGCCATTTTCCATCAAAAAAGCTCGTTTTTAGCTCCAAAAACGCCATTTCGTACCTAAGTGCCTGAAAATGCAGAAAACAATAAACGTGACACTATTCTACAAAACTAACCAAAAAACAAGGCTAAAAGATAGCAAAAGAAGGTAAAAATGACAAGATGAACGCGTCAAAAATACGTTCATCAAACTCCCCAAACCAAACCTTTGCTTGTCCTCAAGCAACAAACTATCCTAAATGCAACACAAAAGGAGTCTCATGCCATGTAAATGTAGGAATATTGGGTCGTTTTGCTCTAAGCATACGCAGCGGAATTTCGAAAATTTTACGACCTATCTTGATAACGGTTAATTAACATGCATTACGTGAAACAGATGTTCACTTACAAATGGAGGACTCCCAAATCCTCAAGTGTGGGTTCAGCGAATTCCAATTGTTGCTCCTCGATCTCCTCTTCTGTGAACTCACGATCGTAGAGCTCCAAGTCTTCAAGCTCTGCTCCAAGCAAATCCCAATCCTCGGTATTCTCCAGCTTGAACTCTTTAACCTCGGTATCCACAGATTTTCTTATACCGTAGAGTGCTAGGAAACTCTTTGAACAAGGTTGGGATATATGTGAATTATATGGAGTATTAATTTTATCCTTTTCAAAAGAGGATAAAATATTTTGCTATGTAGTTTTTGTTCTTTTGCTTGTAAAGAGAAGAAGGAGAAGAATGCATGCAATAATAATTTTACGTATATCCAAAAACAAATTCTTCTCTTCTATTTAAAAGCCTTCAACCAAAATAACTACAAGCCAAAATACATGTGGGGGCCGTGGGACCCGGATGAAAGGAAGACCAAATAGAGAGAGAGAGAGCAAGTGGTGGGGACCAAGTCCCCACCTTCTCACGCGCCCGTCTTTCCTTCTCGGGCGCGTGTCGCACACGCGCCCGAGAGATGATTAATGTGCTGGGCCTTTTGGCCCAGCTTCTCCCTTCATTCTTCCCTTCTGATTTGGGCCCAATTGCATTTAGTCCAAATCAAATTTGGTCCAATTCATGCACTCCATTTTAATTGTTCAAGTCCAATTTGACCCAATTAAATTATTCACACTTGATAATAAATAATGTTAATCTAATTAACATTTATTTGTTTAATAATAAATAATATTAATCTAATTAATATTCTATTTATTAGTAATCCCGATTTGGTAGAGTACTAATCATGTAGTGTGACCCGTAGGGCCTTATATATTAATCACTAATCTAATTAGGTTCACGGTGAAAATTCTAGACGGTTTACCGGACAACATTAATATATAAGGACGTTTGTAAGGATATACAAATCACCTTTAGTGTAAGGCTAATATAGTCCCTTCATTCTCGAATACTCGAATAAGTCTAGAACTTGATATCGTGTCCGTTCCAATAACTTATTCATTTCTTTCTCATTCTTGTTAGTTGATCTTCGATCATATCCAAACACCATTTTGAATATATCGTAACGCATTGGCCAATGACTAACGATCAACCTAACTATGAGATGTAAAGTATTCTCTCCAATGTCTATTGCGAGGAATGAATTCTATCTTGGTTCAACTACTACTCCCATGCGCTTCATAATATATCCAACGCATGCCGTATCTACCCCAAGTGGAGTGCAAGCATTGGTCATGGTCAAGATATATTATTCCACACATGTAGTCAGTATTGACCTCAAGTCAAAGGACTGTTAATTACCTTACACACCGATACTTCCGTAGACACATTAATAGAATTAATCAAACGGTTTATCGGTGGGTCAGTCAACACCCTCTAAGGTGTACCATGCATCCATCATGAATGATCAAGTCATTCGTAGTTGTGAGAGTCACTACATTCCTCTAAGAATATGATGCAGATCGCATGCCAATCTTTAACGTGCGTCATTGATATCCCAAATCTCAATGACCTCGATTGGGACTATTTTAGGACTTATGTTCTGTCATCCAAGTTCTCACACATTTGGTAATAACATATAGTCCATGGGAACATCTTATAGAATTATCTTAAAACAACCAAATAAATAATCCAAAGATGTAGAGCCAATTAATATGCACTATAAATAATAATAAACTGATTATGATCTAAGTACATATCATCTTGCAAATGGTTGTCTCTAGGACATACATACTTTCAATCTCCCACTTGGCCTAGAGCCAATCACCCATTTGTCTAACACCTATGTTCTCGTAATGTCTAACATGCTTCTCCGAGCTCAAGGCTTTGGTGAAAGGGTCAGCCACATTATCTTCAGTGGGGACACGTTCTATAGATACTTCTCTTCTAGCTACCAGTTCTCTAATTACATGGTATTTCCTAGGTACATGCTTGTTCCTGTTGGTGGATCTTGGTTCCTTTGCCTGTGCAACAGCCCCAGTGTTGTCACAGTAAACTTTTATCGGTCCAACATTTGGAACTACCCCTAGTTCCTTGAGGAACTCAGACATCCAGACGGCTTCTTTCGCAGCCTCTGATGCAGCAATGTACTCGGATTCGGTCGTAGAATCAGCAACAGTTGCTTGCTTGCAACTTTTCCAGCTAACAGCCCCACCATTGAGTACAAACACATACCCAGTTTGTGATTTGTAATCATCCGGATCAGATTGGAAACCGGCATCGGCATATCCAGATGCTATCAACTCCGGTTGTCCACCAAACACCAAAAATTGATCCTTAGTTCGTCTAAGATACTTGAGGATCGTCTTAACAGCAGTCCAATGCTTAAGACCTGGATTCTTTTGGTGACGACAAGTGACACTTAATGCAAAGGCCACATCTGGCCTGGTGCAATTCATGGCATACATGATAGATCCAATTGAAGACGCATATGGGATTCTTTTCATGTGTTCCATTTCTTCTTCAGCCGAAGGACTATCATTCGACGAAAGAATAACACCATGACTTGCTGGCAAGAAACCCCTCTTGGATTCTTCCATTCGAAAGCGTTTAATCACTTTGTCAATATAGGTGGATTGTGACAACCCTAACATCCTGTTGGCTCTATCCCTATGGATTTTGATGCCAAGAATGTATCAGGCTTCACCCAGGTCCTTCATTGAGAAGATTCTGGACAACCAATCTTTTACTGACTGTAGGAGGGGAATATTGTTTCCCATGATCAGAATGTCATCGACATATACGACCATGAAAACAATTCCTTCATTGCAGCGTTTTATATATACGCAAGGATCTTCCATACTTCTGACAAAGTCAAACGATTTGACAGCTTCGTCAAAGCGGATATTCCAGCTTCTAGAGGCTTGCTTCAGTCCATATATGGACCTCTGCAGCTTGCATATTGATTTGGGAGATGACTTGGATGTGAATCCTTCAGGTTGTATCATATACACCTCTTCTTCCAAATTTCCATTAAGATTCAAGAAGTGGTTGAAGGAGACTCATTCGTTGAGAGTCTGGGTAGAATAGGGGAGTGTCTTCTCTTTCTAGGGAACCCTCCTTCGTTTGATGAGAGCCAGTATTGGTTCGCCCTCTCTTTAGGAAAAGTCTCGCTTGGTGAACAGTAGTAAGCCCTCGATTTCATAGGCACGGGGCAATTGTAGTATGATAGCATGCATCATTGTGTCGTCACTGACCAGGTCCAGGTAGAAGATGTTACGAGAGACTCCTTTGTTTAACCAAGTGCACATGAGAATGTGTATATTCGCAATCGAGGCATTCTTCAACCTACTTGCATGTCATGCTCACTTGGTTTTGTTCATAAGCATTTGGTAGATTCAATAGATTAGTTCACTTTACTGAAAGTATGTATGTCCTAGAGACAACCATTTGCAAGATGATATGTACTTAGATCATAATCAGTTTATTATTATTTATATTGCATATTAATTGGCTCTACATCTTTGGATTATTTATTTGGTTGTTTTAAGATAATTCTATAAGATGTTCCCATGGACTATATGTTATTACCAAATGTGTGAGAACTTGGATGACAGAACATAAGTCCTAAAATAGTCCCAATCGAGGTCATTGAGATTTGGGATATCAATGACGCACGTTAAAGATTGGCATGCGATCTGCATCATATTCTTAGAGGAATGTAGTGACTCTCACAACTACGAATGACTTGATCATTCATGATGGATGCATGGTACACCTTAGAGGGTGTTGACTGACCCACCGATAAACCGTTTGATTAATTCTATTAATGTGTCTACGGAAGTATCGGTGTGTAATGTAATTAACAGTCCTTTGACTTGAGGTCAATACTGACTACATGTGTGGAATAATATATCTTGACCATGACCAATGCTTGCACTCCACTTGGGGTAGATACGGCATGCGTTGGATATATTATGAAGCGCATGGGAGTAGTAGTTGAACCAAGATAGAATTCATTCCTCGCAATAGACATTGGAGAGAATACTTTACATCTCATAGTTAGGTTGATCGTTAGTCATTGGCCAATGCGTTACAATATATTCAAAATGGTGTTTGGATATGATCGAAGATCAACTAACAAGAATGAGAAAGAAATGAATAAGTTATTGGAACGGACACGATATCAAGTTCTAGACTTATTCGAGTATTCGAGAATGAAGGGACTATATTAGCCTTACACTAAAGGTGATTTGTATATCCTTACAAACGTCCTTATATATTAATGTTGTCCGGTAAACCGTCTAGGAGTTTCACCGTGAACCTAATTAGATTAGTGATTAATATATAAGGCCCTACGGGTCACACTACATGATTAGTACTCTACCAAATCGGGATTACTAATAAATAGAATATTAATTAGATTAATATTATTTATTATTAAACAAATAAATGTTAATTAGATTAACATTATTTATTATCAAGTGTGAATAATTTAATTGGGTCAAATTGGACTTGAACAATTAAAATGGAGTGCATGAATTGGACCAAATTTGATTTGGACTAAATGCAATTGGGCCCAAATCAGAAGGGAAGAATGAAGGGAGAAGTTGGGCCAAAAGGCCCAGCACATTAATCATCTCTCGGGCGCGTGTGCGACACGCGCCCGAGAAGGAAAGACGGGCGCGTGCTGCACGCGCCCGGGTGGTTAAGAGAAGGTGGGGACTTGGTCCCCACCACTTGCTCTCTCTCTCTCTATTTGGTCTTCCTTTCATCCGGGTCCCACGGCCCCCACATGTATTTTGGCTTGTAGTTATTTTGGTTGAAGGCTTTTAAATAGAAGAGAAGAATTTGTTTTTGGATATACGTAAAATTATTATTGCATGCATTCTTCTCCTTCTTCTCTTTACAAGCAAAAGAACAAAAACTACATAGCAAAATATTTTATCCTCTTTTGAAAAGGATAAAATTAATACTCCATATAATTCACATATATCCCAACCTTGTTCAAAGAGTTTCCTAGCACTCTACGGTAGAAGAAAATCTGTGGATACCGAGGTTAAGGAGTTCAAGCTGGAGAATACCGAGGATTGGGATTTGCTTGGAGCAGAGCTTGAAGACTTGGAGCTCTACGATCGTGAGTTCACAAAAGAGGAGATCGAGGAGCAACAATTGGAATTCGCTGAACCCACAGTTGAGGATTTGGGAGTCCTCCATTTGTAAGTGAACATCTCTTTCACGTAATGCATGTTAATTAACCGTTATCAAGATAGGTCGTAAAATTTTCGAAATTCCGCTGCGTATGCTTAGAGCAAAACGACCCAATATTCCTACAGTGGTATCGGAGCTTGGTTTGATTTAACGGTTATTTACATGTTAAATTGCATATGCTTTAGTTACGTTGTTTATTAAAACATGTTTCGTTATTATTATTATGCATGATAAACTAGGTTTATTGCTTAATTATTTTATTTAGTTAGAATGTGAGTTAAATATTATAATCAAATAATATTATAATCAAATAATTATTTGGGTATTCAATTAATTAATGGTAATTAATTAACTAATGAGAGTTTAGTGGGAAGTTGCTGTACAAGTCGTGACATGGGTTTCTTGGAAGTTACCCATTTACTGGGTTAGAATTTACTGGGAGTAATATAATTTTACTGTATTACAGTTTAATATAAAAAAAAAAAATTTACTTCCTCCGGTTTTATTCTTCACGGCAGCAGCAACTGTTCCGTTGGTCTCTGGCTTCGGCCTATTAAAAAAAAAAAAAAAAAAAAAACAAAAAAAAAAAAAAAAGGGTTTTGAGATTTGGAATCTCTGACTCATGAGACAACGATTGTATAAATTGGTAATGAAAGAAAACGTGATTGGTGAAGCTTGGAGCTCACCGGAATCTCGTCGGATTTTTGGAGCTCACGGGTTGTCGAACTTTCGGGCCAAAATTCGGTTTAACTTGCTCCCACTAATAAGGTTTATGATTCAAAGGGGTTAATTACAAGTTTCTTTAACTTTGGAAGTGTTTTGAATCTCTGAAAATTCGAAAAATAAAGTATGGGACCTGTTTGAGCTTTTGCAGAGAATTTGGGGCAAGATTGTTGGTGAATTAGACTTAGTCTAGGGGCTGGAAACAATTTACATAGTGTAAAATTACTTCAATGCCCCTTATTGTTTAATTGCACTATAAAACACCCAGAACTTGTTTTTCTTTGCACTTGGCTCCTGAAAAACTTTAGAAGTCTCTCATTTTCACCCAGAAAATTATATTTGTAATTTTGGAGATTTACAAATTAATATATTTTAGAAATATATTATTATTTAATCCTTTAGAAGGTTGTAATAATTATTTAATATAATATTTAACTCACATTAGGTTTGACCTTGCATGTTAAGGGTTTATTAAAGTTATTTAATTTATGTAACTTTATTATTTATCCATTTTATGCATGAATAGGATAAAGCCCTTAAGTATTGCATGTGTAGGACACAAGTTATTGAATGCATGTTTAGGATCTTGGTCGTATGTTTAAGATTACCCCAATATTTAAATGTACCCCAAGTTAAATTTTATGTCTTGGACTAGGTCTAAACGACGTCACCCATCATAATTAAATGGTGCACTAATCCTTTTCGTTCGAGAGTATTTACACCCTAGTGTTTGCTCCGTTCTACGAGGCTAAGTCCTATTTATAGATGCATGGTAGCATTGTGTGATGGTTATGACTAACTTATCTATGTCTTGTCGCCCTAGCGTCGGAATAGTTTAAGGACGTCGGTCAAACTTGGTTTGACCAAACAAGAGTTACTTAGAGTAATTGGTTTAGAGGCCTACCGGTTTATTCATTATAGCGGTTCAGCCCTAGCTGGGGTTATAATAAAGTTAATGCGGATCTTGTCCACTATGAATGTATTTGATATAATTCCGAACTCTTTTATGTGGGGTCATTGAGTATGCTAAAATAGTGGGAGCTAAATATTGCTAAAGTCCATGTATATTTAGTTGCTGATTATGATCATGAAATTTGCCTTAGTTTAATTTCATTCTTTATATTTACTTCTCTAGGTCAAGAAAAATGTCTAACCTGTCCATCAAAAGCATCTTGGAGAAGCATGTTCTGACTGGGCCGAACTATCTGGATTGGATCCGGAATGTGCGTTTGGTTCTCAGGCAAGAAAAAGTTGAGTATGTGTTGGACACACCTATCCCAGTCGCACCGACTGAGGCTGCTGCACTTGTGGACTATGATCCAGCTCCCCGCAAGAAGCATGTTGATGATGCTGCCAATGTACAGTCTGTCATGCTCGCTTCCATGAGCATGGAGCTGCAGAGGCAACACGAGCATATGATGCCCTATGAGATGTTGGAGCATCTCAAGAGTCTCTTTGACTCTCAACCTAAGAGCCTCAAGTTTGACTTGCTGAAAGAGCTCTTAAGGTCCAGGCTCCAGGAAGGAGGCAACGTATCAGATCACGTTCTCAAATGATAAGTATGATTGAAAAGCTAGCATCTGTTGGCATATCATTTGAGAACAGTGTGTCTGCTGTGATTGTTCTCCAGTCACTCCCTGACTCGTTCTCGACGTTCATTGTGAACTTCAACATGAATGACAAGGAGGTGACACTGCCGGAGCTCCACAACATGCTGAAGACTTATGGTCAGACCATAAGCAAAGGAAAGAGTGTTCTCATGGTGGGATCTACTTCAAAGACCGGTCCATGGAATGGTTCCAAGAATAGGTTCAAGAAGAAGAAGAAGGCGAAGGTTGGACCGAAGCCTCAAACACTCAAGCCCAAGGGAGGGGTGCAGAAGCAGGCAAAGGTTGCGAAGGATGCCTGCCTCTATTGCAAGGCAAAGGGGCACTGGAAGAGGGACTGTGAGAAGGCTAACGCCGATGGAGCTTTGCATGGTGCATCTGGCTCGAACACAGGTATATTTGTTATTGAAATTAATATGTCTACAAATAATTCCAATTGCTGGGTATTAGATACAGCGTGTGGCTCACACATTTGTAATAATGTGCAGGGCCTAAGTGACAGCAGACTGGTTAGACCAGGGGAAGTCGACCTACGCGTGCGGAATGGAGCATGAGTTGCTGCTGAGCGTGTAGGAACTTATAGACTAGACTTGCCCTCGGGATTTATTTTAGAACTAAGTAATTGTTATTTTGTTCCTTCAATCATCAGAAATATTATTTCTATTCCTATGTTAGACATTGATGGTTTCTCATTTTGTTTTGCGAATAGTAATTGTTACATTTTGCATAATGACGTTAATTATGGGATTGCACCACTCGTGAATGGTTTATATTTACTTGATTGTAGACATAATATGTTTCATATACAAAACAAGAAGCCTAAATTAAGTAATGTGAAAAATCCTACCTACTTGTGGCATTGTAGACTTGGCCATATAAATGAGACGAGAATTGCACGATTAAATAAGTTGGACTATTTAACTTCATTTGATTTCGAATCATATGGACAATGTGAATCATGTCTCAAAGGAAAGATGACCAACAAACCCTCTCTAGGAAAGGGAGTACGAGCCGAGAAGGTACTTGAGTTGATCCATAGCGATGTGTGTGGACCTTTCGCAACCCAAGCTAGGGGAGGTTATTCATACTTCATAACCTTTACTGACGACTTCTCTAGATTTGGACATGTGTATCTTATGAAGCACAAATCCGAAGCCTTTGAGAAGTTTAAGGAGTATAGAAACGAAGTAGAAAAACAACTCGAAACGAGCATTAAGTCTCTTCGATCTGATCGTGGAGGCGAATACTTGAGTAGAGAATTCACAGATTACTTAAAAGAAAATGGGATTAGATCTCAATGGACACCTCCTGGAACACCACAATTAAACGGTGTTTCCGAAAGGAGAAATCGAACTTTGTTAGACATGGTGAGATCCATGATGAGCTTCTCTACTCTTCCGACATTCTTATGGGGATATGCATTACAAAACTCAATATACATTCTGAATCGCGTTCCATCAAAGTCAGTCGAAAAGACACCATATGAGTTATGGCATGGTAAGAAGCCTGTTCTCTCACACATGCGAACCTGGGGTTGTCCAGCATATGTGAAGAAGATGCTCACTGGCAAATAGGAAACAAAAAGTGTAAAGTGTTATTTCATCGGTTATCCTAGGGAAACCAGAGGTTACTTTTTCTATTCTCGCGATGATTCCAAGATCATCGTTTCTAGGAATGTGAATTTTCTAGAAGATGACTTTGTCTTTAAAGATCAAGATCGTAGTAGAATAGAATTGGAAGAAATTCAAGAACCACGAAATAACAATGAGGTTGAAGAATTGTCAAATGGAGTTGACAACAATTCAGTGGGAGCAGTAGGAGATACAAATGCTAGAAGCGAAATACTAGGTGAGCTTCTTGCATCCAGTGGGAGCACAACAGTGAATGTGTCACAACCACTAAATTCTCCTACTTCACCGGCAATACCAGTTGTGGAAACTGACTTGCCCCCACACCAGGAACCTGTCACGGACAATATTCCTGAGATAGCTCGGGTTGTAGGACAACCTGACAATGAAGAACCTCAACGCAATCAGAATGTAGAGCAAGAACAAACGACAATAGTTATACCACAAAGAGTAAGGAAGGGAAGGGTTATACCCGAACAAGTAATTGCAGTACGTAGGTCGGAAAGGGAAAGAGTTCCAAAGAAAAAGGTGAGTTTACTCTTAGAGACTCATGAAGATGATGTTGTAAATTCACCTGATTTGGATGACCCTAAGACTTACACCGAGGCAATGTCGGACATTGACTCGGAGAGGTGGCAAGAAGCCATGAAATCCGAAATAAACTCGATGTATCAAAATCAAGTTTGGAACTTGGTTGAATTGCCAGATGGGGTTAGACCTATTGGATGCAAATGGGTTTTCAAGAGAAAAACCGATGCCGATGGCAAGATACAAACCTACAAGGCTAGGTTAGTGGCAAAGGGTTATAATCAAAGACAAGGTATTGATTATGATGAGACCTTTTCGCCAGTAGCTAAAATTAAGTCTATTCGGATTTTACTTGCTATAGCTGCATATCATGATTACGAGATTTGGCAAATGGATGTGAAAACCGCTTTCCTTAATGGAAATTTGGAAGAAAGCAGCAGTACTAAGCGTCAAAAACACCTCCCCAAACCTATTCGAAAGAATAGGTTTGAGCACAAAGATGAAAAAGAAAAGGAAAGACTCTTTTACAAAGACACCTCCCCAAACCTATTCGAAAGAATAGGTTGGGACACAAAAACAAAAAGAAAAAGAAAATGAAAACTTTACAACGACTCAAAGACGAAAGACAAGATCAACGAAGCAACCCCCTCCCCAAACCTATTCGATAGAATAGGTTTAATACAAGGAATCGCACACCTCACACTACCTCCTTCCTAGGCATTTGGCAATCTCTAATCGAGGTGAAGAACTTGTCGCCTCTTACGTACATAATTACACGGGTTACAACCATAGACTCTAACATGCATCATTTTATAAGGCCATCGTGAACCGCAGCAGAAGAAACACCACTCAAGGTGATGTCGAGACTACTAAGCTTAACTAGTGCACATGCGAATGTGACAAACCAAGCGAGACAAGCCTCAAACTACTTGCAAAGTGATGCAACATATGATCAATGGTCATAAACACTTAGTCTACTCAATAAAAAAGTTCAAAAGACTTGGCAATAAACTCCACACACAACAACGTGCAACAACTAATCTAGGGATGATATGCAAAAATTTGAGAAAACACGACAAATCACATGAACTTGAGTAAAATCAGGCATGTACGAACCACACAAGCATATAGTATTGAAAATCCAATACCCCCTCCCCAAACCTAAACTTTTGCTCGTCCTCGAGCAAAGAAAAGTTGAATGAAAAGGAAAAACTGGATTGAAAGTACACTTCGCTGAGATAAAGGTTCGTGTCCAATCTCCTATATATGAGTAGTACCTGAAAGGACTCAAGAAACATGTGAAAACGGGTGCGCAAAGGTGAGAAGAATTGAAAAACGAGGAAAATCTGGGTACAGGGTCCAGGCGGACCGCTTGGAGGGAGCCAAGCGGTCCGCTTGTCAAGCGGAGCGCTTGGGAGGCTCCAGGCGCTCCGCTTGAAATTCCAGTAAACTTTTTGATTTACTGAAATTTCAAGCGTTTGGCCCTTCCAAGCGCTTCGCTTGGCTCTGTTTCCAGATTTTCGATGTTTTTTCCTATCTTAATCTCCTAAGGCACCAAGACAAACACTAGACTAAACGAATCAAGACAAAAGACACACATGCCACAACTACAAAAGCAATAAAAAGGAAAAACTAAACTACATGCAAAAAAATACCGCAAAGGTTATCCATTATCAAATGGGAACGAATCTCGTGCATTCGTTCCATTACTCCTTGCTTCTTGGGAACCATCTTTGTCTCCTCTCCTCAAGTCCTCAAGCAAATCCATGATTCCCTGAAAATAAAAATCAACTAAATTAACAAAATCAAAATCTAAGAAATAACTAAAGGAATCAGAGGGAAAATAAAAAGAAAAAAGTGGATCAAAACTCCCTTGAAGCTCATAGGTGGGTGCATGGACCAGAACATAGGAGTCAAGATCAAGAGTGTCTGTAGCAATAGAATCCAAACATGTCGATTCAGAGACACCAAAATATTCAGAGAGTAGCTCCTCGATCTCAACACAACTCAAGACAACACTGTCTGACTCAGGTGAAGCAATGGATTCAGTCATCACCTCCTCCACGACTTCTTCTTTACCAACAGTCTTGACATCCTCAGTTAAGGACGTGGAATCCAAGATAAGCACTGAAGAGGCTTCATCAATAGATTCTTCACAACATTCCTCTACATTGGCTATGCCGATTTCTGGTGGCGGACTAGCAAAGCGAGACGTCCATGTCTTTGAACCGGGAGGTGAGTCCCAATCCCAATGTTCCAGAAACTTGTTGGTTATTTCATCCCAAGTGTGCAATGATCTTTCCGGCGGGATTCTGAGCCACTCACGAGCGCTCCCTCTCAAGGCTCCCACAAATCCCCTTATACAAAGCTGCTCATGTGATAAAATAACCCCCTCCACATTCTCACGAGGTATGCTCAACACACCTTCCTCGAACGTGTCTAAGAACCCTCTTGGATCATCACCACTCGAAAACGTTGAAACAATGGAGTAGTACGAAGGATCAAAGTCATAATCCTTGCAATCTTCGTCCAATGTTATGCAAGGCCCTCGAGGCTTCACATACCTTGTCAAAGAAGCTCGCATACTCATCCTTACAAGGAACTAGTTTCTGCACATGAGGAAACAAGAAACCAAGGAGCAGAATCCACAAAAGAATTAAAAAAAACTTGCAAGGAAAAAAAAAACCTCTAATCTAATAATATATACAAAGAGCGCAAGCACGCAAGGTAACCAAGAGCAGATTAGATAAATTTTCTGAAAAATATAAGGGGAAAGAAATGAGGTGAGAAAGTGATGTTGGCTGAAAAACCAAAACAAAAACACCAACCAAAGGAGTTAAGTCCCTGGCAACGGCGCCAAATTGATGATGTCGTTTTTCACCAATTAAATTTGTTTTAAAAGCCAAAGAACACTTATCACTACACAAACTAGAGTGCAATGGCAAGTTTTCCCCCGAGTGTCGTTCTCTCGGGACCTAACGTGGCTTTGATTGTGGTTTTTGCTAGTTATTTCAGACAACGAGTTCAAATGTTTATAGAATCGCTTTCTTAGAACAAAGCAACGAGAAATCAGATTGTTGTAATCAAATTTGGAAAATGGTTGGTGGTAGAAATCAAATACACATGCATGGGTTACGAATATGCTCACAAGTTCAGTGCGTAAAACCTTCGATCAAGTCTCCTAAGCAACTCGTCTAGGTAACTTTCAAGACACACATCATAAAAGACCACTATCAATACTTTAGAGGTGCTTGTCACTAACACCATTTATCTAGCATGCTGCAAATCTCTAACATACAATCCTATAGCTTTCATTGACCAAGAGTTTGTCACTATACTCAATTCGAATATATTTTATAGGCAACTAAGAATCATATGAAGGAATTTGCAGCAAGATTGAATCACAATCTCATGTAAGCATAAACATAACCCATAACATGCATATTCTACATTCTACCACCAACACAAAGGATTTAGCTACTCATATTCATCAACATAGACATCAAATCATATGAATTGTAAATAGAATACATCAAATCAAACTACTAGACAAGAGATAATGATACAATGTTACCACCAAGCTGTCACTAATCGGTGGGTATTGATGAAAACCTCTCCGTAGATGAAACAATGGATGAAATCCTATGCCAAAACCTTTAATCCAATCTAAAATACAATGTAATCTGAGTTTTTTCTGAGTTTTGGGGCTTAGGAGCTCTCCAAAACAAAGCTACAGTTCAAAAGTATCCAAAAAGTAACAGAAGATCAGATCTAAGAAGGAAAATCCGAAAACGTAACCGCTGCCAAGCGGACCGCTTGGAGAGGCCAAGCGAAGCGCTTGGCAAGCGAAGCGCTTTGGCCCTCCAAGCGCTTCGCTTGGATGCTGTGCCAAAGCTCCTGGAAAATGAAGCGGATCGCTTCACTATTCCAGGCGCTTAGCTTGGCTCCTGGGCAGATTTTTGTCTTCAAACTCAATCTTTTTGCCCTCGTACGGCCCTCGGGTGCCTTGGACTCATCCTTCTCAATGCTTATTGATGCTCAAACACTCACGAACAAGCCGTGGAGATCAAGGAACTTCAACGGGGCCATTTTCTATCAAAAAAGTTCGTTTTTAGCTCCAAAAATGCCATTTCGTACCTAAGTGCCTGAAAATGCAGAAAACAATAAACGTGACACTATTCTACAAAACTAACCAAAAAACAAGGCTAAAAGATAGCAAAAGAAGGTAAAAAAGACAAGATGAACGCGTAAAAAATACGTTCATCACTGAAAAATCGCAAAACATTGCTCTTGGCTGCCAAGCCGTCATCTTCAGAAAAGAAGAATGATAAAGAGCCTGCTGATGAAATTGCTCTTGCAGTTAGAAACATGAAGAAATTAATCAGTAAGGAACTTGAAAGGCGAAAAGCAAAAGAGAAGCTGAAAAATTAATCACGCAGCGGTCTGCCGTGCGGAATTCCTCCTCCGGATCTTCGATTTCGGCCCCTTGCACGGTTTTGAGCTCCGAAACTTGATCTCTTGGCCTTGAAACTCGTCTCGGTACTCCTTGACACACCACGGGTGATCTCGTTGCACCAAAACATCATTGTTTCGCCATGAATTACTTCCAAATACGCGATTTCCACCTAAAACCTGAAAAGAACAAAAGAAATGGAAACATGACAGCAACTTGTATATTTCCAAAATCCGCGAATTTTCATATCATTCATCATTATTTTACAGACTTAAACCCTAGAGCTTGTTCTGGGTATATTTTCTCTTAGAACCTTTGTATATTAGCGAATTTGGAGCTAGAGGAGAGATTTGGACACCGTTTTATCTCACCTTGCTAGATCTTTGTGAGTTTTAGCCATTCACCGGAGATTGACAACCTGTGGTGATAACTTTGTATCTCACAATTCTGCTATTTATCTTTCAATTCACCATGTTTTCATTCATTATTGCTTCAATTATGATTGTCGATTGTGTTATTTATATGAGTAGCTAAGCATCTAGTTGGTGATAGTATGTGAATTCGTAGCTAGGGTTCGTATTATGCATGATTGAGTTTCTGAGTCTTTTACTTGTTTAATTATCTTAATTCAATTCTTTGATCCGAATAAGCCATATATCTTCGTCGAAAAGTGTTAGAAACACTAGGACAATTCAAGATCATCGATTCAATTATATATAATTTGCATGTACTGCTTGAACTAAGACTGACAACCTTAGCCAAGTATTAGTATAGATAGGAAGCTTTCAAAATACACGTCTACAAATCTGTCTTTGGTGTTTGTTTATTCGAATTAATTTTAAGGCAGTACGAGTTGCACTTTCATGCATAATTAGAACTTGATGCTTAGAACGAGCATACTATCACCAGCTCTCTCCATATATTGTTAAGTTAAGTTAAGATAAATTTGTTTTCTGAAATTATATTTAGTTAATTAGTTAAAGCTAGTTTAGTCCCTAGAGATCGACACTCGAGGTCATCTTACCTTTGCGCTACGTGTTTTGTGTCGTTGTGAGTTTCCCTTTGGCTTTCAAACAAATTTATTTGATTGTTCGAGTCTGACAATCTCGTTCATCAATTGACAAACGCCAAGTGACTAGATCCAAAGTGTCTACTAATCAAGAACTTGGTGAAGAAGCAAATGTTATTGAAGCAGAAGCTTTGTTCTCTTACTTTGTTTCAGAAATTGAGCCCAATACCATAGAAGAAGCTTTAAAGCATTCTGAATGGATCAAGGCAATGCAAGAAGAACTGGATCAATTTGAAAGGAACAAAGTCTGGAAACTTGTACCCCTTGCTGAAGGAAAGAAAGCAATTAGTGCAAAGTGGGTGTTCAGAAACAAGCTGAGTGAGTCTGGAGAAGTAACAAGGAATAAAGCACGTTTAGTTGCTCAAGGTTATTGCCAGACTGAAGGATTGGACTATGATGAGTCTTATGCACCAGTTGCAAGATTGGATGCAATTAGACTTTTCTTAGCCTTTGCTGCTCATAATGACTTCATTGTTTATCAAATGGATGTTAAAAGTGCATTCCTAAATGGTGAACTTGCTGAAGAAGTCTACCTAGAACAAACCCCTGGCTTTGAACTTCCCTCAGAAACCAAGATGGTATACAAGCTTCAAAAAGTTGTATATGGTCTAAAGCAAGCACCTAGAGCTTGGTCTGATACCTTAGCTAAGTTCTTGCTGGATAATGGTTTCAAGAAAGGTGAAGTTGATAAAACCTTATTTACCATGAACCATGATGGTAAAATACTCTTAGTCTAGATTTATGTGGATGACATAATATTAGGATCTAAGAACAAGCAACTTTGTGATGATTTTGCCAAACTCATGACAAACAAGTTTGAAATGAGTATGATGGGCAAATTGAACTACTTCCTAGGATTGCAAGTCAAGCAACTCAAAGATGGAATATTCATATATCAAGCAAAGTATGCAAAGGAAATGCTCATAAAGTTCAAGATCAAAGAGGAAGAGAAACCTGAAAAGATCCCTATGAGTGTTGGTACCAAATTGGGCTATACTAAACAATACGAAAGTGTGGATGAACACAATTATAGGAACCTCATTGGTTCCATGGTGTATCTAACAGCAAGTAGGTCTGACATTCAGTATGCTGTTTGTGTGTGTGCAAGCCAATCTGGTCCAAGAGAATCACACTACAAAAAGGAACTCAAAATACTGAAATATGTCAAAGGCACAGTCAATGTTGGATTATGGTATCCAAAAGATTCTGGATTAGAATTGGTAGGTTATTCTGATGCTGATCATGGAGGATCAACTCTTGATAGAAAAAGTACTTCTGGAACATGTCAGTTTCTAGGTACAAGATTAATATCATGTTTCAGCAAGAAGCAAACCTGTGTTGCCAATTCATCTACTGAATCTGAATACATTGCGGCTGGTTGTTGCACCGCTCAAATCCTTTGGATTCAACAACAATTAAGAGATTATGGTATTTCTGCATAGAAAACACAAATCTTTTGTGATAATACAAGTGCTATTGCGAGCACAAAAAATCCTATGTTCAACTCAAGGACAAAGCACATTGATATTAGACATCATTTCATTAGAGATCATGTGGGAAAAGGAGACATTGAGGTTGTAAAAGTAGGTACTGATGATCAACTTGCTGACGTCTTTACCAAGCCCCTTCCAGATAATAGATTCGCAATGCTAAGGTATAACCTTGGATTGATTGAACTACCTCAAAAAAAAGGGATACATTTGGTTGGATTGCTGAAACAGGCATTCAGCAAGCGAATGGTTGCTTAAAGGTTATTTATTCCTTGAAAAGTCCCATTCCACTGACCTCTCTGAAAGAAATGTTTGTACACGAAATGTTTGCTGAAACAGGCATTCAGCAAGTAATTCCTTCAAACCGGGTATTTGTTAGGAAACTTGATCACTTGTTGAAATGGGTACTCAGTAAGAAAATTTCAAAGATTGCCGAAACTGGCATTCAGACAATCAAGTATTCAAGTATCAAAAGATAAATATGAGACGGGAACTCAAGAAAGAGAAAAAATGCTCTCACTAAAAGAGAATTTAACTAAAAATATCACAATATAAAAAGAATTTACTGAGACAGGAACTCAGAAATATCTTTGACCCTAAGAAAAATGAGATATTTGATTAAGGGGGAACTTTCAGCAACTACAAGGCTTGTTACTTAAAAATTAATTGCTAAAGTCAGAAGGATTAAAATTGCTGAAAATATTCTTGTATACTTAAGCAAGCAATTAGCTTGGAAGTAAAATAGATCAAATCCCGTGAATCAAGGTAAAATCAATTGTGACGTTAATCGTGGCATAGATAAACTCGCTGTAAATCATGACATGAAATACAATCGTGGCCATTGATTTTAAAGCAGTTGATGATCTAACGGTTAATATTACAAAGAGAAACCATGCTCTGACGGTTTCGTGTTAGTGGACCACTACGCATTTAATGCAAAGGCTCCACTAACTCGTTGAATCTTTGTTTTACCTTTGCTGAGAACTCAAAACCATTGAACTTATCACATAACAGAGACACTATACAAATGAAGAGTTAGAGAAAGACAAAAATTCTTTAACTCACATTTCCTTTCTCTGTAAAAATTCCCTAGCCTGTGCTCTGAATTACTATACCTCCGGTAAAAAAGAAAAGTCTCTTTTTCGTACTCCCCCAATCTTACCTACTATATAAGAGATGGCTCCCAAGAGACAATCATCGAAGAACACCAAGTCCTCAAAGGCAGACAATGCTGGAAAAAGCAATGCTCCTACTCCGGTAATAACTCCGGTGAAAAACACGGTGAAAATCGTGTTGAGAAACGACCGTATTACAGAAAGACCCATGCCTCCTGCATATCTCAACGCTGAAAAGTGTGAGCCGATGATGCAATGGGGTGGATTTGCTAAAGAGAAGTATATCAAATACTTCTATGAACAAGAACTGGATGAAGAAAATCTTGAGGCGTTGAATTACATAAATCAACAAGGCCTACTTTTCTTCATCACTGCTCGCACTAAGAAAGTGAACATGTTGGACACTATAGAATTCTACAACAATGCAGAAATCCAGACCCTTACTGATGGACAAGGAATAACTGAAAAAGTGATTTCTAAAACAGTTCAAGGAAATCAAATCATCCTGAAATGGATTGATTTAGCAAACATCTTTTAGATTCCAACTGCTGGAACTGAAGATGACATCACTACCACTGATGAAGAAATAGAAGCTTTCTACAGTGATGTCTGAAATGAAAGGATAAAGAAAGGAGAGATTGCTCTTATGACTTGGAATAAGCACACAAAAAGGAAGCATTTCTGCCATTCACTTGGTCTAGTAGCGCTGCTACTAATCAAAGTTCTAGACTCCCAAGTTGGAGGAATAGACCAAGTAGTCCTAAGAAGATAGCCATTGCTGATGCATATCTATGAAAGCAAAACAGACATCAACTGGGTTAAGTACATTTTCAACAAACTTTTTGATTGTGTTACAAAGTTCAAGGTCAAGCTTGAAGACAACACTGTCTCACCTTCACTTCCAATGATGTATGGACTGAAAATATGCTACATCCTTAACATTACCAGATTTAGTTGAGAAACCCATTGCCGATTAAGAAATCAGTATGCAATGTGGGAAGAGCTTTCTACAAGCTGAATGGACCCAAGGCTGCTGACAAGAAGTCAAGGAAAGCAACAGCTGCAAATGTTGCTGAGACTGATAACCAGTCTAGGAATGCAACAGCTGCAAATGTTGTTGAGACTGACAAACAGTCTAGGAATGCAACAACTGTAAATGTTGCTGAGAATGAAACAGCTGAAAATGTTGCTGAGTTTGCTGCTGATACTGCTGCGGTTCCTAACACTACTGCACCCAGCAAAAGATCAAAGAAAAAGAGGAAAGCTGATGATGATACTCAGACTGCAGCTTCATCAGCTGATCCCATTCCTAAGAAGGCAAGGACAAAGACCACTTTCCCAAGAAAGAAAACAACGGCAAGAAAATCCGTGTCGGTTGTCCATGTAATTCAAGATGATGACACTCCAGTGGTTGCTGAAAAGCAAACCACTGTAGTAGATGTTGCTAAAGTGCTTGCAGAAGCCTTCACAAATCCAATTAACTTGGATCCATCTACTGAAGCAAGACCACAAGGTAGTGGAAACGAAAATCCTGCCTTAGAAAGAATAGAAGATGTCTACATTGTAGATAATCTTGATGATACTACTCTGGAAACAACAAGTGACATTGCTGCAGATCTAAGAAAGGCTGCACTTGCTGAGAATGTTGTCAGCAAAGCAACAAAAGTAAAAGAGACAGTTGCTGAAATAGCAACTAGTTAATTCCAAGAAGTTGCTAAAATAGCAACTAGTCAAGTCCAACAAGTTGCTGAAGCTGCAATTACTGAAGAACCAGTTGCTGAGACTGCAACGGTTCAAGTCCCAGAGTTTGCTGAAACTCAACAAGAAACATCGTTCAACTACGCATCTCATGATGCTGAGAATGTTAGACCAAGTTCACAAATCACTTCTATTGACAAAATCCAATTGGTGCTGACTACCCTAAGCCAGCAAATGGATATGGAGATTGATGACAACTCCAATAAGTCAGTGGACCTGTTTATGACAAGCAGTGAACTTAGAGGTCTTGATGTTTCTGCTCAACTTGACAATTCAGAAACAAGGGAGATTTCTGAATCTGCACAACCTTCTCAAATAGAGCAAGAAAAAAAGTTTGTTGAAGAACAAGTCCCAAATATTGAAGAAGCTTTCAATGCTGAAAGGACTGAGTCACCACCTGCCATTCTTCAACAGGTAGTTAACTCAGATATAAGCAAAACTTCACTATCTGAAACTTTATCTTTAGCTAACATGATTATTTCTTTACAGACTTCTCAAGATACAAGTCAGAAGGTTGCTGAAACTTCTGCACCAGAATCTACAACTCCTGTTCAACAGGTAGATGAACGTTTTGGTAATTTTACTAAGTTTAAAAACTTAGTACTTGTATTTAACAAAGTGTCATTTCAGGATGAACAATTCAAGGATGCTGCTACAGCTCCTGAAGCAATGGAAATAGTTCCCGCACAACTCAGTGTGCAACATGAGCTTGCTGAAAATCAGCAGGTAATTCATGTTACAGTTTTAGACTCTAAAACTATTTTCCAAAACATTCCTGAAAATAACCTTACTCTTATTCAGGCTCAAAAGAAGAATGATGAAGCGGTTCACATCATAGAAGTCCATGAAGTAAGTTCTGAAGAACTATACTCTAATTTCAAAAGAAACACTTTGACCAGAGTTGCTAAGTCTGTCAGCAACTGGCAAAGGTACAAATGGATGGACTTCTCAGATCTTCACATCCATTTATCCAATGAAAAGAAGAGAAATTCTCTCTTTAAACTCGACACGTTTGTACACTCCGTACTTCCTGAAGAACTCTCATATTCTAAGCAAATGAGTGCAAATCTGATTGCAACAATCAGAGAGAATATGAAAGCTAAGTTCAAGAGTGCCTCTCCAGCTGAACAAGCTATGATGCTCAAGGGTTCCTTTGTACCCGCGGTGGCTGATCCCCACAAAATCAATGAGGAAGATGTGATTACAAGTGCTGCTAAGTACAAACATCTTGAGTTGGTTATACTAACGGATGATGATGAAGAAGAAGAGGATGAAAATATCCTTAAAGACACAAGTGATGATGAATCCAAGGATTTTAAGGACAACAAGTACGATGATGATGATAATCAAGGTCCTAGTCCGGATGCTGGCGGAGTAAAATTGTCAGTTGCTGATCAAGTAGATCAAGCCGATGCTGAAAATCAGCAAGCTGAACAACCTCCCAGTCAGCAACAGGAATCTATTCCAACACCTGCTGAGAAAAGTACTCCAGCAGCTGAACAAGTTGCTGAGACAAAAGAAGAGTACGCTAGAAAGCGGGGTGAAATGCCTAAAGGCAAAGCTAAGCTTTCTGATGCCGAGTTAGCATTACTCGAAGCTAAGGTCACTGATTCAAACCTTGGAGAAAATGAAGAAATGGATGAAGATTACCAAAGAGCATTACAGTTGCTACTGGTGAAACTCCAGTTGTTGAGTCAAAAGAGTTGCCTTCAGCAACCACTCAACCCAAAGTGACTGAGGCTAAAGATTTAGGTATCAAGGTTGCTGGCCTTGATGAACCTGATGAAGAAGAAGATCTATCTGATTTCTCAGCAAATGAAGAAGAAAAGACCAAGAAAGCTGAACCCAAGTTGGTAGAAGTTCCTCCAGCATCTCTCATTAATGATGAAGGAGATATGGAGAGAATTCGCTTGCTGAGAAACGATGATCAAATCGCCACAAAAATCAAAGCCCACTCACTTACTCCCTCTTTAGTGACATTTCCAAATATTGAGGAGTTTACTCCAAGAATTAAAGCACTAATGGCTGTTCACAAAGCGTGTCAAGAAGAGGATGATGCACTGCTTGCTGAGAATCCACTTGACATTGGAAAAATACTGACTACTGTGCTGAGACGCACTACTAAACTTACCATAGCTCAGAAAGACATAAGTCTACATCACAAAAGCTATGAAGATGATGTCAGTCAAGCACTCAAGCTCGCCAAAAGCGCATTGACAAAGGCTCAGGCTATACTGAAAGAAAAAGTAAGCAACGAGCGAAGACATGAGGAGAACTTGGCTTTTATTAAAGAAGAATTGTCTAAGCTGACTTCTGATCAGCAAGACATGATTCTTAAATACAACAGCCTCAATACTCTTGCTGAAAATTGCAATGAGTTTTTCTCTATTCACATCAAGCCGATGATGCAATCCATGTCTAAGGGGGAAGATTCTAGAAAAAGAAAGTCTTCAAGAGACAAATCAACTACTCCCTCTGAAGCTCCATTAAAGTTGCCTAGACCGCCTCCCAGATAAACTCTTGCTGACATAGAGCAAAGTTCTAAAAGAAGAGCTGAAATAGATTCTGAGAGAAGTTCAGCAAATCGTAAAAGGAGAAAAACTTCTGCTGATACTCAAGAATTTTGTCACACTGAAAGTCATCAAGGCATTAATGAAGATGATGATAATGATGATGACCAAACAATAGCTCAAGCTATAAGGGACAAGCCTCTTTCTGCCTTAATTCCATCTGGTCATTTCAAACATTTCTCTTCTGACTCCAGATCTTCAGCAAAGGATCATGAAAATGCTAAGTCAAGAAGAAGAAAGAAAAGACAAGAAGAAAGAAGGCTATCTAACATTTCCATAGGCACTGGCATTGATTACACAAAGACTAGCAATGAGGAAACCACTCAGAATGTGATCAGAAACCTCCAGGGTTGCTAGATCATAAAGCTAGAAGATCTTTTGGCCAATGACTTCTTTCCAACTGCTGTACTAAATCAAATGTACACTTTGAGTGAATTGAAAGTCACAAAGAAAGAAAGGGATCCTCCTCCCTACCCAAGGAATATTGCTATAAAATGGCTGAACATTGAAATTTTGGTAAGAAGAACTTACATCAGCAAGAAGATAAAACAAGAGCCTGATCTAATCAAGCCGATGGATGTTGCTTACTTTAATGATCCACATACCAAGAAGTCCAAAAAGAAATATGGCTTGATTCCTTATGAGTACTTTTATCTCACTGCAAAGGATCAAGAAGAAGACCTTCTTTGGTTAAGGAAGATTCATGCCAACAAGGGAATTTCAGACACTCAGCTACTACATGCTAGCAATTGGGGCATGCACTTGTGGGTAATTCACTACAAAGAGATGAATGGTGAAAACCATCATTATACTGCCTGCAAGAATGCAAGAATTATTCAACTTGAAGTTCGTAAGCTACTTTAATATTACGAGAAGGACTGTGTTGAATTCACTGCTCTTGCTGAAAAGCGTGTAAAAGAGATTCTTAGAGAATCCTCTGCTGGAATAGAATAGTCCCTTGAAAAGCTTTGTTTTGCTTCTTGATGGTTTTAGTTATCTGCAAACTTTCTTGTAAACTTACTGAAAGATAACTATCAGCAATGAACTTTTTGACTCTTATTGGTTCTTGATTATGCAAATTATTTTATGCTTACTATTTTATTATTCAAGTATGTTTGCATTAATCAACTGATTTATTCAACATCAGGAACCTCTAAAAGTGTAACATTTAATTTACCCATGGATTGCTAACATCAAAAAGGGGGAAATTTGTTAGGAAACTTGTAATTTTGATGAGCAATTAACCATGCTAAATTAAGGAAAGTCCAGTAACTAGTACTCTTAAGGTCCATAGGAATTTAGAATTTTAAGGACATTGTAAAAGAGGAACGTTTGCTGAAAGACTTAGTGTAGGTACTAGTTAGGTTCTTTCGTTTGCTGATGATGTACTTTGTTTTTACAAACGAACTATTGAAGACCTAGAACCGCTCCGAAAGTGGAAGATTCAAAGACTGAAGACTTAGAAGAATTATGAGAAAGGTATCTACAAAGGCACATGTTGCTTCAGAAAGTGAGAATTTCAGCAACAGCTTGCATAAGTGAAAATTTATATGACAGAGTAGGTTGTGCTTGCTGAAACTGAAACTGGCCACTTTGCTGACATCATATGTGACCTCCTTGCTGAAGAGTACTTGCATTTTGGCTACAACGTTCATATTTGAATATGATTCAAAAGAACATTAAATGCAAAGTAAGCACGCGAAGAACATGAAGACAAGAAGACAAATGAAGAATGTTGCTGAAAGTACAAAAGCAAGATAGTGATATCTTAAGGTACAAAGCCTTAGAATTTGAAATTCAAACGGCTCCCTTGAGACACTATAAATAGAGGTCATCAAGCAAGAGTAGAAGGTGTGTCAACAACGTAATCAAACTCTCACTTGTGCTTTAAACACTCAAATTCTTCTATAATCTTTACTGCTTATTGATCCGTTCCAAGACTTACGTTTGAAACAAAAAGCTATTTGTGAAGAAGTAGAACATTCACGGCTAAGAAATTAGTTAAGTGTTATTTCTTTTAAACAAGAACAAGTCTTGACACCAGAAACAATCAAACTTGCTTACTACAAAGTATTACAAGTTGTGTTTCTTTAGATAACTTGTTATAGATGAAAAGTTATATTCAAGTCATCTCATCCCAAACCTCTCTAACTGATAAACACCATTTTCAGGCGTGAAATTCAGGGTGAATTAATCAAGCATAGTGTTGCTGATTATAAGTCCCAAATTTGGTGGAGAACAAGGTTACAGTTTTCTAGTTTAGGTTGGAAATGAAGCAAGTGTACTTTGTTTTCTGAGAATCATTAGTGATAGGATTTGTAAGGAACCTCACATCTTATCATAGTGGATTCAGTCCTAGAAAGGACAAAGTGGATTAGTTGAGAGATTACGCCACTCTCAGATACCACTATAAAAGTGTTTGTGTGATTTACTTTACTGCACTTAGTTTTCAGTAAGTTACATTTATCGTATACTGTCACTCTGCTCACATGCTGAAACTAGCTCTCCGAGAAAAGCACTTATTGTAAAAGACTTCCGCACTCTGTTTTTAAGTATCAGCAAACTCATTACTGAAAAGTAATAAGTACTTGCTGAGAAAGTTAAGTACTAGCAAACTCATTACTGAAAAGTAATAAGCACTTGCTGAGAAAGTTTTAAACGACGAAAATTTTGAAAAGACTATTGACTACCCCCCCCCCCCTAGTCTTTTCTTGTTGTTTAAAGGAACCAACAAGCCTTTACATTAAATACGTAGTGGTCCACTAGCACGAAACCATCACAACATGCTTTCTCTTTGTAATATTAACCGTTAGATTATGAACTGCTTTAAAATCAATGGCCACGATTGTATTTCATGTCAGGATTTACAGCGAGTTTATCTGTGCCACGATTAACGTCATAATTGATTTTACCTTGATTTACGGGATTTTATCTCTTTTACTTCAAAGCTAATATCTTGCTGAAGTATTAAAGAATCTTTTCAGCAATTTTAATCTTTCTAACTTTAGCAATTACTTTTCAAGTAACAAGCCTTGTAGTTGCTGAAAGTTCCCCCTTAATCAAATATCTCATTTTCTTTGGGTCAAAGATATTTCTGAGTTCCCGTCTCATTAAATCCTTTTATATTGAGATATTTTTAGGTAAGTTCTCTTTTAGTGAGAAGCAATCTTTCTCTTTGCTGAGTTCCCATCTCAGATTTATCTTTTAATACTTGAATACATGTTTCAGTATCCGTGATTGTCTGAATGCCCGTTTCAGCAAGCTTTGAATTTTTCTTACTGAGTACCCGTCTCAGCAAGTCATCAAGTTTCCTAACAAATACCCGGTTTGAAGGAATTACTTGCTGAATGCCTGTTTCCACAAACATTTCGTATACAACCATCTCTTTTTAGATGAGTCAGTGGAAAGGGACTTTTCAAGGAATGAATAAACCTATAAGCAACTATTGGCTTGCTGAATGCCCGTTTCAACAATCCAATCAAATGTATCCCTTTTTATTGAGATAGTTCAATCAATCCAAGGTTATACCTTAGCATTGCGAACCTATTATCTGGAAGGGCCTCGGTAAAGATGTTAGCAAGTTGATCATCAGTACCTACTTTTACAACCTCAATGTCTCCTTTTTCCACATGATCTCTAATGAAATGATGTCTAATATCAATGTGTTTTGTCCTTGAGTGGAACTTAGGATTTTGCGTGATAGCAATAGCACTTGTATTATCACAAAAGATTGGTGTTTTCTTTGCAGAAATACCATAATCTCTTAATTGTTATTGAATCCAAAGGATTTGAGCGGTGCAACAACCAGCCGCAATGTATTCAGATTAAGTGGATGAATTGGCAACAGTGGTTTGCTTCTTGCTGAACCATGAAATTATTCTTGTACCTAGAAACTGACAAGTTCCAGATGTACTTTTTCTATCAAGAGTTGATCCTCCATGGTCAGCATCAGAATAACCCACCAATTCTAATACAGAATCTTTTGTATACCATAATCCAACATTGGCTGTGCCTTTGACATATTTCAGTATTTTGAGTGCTTTCTGATGACAGTGTTTTTTACACTATCATTCGGTTCTTTTTCACCAATTTAGCTATCCTCTTGCATGCATTTTAGTGCATTTTGTTAGAATAGTGTCACGTTTCCATTTCTTTTGTTATTTTCAGGTTTTAGGTGAAAATCGCACTTTTGGATGTAAATCATGGTGAAACATTGAAGTTTTGGTGCAACAAGATCACCCGTGGTGTATCAAGGAGTACCGGCTCTCATCACATATTGTTAAGTAAGTCTAGATAAATTTGTTTACTGAATTTATATAGTTAGTTATTTAGTAAAAGCTACTTTAGTCCCTAGAGATCGACACTCGAGGTCATCTTACCTCTGCACTACGTGTTTTGTGTAGTTGTGAGTTGCCCTTTGGCTAAAACAAATTTATTTGATTGTTCGAGTCTGACAATCTCGTTCATCACTTTCTTGTAGTGTGATTCTCTAGGATCAGATTGGAATCTTGCACACACACAAACAACATATTGAATGTCAGGCCTACTTGCTGTTAGATATAGCAAGGAACCAATGAGCTTCCTATACTTGTGTTCATCCACAATTTTGACTTGTTTAGTATAGCCCAATTTGGTACCAACACTCATAGGGATCTTTTCAGGTTTCTCTTCCTCTTTGATCTGGAACTTTATGAGCATTTCCTTTGCATACTTTGCTTGATTTATGAATATTCCATCTTTGAGTTGCTTGACTTGCAATCCTAGGAAGTAATTCAATTTGCCCATCATACACACATTTCAAACTTGTTTGTCATGAGTTTGGCAAAATCATCACAAAGTTGCTTGTCCTTAGATCCAAATATTATGTCATCCACATAAATCTGGACTAAGAGAATTTTACCATCATGGTTCATGGTAAATAAGGTTTTATCAACTTCACCTTTCTAGAAACCATTTTCCAGCAAGAACTTAGCTAAGGTATCATACCAAGATCTAGGTGCTTGCTTTAGACCATATACAGCTTTCTGAAGCTTATATACTATCTTGGTTTCTGAGGGAAGTTCAAAGCCAGGGGGTTGTTCTAGATAGACTTCTTTAGCAAGTTCACCATTTAGGAATGCTCTTTTAACATCCATTTGATAAACGATGAAGTCATTATGAGCAGCAAAGGCTATGAAAAGTCTAATAGCATCCAATCTTGCAACTGGTGCATAAGAGTCATTATAATCCAATCCTTCAGTCTGGCAATAACCTTGAGCAACTAAATGTGCTTTGTTCCTTGTTACTTCTCCAGACTCACTCAGCTTGTTTATGAACACCCACTTTGTTCCAATTGCTTTCTTTCCTTCAGCAAGGTGTACAAGTTTCCAGACTTTGTTCCTTTCAAATTGATCCAGTTCTTCTTGCATTGCCTTGATCCATTCAGAATGCTTTAAAGCTTCTTCTATAGTCTTCGGCTCAATTTCTGAAACAAAGCAAGAGAAAGTTGAATAGTAGATACTTTGGATCTAGTCACTTGGCGTTTGTCAATGTCACCAATCATATCCGTAGAGGGATGATCTCTAATCCACTTTTTAACGGGTTTTCTGCTCTTTGGATCTGGATATGTTTGCTTCTCAGCATGTGACTGTTCAGCATGTACTTGTCCGGTACTACTGGTATCTTGTTGTGTTTCTGCTAAAATTGGTTCATCAGCAACTGCTTGTTCAGCATCGCCGGTTTGAGATAACTCGTTAGCAGACACAGGAAGTTGTGTAGTTTCAGCAACATCAGGAGCAACTGCGTCCTTAGCCGGAAATTCTTTATCATGAACTACATTTATCTTGTCATGGCTTGGAGTAGGAGTTTCATTGTCAGAATCATCATTAAGTTCAATAGATTTGACATTTCTAGCATTGGATTCAGTTCTTTGCGCGTGTATGAGTAATTTATTCATACATTCTAATATCTCTTCTTCAGCAGGGACTCCTTGTGATTTTTCATAGAATAAAACATGCACTGATTCTTCGATCTTTTGTGCCTTTTTGATGTAAACTCTATAAGATTTGCTATGCAAGGAGTAGCCAAGAAATATCGATTCATCTGCCTTTGGTTGAAATGTTCTTAAGTATTCTCTACCATTGTTAAGAACAGAGCATTTGCAACCAAATACTCTTAGATGAGTGATGTTAGGAGGTCTTCCAACAAATAACTCATATGGAGTTTTGTTGTATTCCTTAGTTATCAAGCATCTATTTTGAGTATAGCAGGCGGTATTAATCGCTTGAACCCCATAAGCTTCACTTATTTCAGTGTCAGCAAGCATTGTTCTAGCTGCTTCCTTAAGGGTACGATTCTTCCTTTCAACAACACCATTTTGTTGAGGTGTCCTTACTGAGGATAACTGATGTTGTATGCCTTTGGAAGTGCAATACTTATTTATGTACTGGTTTACAAACTCAGTACCATGGTCTGTTCTGATGATATTTACCTTGTCATTTTTCATGACTTCGAGCTTGTTCAGAATGTTAGGTATTTCAGTCCTTGTTTCAGACTTTTGTTTGATAAAAACTACCCAAGTGAATCTTGAATAGTCATCTACCACCACCGGACCATACTTCTTGCCAGCATAGCTTGTTGAAGAAGATTCAAACAATTCCATATGCAAGAGTTATAAAGGTTTTGTAGTTGACTGTACTGCTTTGTTCTTGAAAGAAGTTTTGGTTTGCTTACCTTGCTGACATGCAGTGCAAACACCATCCTTCTTAAAAGTAACCTTAGGTAATCCAACTACAAGTGCCTTTTTTAGACAGCTTATTCAGCAACTTCAAGTTTAGGTGACTTGTTTGTTTATGCCATAACCATGCTTTTTCAACAACGCAATCATGATCTGAGATAAGGCATTTTTCAACAATTTCTGAAGACCAATCTACGGTATAGAGACCTCCTGATCTTCTAGCAACCATGATAACCTTCTTTGTCTCAAAGTCAATAAGTTTACATTCATCACTTTTAATTTTGATGAAGTAGCCTTTGTTAGCAAATTGACTCATGCTGAAAAGGTTAAACTTAAGAATTTTGACATAAAGAACTCCTGAAATGGTAAATGCATCCTAACTTCACGTCACCATAACCTTTAGTAGAACCAAAGCCTCCACCAGCAAACCTTATTGTTGGACCTTTAGACCACCGTCTATAGTTTATAAGGTTTGTCTTATTGCCCGTCATGTGCTTTCCGCAGCCACTGTCAAAGTGCTAAATTGCATTGTTTGTCTACGTGGCTGAAGTCTGCACAATTAAGAGCAAACAAGTTAATTATCCAATATTGGATGTCCATTAACATGTTCAAGAAAACGTCCAGTGGAAACCCAAGTCTTGAGTATTTCAATCTTGACTTATTTTCTACTTGCTGAGGAACTAGAGGGTTTAGAACCGAAAGACTTTTGATCAAGTCCACTTTCTGATGTGGTGTCTTGCTTGGTTGACCCTTTTGCTAAGCATATTTTTCAGTAAGTTCTTTTCTAGCAAGGTTCCTTCTAGTCCTAGCATTTTGAGTATTGTCAGTACTCTTAGGCTTGGATTTGTTCAACTCTTTGAAGTATCTTTGCTGACTTTGCTTATACTCATGAAAAAGTTGATTTTGCTTGGTTTTGAACCCAAGTCCACTTTTCGGAGTATGCTGAGCTTTTGTCTCAGCAACCTTATTTGATTCTGGTTTGTCAGCAAAGGTCTTCTGATTACTTTTAGTAATTTTTCCTTTAGTCTTAACAAATTGCTTATCAGCAACTTGTTTGGAGGAATGCTTTACGGCATCCTTTTTCTGAACAGTTTGCTTTTCAGCAACCTGTTTTCCTTTTAAAATCTTGTTACTTTGAGTAGCAACAACGGGCTTTTCGGTCGTAGGTACTTGATTGGTTATTTCAGCAACCTTAGATTGACCAAATTGATAGAGTTCTGGCTGACCACTATCAGTCGCACGAACAAAGGTAATTGGTGATTTGTCTATACTCAAGAGTATTACATCATCACCTTCATACGTGGCACCTAAACCTTCTTCCTGAGATGGATCTCTCATAGAAGAGTTTAGTTCAGTCAGCGTGTTACTAGCATCCGCATAAAATTTGAAATTGACTTTCATCTTTTTCATTTCTTGTATTTCACCAAGTAACTTTAGAATTGAGGAATGATATTCTTCCAATTCTATTGCCATTTGAACATTTTTCTGTATAGCTTCAGCAATTAACTTCTTGAGATGCAATATTTCAGCATCCTTCTTTTCTGACTCAACGCTCAGCAAGTCGTACTTTTCAGTAGTTTGCTTAGTTAGAAGTTCAGCATTTTGTAGTTTCTCTTGATGTTTGCTTAGAGTTTTCTCTAATCTTTCGATTTCTCCTTGAATTCTATCAAGGTCAATGTCATCTTCACTTTCTGAATTAGAGTCAGAGGTAGGACAATTTACCTGACCGACCATGAGGCAGAACTCGTAGTTTGACACATCTGGATAAGCTTCCATAGCTATTCCACATACTTCCTTGCCTATCTCTACGTCTAGAGTGGCTTCTTCTTCTTCAGTGTTTGAACTTTCTATCTCACTGTCTTCAGAGCTTGTTTCAATGCAAAGAGCATCGATTTTTTCTTGAAACGTTTTCTTTTATTCAGAAATCAAAGCCTTCTTGAACTTCTTCTTCTTTTCAGCAGATTTCCCTTTCAGTAAGGGGAAATTTGCTTTGAATTGTCCAAGTTTTTTGCAATAAAAGCAAAGATCATTACCAACTGCTGGTTCTTCGGAGGAGTTTGCTTGCTGAGCTTGTTTGTTCAGCGAGTTAGCTTCATTTTTGTACTTGTGGTAGCTGTTACTAAGATGCTTTTTCAGCTTCTCTTTTGCTTTTCGCCTCTCAAGTTCCTTACTGATGAATTTCTTCATGTTTCTAACTGCAAGAGTGTTAGGAAACTTGTAAATTTAGATGAGCCATTAACCATGCTAAATTAAGGAAAGTCCAGTAACTAGTACTCTTAAGGTCCATATGAAGTTATAATTTTAAAGACATTGTAAAAGATGAACGTTTACTGAAGACTCAGTGTAGGTACTTGTTAGGTGCTTTAGTTTGCTGATGATGTACTTTGTTTATACAAATGAACTATTGAAGCACTAGAACCGTTTAGAAACTTGAAGAAATCGAAGAATGAAGACTTAAGAAGATTTCTGAAGATGGTATCTACAAAGGCACATGTTGCTCAGAAAGTGGAAATTTCAGCAACAGCTTGCATAAGTGAAAATCTATATGACAGAGTAGGTTGTGCTTGCTGAAACTGAGACTGACCGCTTGCTGAAATACATATGTGACCTCCTTGCTGAAAGTACTTGCATTTGCGCTCCAACGTTCACATTTGAATTTCATTCAAATGAACATTAAATGCAAAAGTAAGCATGCGAAGAACATGAAGACCTGAAGACAAATGAAGGACGTTGCTGAAAGTACAAAAGCAAGATAGTGACATCTTAAGGAACGAAGTCTTAGAATTTGAAATTCAAACAGCTCCCTTG
Organism: Plantago ovata; assembly: GCA_028274465.1. Classification (NCBI taxonomy): domain Eukaryota; kingdom Viridiplantae; phylum Streptophyta; class Magnoliopsida; order Lamiales; family Plantaginaceae; genus Plantago; species Plantago ovata. Next base: position 47,324,647 of record CM051456.1, on the reverse strand, counting down.
ATTCACTATAAATAGAGGTCATCCGCCAAAGAGTTGAAGTGTGTCAACAACGTGATCAAATTCTCACTTGTGCTTAAACACTCATCTTTCACACTCTTTACTGCCTATTGATCAGTTCCAAGACTCAAAGCTTGAAACAAAAGCTACTTGTGAAGTAGAACATTCACGGCTAAGAAATTAGTTAAGTGTTCTTTCTTTCGAACAAGAACAAGTCTTGACACCAGAAACAACTTAACTTGTTTACTGCAAAGTATTCCAAGTTTTGTTTCTTAGATTACTTGATATAGCTAAATAAGTTATACTCAAGTCATCTCATCCCAAACCTCTCTAACTGATAAACACCCTTTTTCAGGCGTGAAATTCAGGGGGAATTAATCAAGCATAGTGTTGCTGATTATAAGTCCCAAGTTTGGTGGAGAACAAGGTTTCGTTCTCTAGTTAGGTTGGAAACGAAGCAAGTGTGCTTTGGTTTCTGAAGAATCGTTCTAGATAGGTGTTGTAAGGAACCTCAAACTTATCTTAGTGGATTCAGTCCTAGAAATGACAAAGTGGATTAGTTGAGAGATTACGCCACTCTCAGATACCACTATAAAAAGTGTTTGTGTGATTTACTTTACTGCATTTAGTTTTCAGCAAGCTTATCTATCTGTACACTGTCACTCTGCTCACTTGCTGAACAAGCACTTACTGAAAAGCACTTATTGTATAAAGACTTCCGCACTCTGTTTTTAAAGTACCAGTAAAACTCGTTACTGAAAAGTAACTAGTACTTGCTGAGAAAGTTAAGTATCAGCAAACTCATTACTGAAAAGTAATGAGCTCTTGCTGAGAAAGTTTTTAGAGGACGAAAATTTGAAAAGACTATTCACCCCCCCCTCTAGTGGTATCAGAGCTGGAGGTTCTTTAACATTCAACACTGAACCTAGATCCCCTTAGGTGCTTTCCGTAAATCACTCTCACTTGATCAGTTTGGTAGTCTTTTGCTGACAGAATGTCTTTAGGAGACGCTCTCTTGCTGAAGTTGGAAAACTATGAAAAATGGCAAAACAACATGATGCTACATCTTGAGGCCATTAGTGATGAAATGGTCACTGTCATAAATGATGGACCTATCAAGATCACTAAACTTGAGAGAAGCTTTCCTCACAAAACCACGGATCCCGCTGGTAAGGAAACTATCTTAGGAGAACCGGTTGACATCGCCGTTCCAAAACCAAGAGAGGAATGGACTTCCGACGAAGCCAAAAGATTCCGTCTTGATGGCCAAGCAAGAAACATCATCATTCGATCAACTCCGGATACTATATAGTGCAAAATTTTGGGTGCCAAAACTGCTAAGGAAGCTTGGAAAATGGTTCAAGATCTTTGTGCTGGATCTGACAAAACCAAGGAAAACAAACTCGAAGTGCTGAAGTTAAAGTTCCACAACTTTAAACAAGGTACAAGTGAGTCACTTGAAGACTTGGATTTCAGATTCACAACTCTAGTAAGTGAGATGGCTGCCTTAGGAGTTGGAAATCTTTACTCAGATACTGAGAAGGTGAAAACCATTATCAGAAGTCTGAACCAAGAATGGATCCATACTCAGAATTTTTACTATAATCAAGGAATGCCAAACATCACACCTACAGAGTTGTTCTCTCATCTTGCTACTGTCAACTACGAGACAAAGCAAAGAGAAAATGTGTTTGCTGAAAAATCGCAAAACATTGTTCTTGCTGCAAAGCCGTCATCTTCTGAAAAGAAGAATGATAAAGAGCCTGCTGATGAAAATGCTTTAGTTGTTAAAAATATGAAGAAATTCATCAGTAAGGAACTTGAAAGGCGAAAAGCAAAAGAGAAGCTGAAAAAGCATCTTGGTAAGAACTACCATAAATACAAGAATGAGGCTAGCTCGCTGAACAAGCCGGCTCAGCAAGCAAATTCCTCTGAAGAACCAGCAGTTGGAAATGATCTTTGCTTTTATTCAAAAATCCTAGATACTTCAAAGCAAATTGTCCTTTGCTGAAAGGTAAATCTGCTGAAAAGAAGAAGAAGTTCAAAAGGGCTTTTATTGTTGAAGAAAAGAAGAAGGTTCAAGCAAAAATCGATGCGTTGTGCATTGATACTAGCTCTGAAGACAGTGAGGTAGAGAGCTCAGACACTGAAGAAGAAGAAGCCACTCTTGATGTAGAAATTTGCAAGGAAGTTTGTGGAATAGCTATGGAAGCTTATCCAGATGTGTCAAACTACGAATTCTGCCTCATGGCCGGTCAGGTAAATAGTCCTACCTCTGACTCTGACTCAGAAAGTGAAGATGATATTGACCTTGATAGAATTCAAGGAGAAATCGAAATATTTGAGAAAACTCTGACCAAGCAAACTACTGAAAAGTACGTCTTGCTGAAAGAAGAGTCATAAAAGAAGGATGTTGAAATATTGCATCTCAAGAAGTTGATTGCTGAAGCTACAGAGAAGAATTCTCAAATGGCAATAGAATTGGAAGAGTACCAGTCCTCAATTCTAAAGTTACTTGCTGAAATACAAGAAATGAAAAAGATGAAAATCAATTTCAAATCTTATGCTGACGCAAGTAATACGCTGACTAAACTAAACTCTTATCTGAGAGATCCATCTCAGAAAGAAGGTTTAGGTGCAACGTATGAAGGTGATGACATAATAATCTTGAGAAAAGACAAATCACCAATTACCTTTGTATGCGCAACTGATAGTGGTCAACCAGAACTCTATCAGATTGGTCAATCTAAGGTTGCTGAAAAATGCAATCAAGTACCTACGACCGTAAAGACCGCTATTGCTACTCAATGTAACAAGACTTTAAAAGGTAAACAGGTTGCTGAAAAGCAAACTGTTAAGAAAAAGGATGCTGTAAAGCGTTCCGCCAAACCAGTTGCTGAAAAGCAATTTGTTAAGTCAAAAGGCAAGATTACTAAAAGTAATCAGAAGACCTTTGCTGACAAACCTGAATCAAGTAAGGTTGCTGAGACAAAAGCTCAGCATTTTCCGAAAAGTGGACTCGGTTTCAAAACCATGCAAAGTCAACTTTTTCATGAGTATAAGCAAAGTCAACAAAGATACTTCAAAGAGATGATAAATGATGAACGAGATTGTTAGACTCGAACAATCAAATAAATTTATTTGAAAGCCAAAGGGCAACTCACAACTACACAAAACACGTAGTGCAGAGGTAAGATGACCTCGAGTGTCGATCTCTAGGGATTAAACTAGCTTTAACTAAATAACTATATATATAATTTCAGAAAACAAATTTATCTTAACTTGACTTAACAATATATGGAGAGAGCTGGTGATAGTATGCTCGTTCTAAGCATCAAGTTCTAATTATGCATGAAAGTGTACCTCGTACTGCCTTAAAAGTAATTCAAATTAACAAACACCAAAGACAGATTTGTAGACGTGTATTTTGGAAGCTTCCTATCTATAGTAATATTTGGCTAAGGTTGTCAGTCTTAGTTCAAGCAGTACTTGCAAATTATATATAATTGAATCGATGATCTTGAATTGTCCTAGTGTTTCTAACACTTTTCTACGAAGATATATGGCTTAGCCGGATCGAAGAATCGAATTAAGATAATTAAACAAGTAAAAGACTCAGAAACTCAATCATGCATAATATGAACCCTAGCTACGAATTCACATACTATCACCAACTAGATGCTTAGCTACTCATATCAATAACACAATCAACAATCATAATTGAAGCAATAATGAATGAAAACATGTTTAATTGAAAAATAAATAGCAGAATTGTGAGATACAAAGTTACCACCAAAGGCTATCAATCTCCGGTGAATTTCTAAACCCACAAAGATCTAGCAAGGTGAGATCAATACGTGTCCAAATCTCTCCTCTAGCTCCAAATTCACTAAGATACACAGGTTCTAAGAGAAAATATACCCAGAACAAGCTCTAGGGTTTAAGTCTATAAAATAATGATGAAAAGATATGAAAATTCGCACGGTTTTGAGTTGCCGAAACTTGGTCTCTTGGCCTTGAAACTCGTCTCGGTACTCCTTGACACACCACGGGTGATCTCGTTGCACCAAAACATCATTGTTTCGCCATGAATTACATCCAAAAACGCGATTTCCACCTAAAACCTGAAAAGAACAAAAGAAATTGAAACGTGACACTATTCTAACAAAATGCACTAAAATGCATGCAAGAGGATAGCTAAATTGGTGAAAAAAGACTCGAATGATAGTGTAAAAAACACTGTCATCAAACTTCCCAAACCGAACCTTTGCTTGTCCTCAAACAACTAGCTAGACTCTATGCAACCTACATGCAACACAAAGAGGAGTCTCATGCCAAACAAGAAGAAATAATCGATTGTATCTACCAAATACTTATGAACAAAGACCATACAAATCATAACATGGAAGTAGGTTGAAGAATGTCTCGATTGAACCTATACACATTCACATATGCACTTTGTTAAACAAGGGAGTCTCTCGTAACATTCTCTACCTGGACCTAGTCAATGACGACGTAATGATGCATGTCAAAATACAAATGGTTGCCCCGTGCCTATGAAACTGAGGGCTTACTACTGTTCACCAAGTGAGACTTTCCCTCAAGAGAGGTCGAACCAATACTGGCTCTCATCAAACGAATGAGGGTTCCCTAGAAGACAACACTCCTCTATTCTACCCGACTCTTAAAGAAAAACTCTTCACCACTTCCTGAATGGCAGGACGAGGGTGGTCTAGAACAAGCCTTGGACTAGGCGACACGAGAACACAAGGAATAATTTACAACTCGATTACGAACTATTACAAAAGCTGGAAAATAATGCAACACTTTGCTAAAACTGCTTTTGGCTTGCTTGGACCCTTCTTTTGATTTTTTGGGTCTTATTCTTTTTTTTTTCTTTCTTTTTTTCCTTTTTTTTCTTTTTCCAAATTCTGGAATTTTTCTCTTTTTAAGTTTTTTCATTTTTTTTTCTTTTTGTATATAGCCAGCAATAGCACAATGAAAGTACAATGAAATTAAATAACAATGACACTACAACGACCTTCCCAAACCTATTCGTTAGAATAGGTTTCAAACAAAGGATCACGCACCTAACCTACCTCCTTCCTAGGCATTTAGCAATCCGAATAAGCAAGGTGAAGACTTGTTTCCTCTTACGTACATAATTACACGGGAATACAACCAAAGACTCTAACATGCAACATTTTATAAGGCCTTCGCGAACCGCAGTAGAGAAAACACCACATAGTGATGTCGAGACTACCAAGTTTAACTAGTGCACATACAAATATGACAAGCCAAGTGAAACAAACCTCAAACTATTCCATAGAGATGCAATGCATGGGCAATGGTCATAAACACTTAGTCTATACAATAAAAAATTTCAAAAAATTTGGCAATAAACTCGACACAACATCATGCAAACACTAGACTAAGGATGAATGCATACGAACAAACTAAATCCTAAGAAAGCAGTAAACGTGCAATGCAAAGGTACAAGATACAATACTCAACGACATAAGTCATACAATACTAAAATCATAGTTCACACAACACACACCCCCCACATGAAGCTCAAGCTGGTCCCCAGGAAAAGAGAATTAGGAATACAAAGTGATACTAGATGTTACCGTATGTGTGGCCTCGGTCGGCTGAGTATACCATAATTGACATGTGAAAAGACTTGTAATCCGGGTCATAATCCCCGTAATAGTCATTCCACATGTCAGAGAGAAGATCCTGGGACTGCTCTAGGGTCTCCTGCTGCCGGTCCAAGAGCAGCTGCTGCTGCAATATGAGTTGCCTATCGTTCTGGCGATGCTCCTCCGCGAGCTTCCAATCACTGTTGCGCTGGGCAACATATCCATCAAGTGTATGTTGCAAACCTTGTACACTGGAGGTCAAGTTTTCAACATTGGCATCGAACCCACGGAATCTGTCATCGAGGTAGGTTTGGAGTTCAGTAAAATCAAACCCACGGGAACCACGTGTGGCTCGAGGTGGCTGATGTGACCCAATAGGAGCGGCGTTGTCTGGAATAGGGTCCGAAATATGGTCCCCATCATCTGTCTCCATGTCATCCTCATCACTCGGTGAGGAAGGTGGTGAGTCGTCGTCGGCGGCAGCTGAAGGTATGGTCTATCGGAACCTATGCTCCTGCTCAGTGATAGATGCTGGAGTCAAGGTCGAGGTGACTGAGCCGGTCTCGTCAATACCCTCTACCCTATGGTATCTGTAGTAGGTTATGATAAGGCAGGGAAAGACAAACGACTTCCTCTTTTTGTTCCAATGTCTATCATACTCTTCATAGATGATGTTGTCGATGTCTATGTTATGCCGACCCAAAAGACAGTAGATAAGCTTTGCATACCATGGCTGAATCGAAGTATCATTGGACCGAGGAATGAGATTGGATATGATGAACTTCATAGTCGTCCTAGCCTCAAGGTTGAGGTCCCTTCTGTTCAGTCGTTCCGGTCTGTTGCCATATGGGTACACATAATCCCGGTGGCAAATCACCTGTGTAACGCTGTCGTCAATCACTCGGCTGGCCCTCGAGTACCTGTATGCATGTGCACTCCCGGTGAACTCCGGTTCCCCCAAATGGATGAAGTCCGAAATCGTCTGCAGGGTCCACGACACTAGTGTGTTCCATACAGGGATACCCCCCATGTCCGCGCGGTCTGTGTATCCTATGTAGAACTCCTGAAGAAGCGATACATCATACCCTTGGAAATGGTTGGAGGTGTACCATTTCCAGTTCCTTCTTCCCTCCAAGTTTTAGAGCATTCGGCACGCCGGTGTGTTAGCATGGCTTGCTGGGATTTTGATTTTTCGGTCTCGGACTATGGAGCGGGGCTTAGCCGAGGTAGCTTCCTCCTCAAGGTCTAGCTTAATAGAGATCGCCTGGAGCGATGGTTCATAGGCTCCGCTAGCTTGGGAGCTCGAGGCTGCTCCCTTGCCCTTCTTGCTCTTGGATGCCCCTACGTTCTTCTTGTCACGAACCATGGTACCTGAAACGCAGCAATTAGTATCTTGTAATCAACAAAAACGAGTGCAAGCAAACGAGTGTCAACTTCAACCAACTCTACTCCCTTACCCCATGTTCTAGTCTAGCTACCTATGCTAAGAACAATCATGTACTATATCATAATCAAAGCTCATGCTAGACAAAGAATAACCTCAATTCATAAGGCAACATGCATACCATAGTATCAAAAATCACCAAAAATCTCACAATCTACCCAATCAAGTGTTCTACCCAATAGTCTATAGTCATCATATCAAGTTGCTCGTATTTAAATAGGCATGAATGAATGAAAACTGTGGCGCCCCAGTCTGGAATAAAAGTACTTCCTAACCGGATAACCACCCGCCTAATCCTTCGTTCAAGTGAATTCGGTTTCATCGTTCGGAAAGAAAAGGAACGGTAAAATAAAATCAATAAACATTAAAATCAGAACATATTAAACTCCATAAAACTCTTTATTTCAGCAACATAAAACATAACGAAGTTCAAACTCACTTTTACAATATCACACAAGGGCTGGATTACGGGAACATGTAATTTACATGGATTTCACACGTACAAGGAACCCGTTTTTATTCAAGCAGCTACCCAATATCTACAATATGTCACTTCCTCGTCCTCTACTTGATTACTCTGAAGAAGGAAACAATGAAAGGGTAAGTCTTTAATGACTTAGTGAGGATAGTAAACACGAACAGCAGAACAATTGTTAGTTCAAAATCAAAGGCAATCAAGGATAGAAGATATGAATAGAATCACGATAGCACACATATACCAGCCGTCACCTTGTAAACTAAACCTTATACTTCCACGCGAGGAGCTACCTCGAAACACAATGACATGCCTAGGTACATGTCAAACGGGAATGTAAGATGCAGCTACCCTAACTACATCTAACTCCCGAGCAGGATCTGAATATATAACTTTAACCAACGGTCCTTTCCGCTCGGTGGTTATACATGGCAGTCCTAGGGCCCAAAACACGTACACGGATTATATAAACACCACGATTTCTTATCACAGTTCAATAGTGAATTAGAGAAAGAATTGAGAGAACTAATTCAATATTGAACAACAAAGAATGAAGATCATGAACAAAGGATAAGAAACGAATTGAAAGTTCGGCAAGAATCAACACGAGAACAAAAAAACTGAATTGATAAACGAAAGAAGTTCTGAAATGAACAAAGTTGAACAAGGAAGGGATCCTCACCTATTCCGAAGGTACTTGTGCATAAGACTCACTAACCGTACCTATACAACGAGTTGCTATTTTAATAATAAGACTGACACACATATATATCATATTAATTAACACAGAAGGTACTTTCTTATCTACTATCTATTAATTAAGAGGTACAATACTGTATTTGAAATTAACACCTCTGTAATTATTTTCAGAAAGCTACAGTTCCATGTTTGGTGTTATAAAAAGTTCAACAGAGGTTCATTTACTGAGACAGAAACTAAATTCTAGCAAAACGACAAACTGTAGTAAAACGACAAATCTTATAACCGCAATAAATCAACAAACTGTATGACTGCAACAAAAGACAGGACTGTAACAAAAACGACAAAACTTCATATTCGCAACATAACAGTTTCTGTGTGCATTTGGCCTAAAGAAATACAGATTATAGCAAAGTATATCATTTCAACATCTCAAATCTTGATCAATATCATAAATAATAACATAAATCTATAGAGAAAGAAACATAGATGAACAACTGTAAATAAAACATGAATAGATAAATTACCTCTTCTTCTTACTGGCTCAACGCTCACTCACTCTCTCACTTAAGAACTAATTGAATTACGAGTTGAAACTGAGATTGAATCGAGAGTGATGGTTTTGAGTTGAGGATGAGTGGGCTATTTATAGAGATCGACGAATACCCATGATTGGTCGAATAAAACAGCCAGAAATGACAACACCGGGAATGAAAACACCTGGATTTCTTCTCGATGATAAGCGATGAGTTGGTTCTTCGTCGATAAGGATTTGAGCTGGAACGATAAAGCTCGATGTATCTCCATCCATCCATCATGACCGTTGAAATCTTCGATCCGTTGAGCTGCTTGCGATTTGAGAGAGGAAAGAAGCACAATTGTATTGGAGAATGAAAGAAAAATTATGATTGGTTTAGAGAGAAAAGATCAGATTGATCAAGTCTCTGTTTTTTTTTTCACGCCAATACTAGATCTACTTAGGAAAATTGCACCTTTTCTTGGTAAATTAAAAACTAGGGCCTATAAAAGTAATTCTTGCAATCTAGTCCTATAAGTTTACTTTGACCCCCTAAATGCACCACTTTACGCCAAATAATACGTACTAGTTTCTTTTTGACATTTTCTAGATATTTCTAATAATAAAATACTCATGTAAAATATAATTCGAAATTAAAGCACATAAATTTCAAATATCAAACGTAGATAAATTAAGTAAATTATGCGGTTGATTAAGGCGGGGCGTCACAAAAACAATGCAATCAAGACATAGAAATCCTAATTGAGCAAAAGCCCCAATTCAACCATTCCAACGAAATTGAGTATGCAATTGATAGACAAATCATGTAATAATCACACAAACAAGTAACCCATACATCATATAAGGTTAATTGAAGCAAAAATCAAGAAACCCCCAATTTTGAAAATTAAGGTTCTTGAGGGATTACCTCAGATCCGGAATCGGATGAAGTATGAAGAAATTTGTTCGGATGAAGATGAAGATCACGTAATGGGCTTCGATTAAAGCTAAAGAACACGAAATTTGGTGAAGAATTGGAAGAGTTATGGAAGAGTGAAGGTTTTTGAAGAATTTTTGATTTTGGGAGTAAAAGGGAGAGGAAGGATGAAGAATGAGGGAAAAAGAAGGGAATTCCCATTTTTGTGGAATTCTGGGCATGTGGGGCGGACCTCCCCCGGTGTGGGGCGGTGTGCCCCACAGCTCCAGAGAGCCACGGATCTCTGGAGTTGGGCGGCGGACCGCCCCCCATGTGGGGCGGTGCGCCCCGCAGCTCCAGAGAGCTATGGCTCTCTGGAGTTGGGGGGCGGTGCGCCCCGCAGCTCCAGAGTGCTACGACTTTCGGGAGTTGAGGGGCGGACCGCCCCCCATGTGGGGCGGTGCGCCCCACAGCTCCAGAGAGCCGCTAGCTCTCTTGAAGTGGGGGGCGGACCGCCCCCATGGGAGGCGGTGCGCCTCCCACTTACAGAGGCTGGGGGCCGAAATTTTTTGGTCCCTCTCTCAAAATTTTCACTCCAAAATATTTTCCTCACTTACACACTCGAAAAACTTCACTTAAACACATACAATAAGCACAAAACAAAATACAAACCACAAAAACTTATCAAAAAACAAGTGTTCGATGCATGTATGCAATGCAAGAAAGCAATAAAACTCCGGGTTGCCTCCAGGAAAGCGCCATTGTTTAAAAGTCTCTGACTCTAACTTCTTCTCGCTCTTTAGTTCTTGTCCTTACGGGTACTAGACTTCCCCTTCATCGATCTCTTCCTCATACCTAGTACCTGAGAATGAGAGATAACATACGCAGCAGGACCAAAAAAGTTAATAGCATGAGAAACATTAAAGCGAGGACTAGGATCAGATATGGCTTGCAACACATGTTGCTCGCCATCCACCTCGATGGTTCAAGTTCTCCTGTAGATGTCGATTACGGAGCGTAATTTGGTTCAGAATGTTCGCCCCAAGAGAACAACATCACTAATCCCAGGTGTAGACGCCGGCATCACAACGAAATTGGTGTAAACAGAAGCTTCACCAATCTTGAACAATACATTTTTCACAATGCCCTCTGGTCATACAAAGGATCCATCCGCTAGTTGCACAATGGCTTTGTGCTTCGCAAGCTCTCCTAGGCCACTCTTCTCAAACACATTCATGGGGAGAACATTAGAGTAAGATCTCGTATCTAGTGTAGCCCGGACATCATCGAGACTACCAACCCCGATCTTAACATCGAAGCTATCTGGAATTGGCTCAGGATCCTCTTGCTCCTCATCACTCACATCAAAACCAAGGCCCTTATATTCCTCCTTAGCAAGTGGAGGCTCATCGTTTTCGCAACACTTGCACGCTGCAACCTTCTTAATGGTAATCTCGACAGGGAGATATCCTACCAAAGTGATGGACATCGACTTCTCAGTATTGCTAGGTAACTTCCCCTGCTCCCTACTCGCTCCACGGTCTATTATCTCTTGCATCTTTTGGTGAGCAAGCCTAGTACTTGCCTCCAATTGCTCGATCCTACTCCTCGTCTTCTCCGAATCTTCCTCATACCTCTTCATAAACCCCTGAGTATTATCAACCATCTTTTGCAAAGTGTCCAAGAGAGCAGCGGATTCGGACTTAGGTGCTTCGGTTCTAGGTGGAGGGTTCTCACAATGATCATTACCGTAGTTGAAATTACTACGGTCTTGGTTAGGTCCATAGGTCTGATTTTGAGGTGCATACCCTTGGTTGCTTCTGAACCCCTTCTTCCAATATCCACCTCGAGTATTCCTACCATCTTGCTCATAGCTAGCCTCCCCCAGTTCAGCAACAAACACCTCTTCTTCTCCTGCTTCCACCCAATAAACCCCATCATTGGCCAAACCAGACCTACACATATGAGCCCCTGCCCATAGTTCTTGCACACCCTGCAAACTTCATTGGAAAGAGGCTGCCCCATCGAGCTCTTAAGAGCCTGCCTCATCTCATGGGCGAAGCCATCAAACCTATCCCCACTCACACCGTTCAACTGCACCTCGGGTTTTGTTGGAGCTTCAACTACACGCCACATGTTCATACCCCTTGGGTCCTTGAACTGAGATCCCTTCGCGAGCCTTTCAAATCACGCCCACACATCTTCGGCGATTTCCTCCCAGATATTTCCTCGGCATTGGTAACCCAAAACCTGTTGGCTCTCATATGTGAGCCCATTGTAGAAGTGCTGGACAAGGTCGGAGAGTTCCATCCCATGGTGTGGGAATTTGTTCATGAGGTCCTTGTACCTCTCGAGAGTAGTATAGATGGTCTCATCGTAGTCTTGCTTGAAACCATTGATTTGCGCCTTCAGCGCGGTAGTAAGAGTATGGGAAAAATACTTCTCCATAAAAGCAGAAAATACCTTAGCCCAGGTGTCTGATGAACGCGGATTTGTCGGTTCCGAATTCAGCAAATAATATTTGTTAATTAGCCAAAGGCAATCCACAACTACAACGAAAACCGTAGTGTAGCAGTAGAATGACTCGAGTGTCGTTCTCTCAGGACTATAACTAGCTTAATCAAATCTAATTTAGAATATAAAAACAGCAGACAAATAACAAAGGGGGTTTCTAACAGATAATGGAGATTGGTGATAGTATGATCCTTCAAAGCATAACGGGTCGATAATCATGCATAAATTCCTCGGTCTTGCATGGAGATCTTTGAATCAATTTAGTGTCATGTTGCAATTATTAAGCACTACGAAGATAACGATTCTGACAAGTCAAGCACTATTGTCCTATTGTGTTCCGTAATTATTCACCACTACGAAGATAAACTCGCGAACAGGTCGACGAGGGTCCAATTGTGCATAATAATTAATACAACATACGAGAATTTAGGTTGTGCCTGATCAACGAAATAAAGCAATAACACGGAGTATAATGCGCGATATAGCCATTAGCATGATTATCTTCCCTTCGCTAAGAATTCACATACTACCACCAATGATAAGTTTAGCTACTCATAATAGGCATGCAATCAACAGAAATCATAGAAGAAAACATGTTGAAAGAATATAAAAATAAGTAGAATAAACTGTAAGATACAAAGTTACCGAAGGTTGTCAATCTCCGGAGAAGTGCGATCCTACAAGCTCCACTCTGCTATGAAAAAGTGTCCCCTAAGCTACGAACCCCCAGAACAGGCTCTGGGAAGTCCCTACCTAAAACTACAGAGAGAGGTGAGAAAGTAGGTCTGGAAAAGTATGATTTTCGGAGAAAACTGAGCAACTATATATAGGATTCGAATTACTGTGGGGCGGTTCGCCCCACATCTGCGGCGGTTCGCCCCGGAGAGTTTTTCGCGGAACTCCGCGTTTTCGACGCGTTTTTGGATTTCTTCCCCTTTTCGGACTCGGTTTCTGACTCCTAGTGGCCTTCTAACCTCCAGATTCGACCCCTAGACTCCAAATCCTATCCGGAAACCTTCAGATACTCCAAATAGGCTTCTGGAACACCAATTCCTTGTCAACTTCAATATAATTTCCCGGAAATCCTCGATTTTTCAACCAAAACCTGTAAAATAAAATCTAAAGGGAAACGTGACACTATTCTAATAAAATGCACTAAAATATAGCTAAATTAACATAGAGGATAGCTAAAATAGGTGAAAAAGACTCGAATGAAAGTGTAAACTACACATTCATCAGTGTCAAGTGATCCGGCTTCCAGATAGCCTAACCATGCATTTGCCTTATCTCCAAGACCCATAGCAAAGACCTTCATCCTCAGCTCATCATCCGTAATCCCAGCTCCAGGCCTTGTAAGATTGTTGATGAAATCCTCAATATCATTCAAGTACCCCATAACATCCTCCCTACCTGACGAACGTGTCAGATTCAGTCAAATAAATTTGTAATAGCCAAAGGCAATCCACAACTACAACGAAAATCGTAGTGTAGTAGTAGAATGACTCGAGTGTCGTTCTCTCAGGACTATACTAGCTTTATCAAATCTAATTAAGAATATAAAACAGCAGATAGAAAGCAATAGGGGGTTTTCAAGCAGATAATGGAGATTGGTGATAGTATGGTCCTTCTTAACATAATGGGTCGATAATCATGCATAAATTCCTCGGTCTTGCATAGAGATCTTTGAATCAATCTTGTGTCCTGTTGCAAGTATTAAGCACTACGAAGATAATATGGGTCTGACTCATCAACAACTAACGTCCTAATGTGTTCCGTAATTATTCAACACTACGAAGATAATTGGTCTGATGGGTTGACAAGTGTCCAAGTGTGCATAATGATCAATACAACATACGAGAATTTTGGTTTCAACTGATCAACGAAATAAAGCAATGACACGGAGTATAATGCGCGATATAGCCATTAGCATGATTATCTTCCCTCGGTAAGAATTCACATACTACCACCAACGATAAATTTAGCTACTCATAATAGGCATGCAATCAATAGCAATCATAGAAGAAAACATATTGAAAGAATATAAAATAAGTAGATAAAAACTGTAAGATACAAAGTTACCGAAGGTTGTCAATCTCCGGATGATTGCGATCCTACGCGCTCCAATCTGCTATGAAAAAGTATCCCCTAAGCTATGGAACTCCCAGGACAGGCCCCGGGAAGTTCCTACCCAAAACTATAGAGAGAGGTGAGAAAGTAGGCTTGGAAAGATATGATTTTCGGAGAGAAAACTTGCAACTATATATAGGCCCGAATTTCTTCTGGGGCGGTTCGCCCCCCAGTTTTTTGCGGAATTTCTGCGTTTTTCGACGCGGATTTGGATTTCTTCACCTTTTCGGACTCGGTTTATGACTTCTAGTAGACTTCTAACCTCCAGATTCGGCCCCTAGACTCCAAATCCTATCCGGAAACCTTCAGATACTCCAAATAGGCTTCTGGAACACCAATTCCTTGTAGACTTCAATATAATTGCCCGTAAATCTCCGAATTTCAACCAAGACCTGTAAAATAAAATCTAAAGGGAAACGTGACACTATTCTAATAAAATGTACTAAAATATAGCTAAATTAGCATAGAGGATAGCTAAAATAGGTGAAAAAGACTCGAATGAAAGTGTAAAATACAAATTCATCAAACTCCCCGAACCGAACCTTTGCTTGTCCTCAAGCAACTAAGCTAGACTCTAATACAAAAAACATGCAAGACTCAAAATGGAGTTTCATGCCAAATAAACGAACTAATCTACTGAATCTATCAAATAACATATGAACAAAAACCATATAAATCAAAGCATGAATATGGGTTGAAGAATACCTCGATTGACTTATACACATCCACATTATCACATATGTCAAGACAAGATAGTCTCTCGTAACATTCTCTACCTGGACCTAGTCAGTGACGACGTAATGAAGCATGCTAAGATACGAATGGTTGCCCCGTGCCTATGAAACTGAGGACTTACTGCTGTTCCACCATGTTAAGACTTTTCCTCAAAAGAGGTCGAACCAGTACTGGCTCTCATCAAACGAAGGAGGGTTCCCTATAAAAGATAACTCTCCCCTATTCTACCCGTCTCTCAAGTAAAGTCTTAAGCTATTCACCACTTCCTGAATGGCAGGACGAGGGTGGTCTAGAACAGATGACACTCAAGACAAAAGAGATAAAAAATAAAAATAGAAAATTACAACACGATTAAGAACAATACGAAAAATGGAAAAGACTCAAATTTTGCTAAACTGCTATTTGGCTTTCTTTTTTGGACCCTTCTTTGCTTTTTTGGGGTCTTCTCTTTTTTTTTTCCTTCTTTTTTTCTTTCCAGATTCTTTTTTTTCCTTTTTGTTTTTCTCTCTTTTTTCTGGAATTTTTCTTTCTTTTTTTTCGATTTTTTCTAGCCAGCAGTAGCATAACAGAAAGAGAAACAAAATGACTCACACGACTTCCCCAAACCTATTCGAAAGAATAGGTTCGAGTACAAAAATTTACGAAAAAGGAAAATAAACTCACGATACGAAAATGAAAAACAGAAACAAGTCTAATGATGGTGTAACCCCCTCCCCAAACCTATTCGGAAGAATAGGTTATAAACAAAGGATCACACAACCTCACACTACCTCCTTCCTAGGCATTTAGCAATCTCAAAGCATGGTGAAGACTTGTTGCCTCTTAGGTACATAATTACTCGGGAAAACAACCGTAAGACCCTAACATGCATCATCCTATTATAAAGGTTTTCGTGAACCGCAGTAGAGAAAACACCACTAAGTGATGTCGAGACTACCAAGCTCACAAAAGTGCAATACATGAATGAGACAAGCCAAGCGAGAAAAACCTCAAACAAATTCATAGAGATGAAGCATACGATTAATGGCATAGTTAGTTGATCTACCCAATAAAAAAGTTCAAAAATTCGGCAATAAACTCCATATAAAACATTCAAAACTATCCTAGGAAAGCAGTAAATGTGCAAATGCAAAAAATTTCACGAGTTTTTCATAAGCAAGATAAGTGTAGAGATAACCAGCGATAACCTCCTTCCCAAACCTGAACGTCGTCGCTCGTCCCGAACGCCGAAAGTGGATCCAAGGTGAGAGCTAATGCTTGTATAAGTGACCTATAATACTCAATCAAACTCGTCAGATAAAATCTAAAGCGGTAAAGAAAGTGATAAAATCTCCGGGTTGCCTCCCGGATAGCGCCATTGTTTAAAGTCTTTGACTCGACTCCTGTCCGCGCCTATCTCTTCTTTCTGCGGGTACTAGACTTCCCCTTCATCGATCTCCTCTCCATGCCACGAACCTGTGAATAAGAAAGAATATAGGCTGCAAGACCACAGTAGAGAGTAGTAATATCAGGCGGTTCAGGTGGATCAGGTAAGGCTTTCAACACGTGTTGCTTGCCATCTACTTCAATAGTGCAAGTCCTTTGGTAGATGTCCATCACGGAGCGTAGTTTAGTCAAGAATGTTTGCCCTAAGAGTATGACATCCCCCGTCCCAGGTGCAGATGCCGGCATAACTACGAAATTGGTGTATATAGATGCTTCACCAATCTTGACCAACACGTTTTTCATAACGCCCTCGGGTCTCATAAGGATCCATCCGCCAGACGCACAATAGCCCTTTGGTTAGATAGTTTTCCAAGGTTGCTCTTTTCAAAACACGTTCAAGGGATTATGTATTAGTAGGATCCCGTGTCTAGTGTGGCACGGACATCTTCAAGCTCACCAATCCCTACCTTAACATCGAAACTTTTAGGGAGTAGTTCGGGGTCCTCTTGCTTCTCATCACTTGCGTCAGAACCAAGGTCCTCCTCTTCTTCCTCAGCCTGTAGAAGTTCTTCCTTCATGCAACACTCGCACCTAACGACCTTCCTGATGGTGATTTCGTCAGGTACATCACCAGCCAATTTCGACTTCACAATGTTGCTAGGCAGTTTGCCTTGTTCTCTACTTGCTCCTCGGTCGATCAACTCTTGCAACTTTTGATGGGCAAGCCTAGTGCTCTCTTCCAACCTATCAAGCCTGCCCTAGTCTTCTCGGAATCTTCTTCATAACGTTGAGAAAACTCTGTGTGTGATCAACCATCTTCTGCAAGTTCTCCATCAGCTGAGCTGACTTCGACTTCGGTGGCTCTTTCGGAGCGGGGTTTTCGCAGTGATCATTACCATAGTTCAGCCTGCTACGGTCTTGGTTAGGTCCGTAAGTTTGGTTAGCTGGTGCATATCCTTGATTTTTACGGTATCCTCTTCTCCAAAATCCACCTCGAGGATTCCTACCGTTTTGTCCGTAGCTAACTTCTTGAGTGCCAAACTCCGTAGAAAAGGCTTCTTCTTCGCCTCCTCGAGCCCATTGCCATCATCGTATGCCAGCTCCGATCTACACATATGAGCCCCATGCCCATAGTTCTTGCATATTCGGCATACTTCGTTCGAAACAGTTGTTCCGGTGGCGCTCTTGAGGACTTGCTTCAATTCGTTGGTAAAGCACTCGAATTGATCCCCATTCCCCCTGTACATAGGGGCTTCTTGAGTCGGTGGAGCTTCAGGTCCACGTCTCCTAACCATTGCTCTTGGTCCTTGAACTGCGAACCCTTAGCGAGCCTTTCGAAAACTGCCCAGACGGCTTCTGCGGTTTCCTCCCAAATATTGCCTCGGCATTGGAAATCCACCACTTGTTGGTTCTCGAAGGTTAGTCCATTGTAGAAGTGTTGGACTAGGTCGGAGAGTTCAAAACCATGGTGAGGGCACTTGTTCGTGAGATCTGGAACCTCTCGAACGCGGTGTAGATGGTCTCATCATAGTCTTGCTTGAATCCAGTGATTTGCGCCTTAAGCGCGGTAGTTAGAGTGTGTGGGAAGTATTTCTCCATGAAAGCTGAAAAACCTTTCCCAAGTGTCCAGCGAGCCTGCTGGAAGAGAGCTCAGCCATGACTTGGCTCTGTCGCCAAGTCCCATAGCAAAAACCTTCATCCTTAACTCATCCGTTGTTATGTCAGCTCCGGGTCGTGGGAGTTGGTTGACGAAATCATCGATATCGTGCAAGTACCCCATCACATCTTCCTTGATAAGCCATAGAACCTCGGAAGTTGTTGGAATGCGTGGTTCTTGATCTCCAGATCTCGGGTTGCAGACGAAAAACAATCGCCGGTCCCCTCATACGATCTTTGGTGGGTTGACCCATGCCTTCAGTGGTCTAGCTTCTGCCATTCCGTATTTCCTTGAATAGACTAAGTAGATTTCAGAGAAATCGGTTTCCTCTATTTCCTCTAGTTGCGCGCCTTTCAAGTAGTCGCCTTCTTTGGTGGTAGACTCTATCGATCTCAGCAATTGAATTAGCAAGCGGTGTTCCTGCAGAACGTGTATGGGCATACACTATCGTGACAGACAGGAAAGGTATTAGAAACTAGGAAAGCAGAGAGAGATTAAAAGGAAAATTAAAACTAATAGAATTAGGATCTAAAGCTGTAAATAAAAAAATTAAACAGAAAAAAGGAGTATAGTCCCCGGCAACGGCGCCAATTTGATGAACGTGTGGCAGTTCGTCAAATAAATTTGTTATTTAGCCAAAGGCAATCCACAACTACAACGAAAACCGTATGTAGTAGTAGAATGACTCGAGTGTCGTTCTCTCAGGACTATACTAGCTTTATCAAATCTAATAAAAAATATAAAACAGCAGATAGAAAGCAATAGGGGGTTTTCAAGCAGATAATGGAGATTGGTGATAGTATGGTCCTTCTTAACATAATGGGTCGATAATCATGCATAAATTCCTCGGTCTTGCATAGAGATCTTTGAATCAATCTTGTGTCCTGTTGCAAGTATTAAGCACTACGAAGATAATTGGGTCTGACTATCAACAACGATTGTCCTAATGTGTTCCGTAATTATTCAACACTACGAAGATAATTGGTCTGATGGTCGACAAGTGTCCAAGTGCATAATATCAATACAACATACGAGAATTTTGGTTTCAACTGATCAACGAAATAAAGCAATGACACGGAGTATAATGCGCGATATAGCCATTAGCATGATTATCTTCCCTCGCTAAGAATTCACATACTACCACCAACGATAAGTTTAGCTACTCATAATAGGCATGCAATCAATAGCAATCATAGAAGAAAACATATTGAAAGAAATAAAATAAGTAGATAAAACTGTAAGATACAAAGTTACCGAAGGTTGTCAATCTCCGGATGATTGCGGTCCTACGAGCTCCAATCTGCTATGAAAAAGTATCCCCTAAGCTATGGAACTCCCAGGAGGCCCCGGGAAGTTCCTACCTAAAACTATAGAGAGAGGTGAGAAAGTAGCTGGAAAGATATGATTTTCGGAGAGAAAACTGAGCACTATATATAGGCCCAATTTCTTCTGGGGCGGTTCGCCCCCCCAGTTGTTGCCAGCGGAATTTTCGCGTTTTCGACGCGGATTTGGATTTCTTCACCTTTTCGGACTCGGTTTATGACTTCTAGTGGCCTTCTAACCTCCAGATTCGACCCCTAGACTCCAAATCCTATCCGGAAACCTTCAGATACTCCAAATAGGCTTCTGGAACACCAATTCC
>CM051456.1:47141954-47304757 GCA_028274465.1 Plantago ovata | reverse complement strand
AAAAAACACTGGCTCGCAAGTCAGTACCAATTGTCCATGATCTCTCGGACGATTCCCAGCAGTTGCTGAAAACAAGTTCAGTAGTAGATGTTGCTGAGGTGGTTACTGAAACCTATGTCAGCAATGTTGAAGTGTTTGCGGAGCCTTCAACAATCAACCTCAATGTTGATCCTTCTACTGCGAATAACCACAAGGCAGTCGAGAACGAAATTCCTGCCCAAGTCCTAGATATCTACATTGTAGATAATCTAGATGATCAAACTCTGGAACCAGCAAGTGATATTGCTGCTGATCTGAGAACCGCGGCACTTGTTGATGCTGCTGAAAAGATGGTTGCTGAACAAGAAATTCATCAAGTTGCTGAAACCACAGTTGCTGAAGAACCAGTTGCTGAGACAACAATGGTTCAAGTCCAAGAAGTTGTTGAAGAAACACAAGAAGCATTATTCGTCGACGCATCTCACAATGCTGAGAATACTGGCCCCAGTTCACCAAAGACATCAATTGAAAAAGTCCAGCTTGTACTGGAAGCTTTAAGCCAACAGATGGAATTGGATATTGAAGAATCATCCAACAAATCCATTGATGTTTTTATGACAAGCAGTGAGCTTAAGGGTCAAGATGCTTCTGCTCAACTTGTCATTTCAGAGACAACGGAGATTGCTGAAACCGCGCAGCTTTCTCAAACAGAGCAAGCCAAGAAGTCTGCTGAAGAAACAGTCCCAGAAACTGAAGAAACTGTTAATTCTGAAAGGATTGAGCCACAACCTGTCCTTCTTCAGCAGGTAGATAACTCAACCATCAGTAAACCTTCATTTTCTGAAACTCATTCTATTGCTAATTTTATGATATCTCTACAAACTTCTCAAGATGCAAGTCAGATGGTTGTTGAAGCCTCTGCACCAGAATCAACACTTCCTGCTCAGCAGGTAGTTAAAGTTTTTGGTAATAAAACAAAGTTTGACAACTTAGTACTTGTATCTAACTCATATTTATTTCAGGATGAACAAATGGAGGATGCTACTCAAGCTCCTCAAGGAATGGAAATTGTACAACATGAGCTTGTTGAAACTCAGCAGGTAATTCATGTTTCAGCTTTGAACTCTAAGGCAATTATCCAAACCTCTCCTGATCTAAATATTATTCTTTTTCAGGCTCTAAAGGAGACCACTGAAGTGGTGCACATCACTGAAGATTCACAAGTGAGTTCTGAGGAACTTTAGTTGAACTTCAAAAGAACAACCTTGTCAAGAGTTGCTAAGTCTGTCAGCAACTGGCAAAGGTACAGAAGGATGGATTTTTCTGACCTCCATCTTCATCTATCAAATGAGAAAAAAAGATCCTCTCTGCTGAAGCTCGAGACATTTGTCCACTCCATACTTCCTGAAGAATTCTCATATTCTCATCTAATGAGCTCGAATCTGATTGCTCAAATCAGAGAGAATATGAAGGCAAAATTTAAGAGTGCCTCTCCAGCTGAACAAGCTGTGATGCTCAAGGGTTCATTTGTACCCGTGGTGGCTGATCCCCACAAAATCAATGAGGAAGAGGAAGTAACGAGTGTTGCTTTATACAAGCATCTTGAGCTAGTCATTATGACTGATGATGATGAAGAGGAAGAAGATGAAAACATCCCTACTGATCCCAGTGATGATGAAGGGAAAGATTCAAAGGACAGAAAGGATGACGATGATGACAATCAAGGTCCAAATCCTGATGCTGGTGGTTTAAAATTGAAAGTTGCTGAAACTGAACAACAAGACCATCAGCAAGCTGAACAAACACAAACTCATCATGAATCTCAACTTGCTCCTGCTGATGCTGAAAATCAAGCCCCTGTACAAGGCGCTGATACTGAAGAGGAATATGCCAGAAAACGAGTTGCCTTGAAACATGGCAAAAGCCAATTTTCTGATGCCAAGGTCATTGATACAAACCTTGATGATGAAGATGAAATGGATGAAGATTACCAACGAGCTCTACAAAACAGTCTCCTGATTCATGCAAGGCATACGCAGGATTTGGAAATTGGTCAATCTTCAGGAGTAAAACCAAAGGAAGTCCCCTCCCTTCCACTTACTACTGGTGAAACTCCAGTCATTGAGTCTCAAACGTTGCCCTCAGCAACTACTCAATTTAAACTTACTACTGGCGAAACTCCAGTAATTGAGTCTCAAACGTTGGCCTCAGCAACTACTCAATTAAAACTAACTACTGATGAAACTCCAGTTGTTGAGTCTGAAGCGTTTCCATCAGCAACCACTCAACCAAAAGGAAATGAAGCTGCTGACTTAGGTTCCAAGGTTGCTGGCCTTGATGAATCTGAGGATGCAGATGATCTATCAGCAAACGAGGATGAAAACTCAAAGAAAGACCCAAAAGTGGTTGAAATTCCTCCTCCTGATTACATAACTGATAAAGACGATTGCTTAAGAGCAGAATTGCTGTTACAAGATGATCAGTTTGCTTCAGAACTAAAAGTTCATTCCTTGACCCCAAATCTAGTGTCGTTCCCACGTGTAGAGGAGTTTACTCCTAGAATTTTGGCACTAAAGAAAGTCCATGATGCCTGAGGCATTGCTTGCTGAGAGCCCGCTTGATATTGGAAAAATATTGGCTACAGTGCTGAGACGCACTACTACTCTTACAATAGATCAGAAAGACATCAGTCTTTATCACCAGAGCTATGAAGAAGATGTAAGTCAAGCACTCCGGCTAGCAAAGACTGCATTAGTAAAGGCTCAGACTTTCATGGAAGAAAAGGCCGCAACAGAGCAAAGACATGAGGAGAACATGGTGAGTATTAAAAATGAATTGTAAAAAATGACTTCTGATCAGCAACAAATCATCATGAAATACAATAGCCTAAGTACTCTTGCTGAAAATTGCAATGAGTTCTACTCTCTGCACATCACTCCGATGTTGCAATCCCTGTCTAAGGGGGAAAATAGAAGTACAAGAAAAGAACCCAAACCCCTCCTACTGTTGATGAGCCACTGCCCATAGAACCTCTTGCTGAAAAAGAGCAAAGTTCTAAAAGACAAGCAGAATCTGAGTTAAATTCAGCAAGTCCCAAAAAGAGAAAAACTGCTCGTGAAACTTAAGGTTTTTGCCACACTGAACGTCATCAAGATCTGAATGAAGATGATGATGATGATGACAATCAGACAATAGCTCAAGCCATAAGAGCTAGACCTTTAACAGCCTTAACTCCGTCTGGCCACTCAAAGCATTTCTCTTCTGACTCAAGATCTTCAGCAAGAGATCAAGACAATGCAAAGTCAAGAAGAAGAAGGCATAGACAGGAAGAAAAGAGGCTCGCCAGCATTGCTATTGGCTCCGGCATCGAATATACAAAGACCAGCAATGATGAAACCACTCAGAACGTGATGAGAAACGTTCATGGTTGCTGGATCTTAAAGCTGGAAGATTTTCTGGTGAATGAGTTCTTTCCTACAGCCATATTGAACCAAATGTTCACTTGGATTGATCTTAAAGTAAAAAGGAAAGAAAGGGCTGAGTCCCTCCCAAGAAATATTGCAACTTGGAGATGGTTGTATCTTGAAGTCTCAGTAAGAAGAACTGCAATTGGTAAGTCTATAAGACAAGAACCTGATTTGATAAAACCAAATGGCATTGCTTATTACTCTGACCCAGTGACTAAGAAAAAAAAGAAGAGACTTGGATTGATTCTTTATGAGTATTTCTATCTCACTGCTAAGGATCAAGAAGAAGATCTTCTCTGGCTAAGGAAGCTTCATCCTAAAAGCATTTCAGATACACAACTTCTCCATGCCAGCAATTGGGGCATGCATTTGTGGGTAACTCATTACATGGAAATGAATGTTGAAAAGCATCATCATACTACCTGCAAAAATGCAAGGATTCTTCAATTACAAGTCCGTAGGCTACTTGAGAACTACGAAAAGGACTGTACTGAATTCACTACACATGCTGAGAAGAGTGTAAGAGAAATTTTGAGAATATCCTCTAGAAGAGCTTAATTTGTTAGGAAACTAGTAATTTGATGAGCAATTAACCATGCTAAATTAAGGAAAGTCCAGTAACTAGTACTCTTAAGATCCATAGGAATTTAGAATTTTAAGGACATTGTAAAAGAGGAACGTTTGCTGAAGACTTAGAGTAGGTGCTAGATAGGTTGGTTTTACCGCTTATGATGTATCTTGTTTTCTGAAAAGAAATACAACCTATTGAAGCATTTGCTGATGATGTACTTTGTTTTTACAAACAAACTATTGAAGCATTTAGAACCGCTCAGAAACTTGAAGATTTCGAAGACTGAAGACTAGAAGATTTCTGAAGATTGGTATCTACAAAGGCACATGTTACTCAGAAAGTGGAAACTTCAGCAACAGCATTGCATAAGTGAAAATCTGAATGACAGAGTAGGTTGTGCTTGCTGAAACTGAGACTGACCACTTGCTGATGAACATTTGTGACCTCTTGTTGAAAATACTTGTATTTGCGCTCCAATGTTACTGTTTGAATTTTAATCAAAAGAGCATTAAATGCAAAGCATGCACGCGAAGAACATGAACACTAGAAGACAAACAAGGACGCAGCTGAAAGTACAAAAGCAAGATAGTGACATTTTAAGGAACAAAAGCCTTAGAATTTGAAATTCAAATGGCTCCTTATTTCACTATAAATAGAGGTCATCCGGCAAAGATTTGAAGTGTGTCAACAACGTGATCATACTCTCACTTGTGCTTAAACTCACATACCCTTCAATACTCTTTACTGCCATTGATCCGTTCCAAGACTTAAAGCTTGAGAAAGCTACTTGTGAAGAAGTAGAACTTACACGACTAAGAAATTAGTTAAGTGTTCTTTCTTTCTTTCGAACAAGAACAAGTCTTGACACGAGAAACAATAAAACTTGTTTACTGCAAAGTATTCAAAGTTTTGCTTCTTAGATTACTTGTTGTAACTGAATAAGTTATAATTAAGTTATCTCATCCCAAACCTCTCTAACTGAAAATACACCCTTTCAGGCGTGATATTGAGGGGGAACTTAATCAAGCATAGTGTTGCTGATTAAAAGTACCAAGTTTGGTGGAGAACAAGGTTACGTTCTCTAGTTAGGTTGGAGACGAAGCAAGTGTGCTTTGGTTTCTGTTTGGATCGCTCTAGATAGGTGTTGTAAGGAACCTCAAACTTATCTTAGTGGATTCAGTCCTAGAAAGGACAAAGTGGATTAGTTGAGAGATTACGCCACTCTCAGATACCACTATAAAAGTGTTTGTGTGATTTACTTACTGTACTTAGTTTTCAGCAAAGCATATCTTTCTGTGCACAGTCACTCACATCACTTGCTGAAACTTTCACTTACTGAAAAAGCACTTATTGTATCAAAGACTTCCGCTCTCTGATTTTAAGTATCAGCAAATCTAGTTACTGTGAAGTAACTTGCGCTTGCTGAGAAAGTTAAGTATCAGCAAACTCATTACTGAAAACTAATAAGCACTTGCTGAGAAAGTTTTTAAACGACGAAAGTTTGAAAAGACTATTCACCTCCCCTCTAGTCTTTTCTTGTTGTTTAAAGGGACCAACAAAAATACACGTTCATCAAACTCCCCAAACTGAACCTTTGCTTGTCCTCAAGCAACTAAGCTAGACTCTAATGCAAAACACAATGCAACACAAAAAAATGGAGTCTCATGCCAAATGAAATGAACTAATCTAATAAATCTATCAAAAAACATACAAACAAAAACAATACAAATCATAACATGAATATAGGTTGAAAAATGCCTCGATTGACTCATACACATCCACATAAGCACTTATGTCAAGCAAGATCGTCTCTTGTAACATTCTCTACCTGGACCTAGTCAGTGACGAAGTAATAAAACATGTTAAAATACGAATGGTTGTCCCGTGCCTATGAAACTGAGGACTTACTGCTGTTCACCAAGTTAAGACTTTCCCTCAAAGAGGTCGAACCAATACTGGCTCTCATCAAACGAAGGAGGGTTCCCTAAAAAAGATAACTCTCCCCTATTCTACCCATCTCTCAAGCAAAGTATTAAGCTATTCACCACTTTCTGAATGGCAGGACGAGGGTGGTCTAGAACAGATGACACTCAAAAGCAAAAATTACAACACGATTACGAACATTACATTAATTGAAAAATGAGGCAAACACTTTGCTAAACTGCTTTTTGGCTCTTTTTTGGACCCTTCTTTGCTTTTTTGGGGTCTTTTATTTTTTTCTTTTTTTTTCTTTTCTAGATTTTTTATTTCTCCTGGAATTTTTCTTCTTTTTTTTTGATTTTCTTTAGCCAGCAGTAGCACAACGAAAAAAAAAAAAAATGACACACAAACGACCTCCCCAAACCTATTGATGAATGTGTATTTTACACTTTCATTCGAGTCTTTTTCACCTAATTTAGCTATCCTCTATGTTAATTTAGCTATATTTTAGTACATTTTATTAGAATAGTGTCACGTTTCCCTTTAGATTTTATTTTACAGGTTTTGGTTGAAATTCGGAGATTTACGGGCAATTACATTGAAGTCTACAAGGAATTGGTGTTCCAGAAGCCTATTTGGAGTATCTGAAGGTTTCCGAATAGGATTTGGAGTCTAGGGGTCGAATCTGGAGGTTAGAAGGCCACTAGAAGTCTGAAACCGAGTCCGAAAAGGTGAAGAAATCCAAAACCGCGTCGAAAACGCGGAAATTCCGCGAAATATCTGTGGGGCGAACCGCCGCATTGGGGGACGAACCGCCGCGGGAAATTTCGGGGCCTATATATAGAGCTCAGTTTTCTCTCCGAAAATCATATCTTTCCAAGCCTACTTTCTCACCTCTCTGTATAGTTTTAGGTAGGAACTTCCCGGGGCCTGTCCTGGGAGTTCCGTAGCTTAGGGGATACTTTTTCATAGCAGATTGGAGCGCGTAGGATCGCAATCATCCGGAGATTGACAACCTTCGGTAACTTTGTATCTTACAGTTTTTATCTACTTATTTTATCTTCTTTCAATATGTTTTCTTCTATGATTGCTATTGATTGCATGCCTATTATGAGTAGCTAAATTTATCGTTGGTGGTAGTATGCGAATTCTTAGCGAGGGGAGATAATCATGCTAATGGCTATATCGCGCATTATACTCCGTGTCATTGCTTTATTTCGTTGATCAGTTGAAACCAAAATTCTCGTATGTTGTATTGATCATTATGCACACTTGGACACTTGTCGACCAATCAGACCAATCATCTTCGTAGTGTTGAATAATTACGGAACACAATAGGACGTTAGTTGTTGACAAGTCAGACCCATATTATCTTCGTAGTGCTTAATACTTGCAACAGGACACAAGATTGATTCAAAGATCTCTATGCAAGACCGAGGAATTTATGCATGATTATCGACCCATTATGTTAAGAAGGACCATACAATCACCAATCTCCATTATCTGCTTGAAAACCCCTATTGCTTTCTATCTCCTGTTTTATATTCTTAATTAGATTTGATAAAGCTAGTATAGTCCTGAGAGAATGACACTCGAGTCATTCTACTACTACACGACGGTTTTCGTTGTAGTTGTGGATTGCCTTTGGCTAATTACAAATTTATTTGACTGAATCTGACACGTTCGTCAAATTGGCGCCGTTGCCGGGGACTATACTCCTTTTTTCAGTTTAATTTGTTTATATTTACAGCTTTAGATTCCTAATTCTATTAGTTTTAGTTTTTCTTTTTAATCTGTCTTTGCTTTCCTAGTTGTTTCTAATCACCTTTCCTAGTCTGTCACAGATAGTGTATGCCGCATACACGTTCTGCAGGAACACCGCTTGCTAATTCAATTGCTGAGATCGATAGAGTCTACCGCCAAAGAAGGCGACTACTTGAAAGGCGCGCACTAGAGGAAATAGAGGAAACCGATTTCTCTGAATCTCTAATTAGTCTATTCAAGGAAATCGACAGAATGGCAGAAGTTAGACCACTGAAGGCATGGGTACAACCCACCAAAGATCGTATGAGGGGACCGGCGATAGTTCTTTCGTCTGCAACCCGAGATCTGGAGATCAAGAACCACGCATTCCAACAACTTCCGAGGTTCTATGGCTTATCAAGGGAAGATGTGATGGGGTACTTGCACGATATCGATGATTTCGTCAACCAACTCCCACGACCCGGAGCTGACATAACAACGGATGAGTTGAGGATGAAGGTTTTTGCTATGGGACTTGGCGACAGAGCCAAGTCATGGCTGAGCTCTCTTCCAGCAGGCTCGCTGGACACTTGGGAAAAGGTTTTTTCAGCTTTCATGGAGAAATACTTCCCACACACTCTGACTACCGCGCTTAAGGCGCAGATCACTGGATTGAAGCAAGACTATGATGAGACCATCTACACCGCGTTCGAGAGGTTCCAAGATCTCATGAACAAGTGCCCTCACCATGGTTTTGAACTCTCTGACCTAGTCCAACACTTCTACAATGGACTAACCTTCGAGAACCAACAAGTGGTGGATTTCCAATGCCGAGGCAATATTTGGGAGGAAACCGCAAAAGCCGTCTAGGCAGTTTTCGAAAGGCTTGCTAAGGGTTCGCAGTTCAAGGACCCAAGAGCAATGGTTAGGAGACGTGGACCTGAAGATCCACCGACTCAAGAAGCCCCTATGTACAGGGGGAATGGGGATCAATTCGAGTGCTTTACCAACGAATTGAAGCAAGTCCTCAAGAGCGCCACCGGAACAACTGTTTCGAACGAAGTATGCCGAATATGCAAGAACTATGGGCATGGGGCTCATATGTGTAGATCGGAGCTGGCATACGATGATGGCAACTGGGCTCGAGGAGGAGAAGAAGAAGCCTTTGCTACGGAGTTTGGCACTCAAGAAGTTAGCTACGGACAAGACGGTAGGAATCCTCGAGGTGGATTTTGGAGAAGAGGATACCGTAACAATCAAGGATATGCACCGGCTAACCAAAGTTATGGACCTCACCAAGACCGTAGTAGGCTGAACTATGGTAATGATCACTGTGAAAACCCCGCTCCGAAAGAGCCACCGAAGTCGAAGACGGCTCTACTGATGAAGAACTTGCAGAAGATGGTTGATCACACACAAAGTTTTCTCAAACGTTATGAGGAAGATTCTGAGAAGACTAGGGCAAGGCTTGATAAGTTGGAAGAGAGCACTAGGCTTGCCCATCAAAAGATGCAAGAGTTGATCGACCGAAAACTACTTAGCAGCACTGTGAAGTCGAATGCCATTACATTGGCTAGTGATGTACCTGACGAAATCACCATCAGGAACGTTGTTAGGTGTGAGTGCTGCATGAAGGAAGAACTTCTACTGGCTGAGGAAGAAGAGAAGGACCTTGGTTCCGACACAAGTGATGAGGAGCAAGAGGATCCCGAACCACTCCCTAAAAGTTTCGATGTAAAGGTAGGGATTGGTGAGCTTGAAGACGTCCGTGCCACACTAGACACGGGATCCTACTCAAACATAATTCCTTTGAATGTGTTTGAAAAGAGCAACATCGGAAAACTATCTGAGCAAAGGGCTATTGTACAACTGGCGGATGGATCCTTTATGAGACCGGAGGGCGTTGTGAAAAATGTTTTGGTCAAGATTGGTGAAGCATCTATATACACCAATTTTGTAGTTATGCCGGTGTCTGCACCTAGAATGGGGGATGTCATACTCTTAGGGCAAACATTCTTGACTAAACTACGCTCAGTGATGGATATCTACCAAAGAACTTGCACCATCGAAGTGAATGGCAAGCAACACGTGTTGCAAGCCATACCTGATCCACCTGAACCGCCTGATATTACTACTCACTATTGTGGTCTTGCAGCCTATATTCTTTCTTATTCACAGGTTCGTGGCATGGAAAGGAGATCAATGAAGGGGAAGCCTAGTACCCGCAAAAAGAAGAGATAGGCGCAGACAGGAGTCGAGTCAAAGACTTTAAACAATGACGCTATCCGGGAGGCAACCCGGAGTTTTTATCGCTTTCTTTACTTCTTTTCTGCATGCATTCATTCTTGAACTATTTGCTTCTCATATGCGAATTTGTTCATGTCAGTGTCGTATATGCTTCTGTTTGAGTAAGAATTTTCGAGTGGTTTTTTGAAAAAAATTAGTTTCGGGATTGAAACCGCATTTTCTGACATCGGGACCCGTCTCCCCGCATTGGGGAGCACGGGGCGAACCGCCCCACACGTGGGGCGAACCGCCCCACGGTCCCAGATCTTAAAAAACGCGGATTTCAACCCCAAAACCTTATTTTCTTCATTCTTCTTCATTCATACTCCCAAAAAACCCGAAAAGTGCGATTTTGCTTCTAAATCTTCATAACTTCTTCATTTCTTGACCAAATTGAGTGTTCTTTAGCTTAATTCGAAGCCTATTACATGATCTATCATCCTATCCGAACAGATTTCATCCTAACTCGTTAGATTTGCAGATCTGAGGTATCATCCTTAGAACCCTAATTTTTGAATTTGGGGTTTTTTTAATTTGAGCTTCAGTTATGCTTATTTGATGCATGGGTATGTTGTTTGTATGATTAGACATGTTATTTACTATCAATTGCATGCTCAATTTTGCTTGGATTGTTGATTTGGGTATTTTGCTGCTAGATGATATATCTTGTTCTGCAATATGTCTTTATCTTTGATTTATTGCATATGATTGTGTTTATTGAAGTAATGATGGTGGATTTGACATTAGAATGCTTTATTGTTGAGTATGAGGATTTATGTTGGTAGAATTTTTGCAATGCTATGGTATGAATTGAGCCTTGTTATCAAGGATATTGGTTGTCTAGTGAAAGCATGATGTGATGTATTGCATGTAGTAGTTACGTTGGTATGTTGCATGGTGAAGAAGCTAGGCTAGACATTGAGGTTTGGGGAGTTTGATTGTTGATTTTATCACTCGTCTTTTTCGCTTTTACACTAGTATATATTTGAGTCTGTTTTGTGTCATACGAGGTGCTAATTGCTGTTCGTAGGTACCATACCAAGGAAAGGGAGCATTCCCGTATGATAGCTGTGAAGAACCATGTCAAGGAAGGTGATCTCGCTAGATGTGCGTTCGAGCCAAGGGGTTTTGCAACAACGTCATGGATTATCCGAGAGGAGGAGCTAGAGTACATCTGGAGTAAGGACTCCTATGCCTATTCATGCACCACCGAAGGGACAGAAACCGTTATTACGTCATCACTCCGTCACGAGGACTACAGAGTTCGAGTGAACTGGAAGGCACCGGGACATTCTCGCCACGACGGATTCAATCTTGAGTTCGAAGTTGCTAGAAGGTTCCGAAGCGCTAGCTTGGTTCCAAAACATAATGACATGGGTACTCAGCACCTTGTTGGGGTGCCCCTTGCCTGCCTCTAAAGGGAGCATAACATTGATATTGGGAGCATCAACTATAGAGAATGTGGACAAAATTGGAGAAAAAGGTAGAACACTTCTGAGTATCCGAGCAGCTGACTAAA
This sequence comes from Plantago ovata, assembly GCA_028274465.1. Taxonomy (NCBI): domain Eukaryota; kingdom Viridiplantae; phylum Streptophyta; class Magnoliopsida; order Lamiales; family Plantaginaceae; genus Plantago; species Plantago ovata. The sequence goes on along the minus strand of CM051456.1, from coordinate 47,293,272 downwards.
ACCTTCTCGTGAAGTAAACCGTTGGAGGGGGAGGTCCTGATACCACTGCCCTTTCCCCTTCAACAGTTCACATCCTATTGGAGGGCTACAGGATGGAGAATTCCATAACAGCGGCGGCTAATCTTGAGAACTCTACCTGCCACTACAACTCTACTAGTGAGGATGTGCGTGAAAGTAGTGACAATGAAGGCCATACGGGCAATGATGATACTAACTGAGGAGTTGCTCCTATACGTCCCATAGTTGAAACTACCGCGCGTACTTGAAGACCTGATGACTCCCTATAAAGCTCCCGGAGGAGGCCCAATAACTCAAGAGCAGCATACTCAGCCGACCGAGGCCAAACCATGGGGTAACATCTAGTATCATATATTATTTCCTCATTTTCTTACTGCTAGGGACTAGCGCTAATTTCATGAGGGGGGATGGGATTTAAGTGATCTGATGTTGTTAGCTTGGAGCTTGGTATTGGTAGGATGAGTATAGTACCTCGCATGCTTTATCATTTGCATTTGCACGTTTACTGCTTTCTTAGATTTTTTAGGTTGCATTCATCCTAGGATAGTTTTGCATGTTTTATATGGAGTTTATTGCCGAATTTTCTAAACTTTTTTATTGGGTAGATCAACTAGCTATGCCATTAATCGTATACTTCATCTCTATGAATTTGTTTGAGGTTTTTCTCGCTTGGCTTGTCACATTTATGTTTTGCACTTAGTTAAGCTTGGTATTCTCGACATCACTTAGTGGTGTTTTCTCTACTGCGGTTCACGAAGGCCTTTATAATAGGATGATGCATGTTAGGGGCTTATGGTTGTTTTTCCGAGTAATTATGTACCTAAGAGGCAACAAGTCTTCACCATGCTTTGAGATTGCTAAATGCCTAGGAAGGAGGTAGTGTGAGGTTGTGTGATCCTTTGTTTATAACCTATTCTTCCGAATAGGTTTGGGGAGGGGGTTGCACCATCATTAGACTTGTTTCTGTTTTTCATTTTCGTATCGTGAGTTTATTTTTTTTCTTTTCCGTGAATTTTGTACTCCAACCTATTCTTTCGAATATGTTTGGGGAAGTTGTGTGAGTTATTTTGCTTCTCTTTTGGTTATGCTACTGCTGGCTAAAAAAAATCGAAAAAAAAAGAAAGAAAAAATTCCAGAAAAAAAAAAGAGAAAAAGAAAAAAAGAGAATCTGGAAAGAAAAAAAAAAGAAAAGAAGACCCCAAAAAAGCAAAGAAGGGTCCAAAAAATAAAGCCAAATAGTAGTTTAGCAAAATTTGAGTCTTTTCCATTTTTCGTATTGTTCGTAATCGTGTTTTTCTATTTTTATCTTTTTTGTCGTAAGTGTCAACTGTTCTAGACCACCCTCGTCCTGCCATTCAGGAAGTGGTGAATAGCTTAAGACTTTACTTGAGAGATGGGTAGAATAGGGGAGTGTTATCTTTTATAGGGAACCCTCCTTCGTTTGATGAGAGCCAGTACTGGTTCGACCTGTTTTGAGGAAAAATCTTAACATGGTGGAACAGCAGTAAGTCCTCAGTTTCATAGGCACGGGGCAACCATTCGTATCTTAGCATGCATCATTACGTCGTCACTGACTAGGTCCAGGTAGAGAATGTTACGAGAGACTATCTTGTCTTGACGTAAGTGCTTATGTGGATGTGTATAAGTCAATCGAGGTATTCTTCAACCTATATTCATGCTTTGATTTATATGGTTTTTGTTCATATGTTATTCGATAGATTCAGTAATTTAGTTCATTTTATTTGGCATGAAACTCCATTTTGAGTCTTGCATATTTTTTGTATTAGGGTCTAGCTTAGTTGCTTGAGGACAAGCAAAGGTTCGGTTTGGGGAGTTTGATAAATGTGTATTTTACACTTTCATTCGAGTCTTTTTCACCTAATTTAGCTATCCTCTATGTTAATTTAGCTATATTTTAGTACATTTTATTAGAATAGTGTCACGTTTCCCTTTAGATTTTATTTTACAGGTTTTGGTTGAAATTCGGAGATTTACGGGCAATTATATTGAAGTCTACAAGGAATTGGTGTTTCAGAAGCCTATTTGGAGTATCTGAAGGTTTCCGGATAGGATTTGGAGTCTAGGGGTCGAATCTGGAGGTTAGAAGGCCACTAGAAGTCTGAAACCGAGTCCGAAAAGGTGAAGAAATCCAAAACCGCGTCGAAAACGCGGAAATTCCGCGAAATATCTGTGGGGCGAACCGCCGCATTGGGGGGCGAACCGCCGCGGGCAATTTCGGGGCCTATATATATTGAGCTCAGTTTTCTCTCCGAAAATCATATCTTTCCAAGCCTACTTTCTCACCTCTCTCTATAGTTTTAGGTAGGAACTTCCCGGGGCCTGTCCTGGGAGTTCCGTAGCTTAGGGGATACTTTTTCATAGCACATTGGAGCGCGTAGGATCGCAATCATCCGGAGATTGACAACCTTCGGTAACTTTGTATCTTACAGTTTTTATCTACTTATTTTATCTTCTTTCAATATGTTTTCTTCTATGATTGCTATTGATTGCATGCCTATTATGAGTAGCTAAATTTATCGTTAGTGGTAGTATGTGAATTCTTAGCGAGGGAAGATAATCATGCTAATGGCTATATCGCGCATTATACTCCGTGTCATTGCTTTATTTCGTTGATCAGTTGAAACCAAAATTCTCGTATGTTGTATTGATCATTATGCACACTTGGACACTTGTCGACCAATCAGACCAATCATCTTCGTAGTGTTGAATAATTACGGAACACAATAGGACGTTAGTTGTTGACAAGTCAGACCCATATTATCTTCGTAGTGCTTAATACTTGCAACAGGACACAAGATTGATTCAAAGATCTCTATGCAAGACCGAGGAATTTATGCATGATTATCGACCCATTATGTTAAGAAGGACCATACTATCACCAATATCCATTATCTGCTTGAAAACCCCTATTGCTTTCTATCTTCTGTTTTATATTCTTAATTAGATTTGATAAAGCTAGTATAGTCCTGAGAGAACGACACTCGAGTCATTCTACTACTACACTACGGTTTTCGTTGTAGTTGTGGATTGCCTTTGGCTAGTTACAAATTTATTTGACTGAATCTGACACGTTCATCACCTATTCGAAAGAATAGGTTGGAGTACAAAATTTACGAAAAAGGAAAATAAAATCACAATACACACTCAAAAATCGAAAAACAAGTCTAAAGATAGCGTAACCCCCTCCCCAAACCTATTCGAAAGAATAGGTTGCAAACAAAGGATCACACAGTCTCACACTACCTCCTTCCTAGGCATTTAGCAATCTCAAAGCAAGGTGAAGACTTGTTGCCTCTTAGGTACATAATGACTCGGGAAAAAAAACAACCATAAGACCCTAACATGCATCATCCTATTATAAAGGCCTTCGTGAACCGTAGTAGAGAAAACACCACTAAGTGATGTCGAGACTACCAAGCTTAACTAAGTGCAATACATAAATGTGACAAGCCAAGCGAGAAAAATCTCAAACAAATTCATAGAGATGAAGCATATGATTAATGTCATAATTAGTTAATCTACCCAATAAAAAAGTTCAAAAAATTTGGCAATAAACTCCACATAAAATATGCAAGACTATCCTAGGATGAATGTAGCGTATGCAACTAAATACTAAGAAAGCGGTAAACGTGTAAATGCAAATGCAAAAACAAAAAAAAAATTCACGAGTTTATCACAAGCAAGACAAGTATAGAGATAACTAGCGATAACCCCCCCCCCCAAACCTGAACGTCGTCGCTTGTCCCGAACATCGAAAGTGGATTTAAGGTGAGAGCTAATACTTGTATAAGTGACCTATATTACTCAATCAAACTCGTGAGAAAACAAAACGGGTGATAAACGAGGTAAAAAGATTGATAATTTAGCATTTAGCATAATAGGAGAAAATCGGGTTCCCTCCGAAAATGCTAAATTATCATCTAGAAACCTATTTTATCACCAAAAACATACGAAAATATGAAAAACAACACAATGATATGCTCAAGACAACAAAACACACTAACCTTCAGTAGAGGCGGTAAAGGTAAGCTCAAGATGATCAACCTCCCTTTGATCACTAGATATCTCGAAGTACGGCTTCACTCGTTGACCATTCACCTTGAAGGTATTGCCCGTCTTTGGATCAAAGAGTTCTACAGCTCTATGGGCAGCAACTTTGATAATTTCATACGGTCCATCCCAACGAGTACGGAGCTTTCCAGGAAATAGTCGAAGGCGAGAATTAAATACCAAAGCTTTTTGCCCAGGAATCAGTTCCTTACGTACTATACCACGATCATGATACTTCTTAGTACGTTCCTTGTAGATCTTGGCATTTTCATAAGCACCTAGGCGTAATTCATCGAGCTCATCTAGTTGCAACAATCGTTCCTCGCCAACTTTTCCCATATCAAGATTGAGTGCTTTGATAGCCCAATATGCCTTGTGTTCCAGTTCTACGGGAAGATGACATGCTTTCCCATACACGAGTCTATACGGAGTGGTCCCAATTACCGTGTTGTAGCTAGTCCTGTATGCCCAAAGTGCATCATTCAATTTTCCTGCCCAATCTTTCCTACTAGGCTCACTACTCGCTCTAGGATCTTCTTAATTTGACGGTTGCTAACTTCAACTTGGCCCGATGTCTGTGGATGATATGGCGTAGCAACACTATGGTGGACACCGTATCTCTTAAGAAGAGAGGCAAAGGTCCTATTGGCGAAGTGTGAACCTCCATCACTTATGATAATCCTAGGGCACCCAAACCTAGAAAATATTACTTCCTTCAAGAATTTCATAACAACTGCTCCGTCATTCGTTTTTGTGGGAATTGCCTCCACCCATTTAGTCACATAGTCCACCACAACAAGAATGTATTCATAACCTCCACTTGATGGAAATGGTCCCATGAAATCAATGCCCCATACGTCGAAAGGTTACACCACTAGATTCCCTTGGGGCATTTCGTCTTTCTTGGTAATATTACCACCTCGTTGACATGGGTCACAATTCTTCACAAAAATTCGAGCATCTCGGTGTATTGTTGGCCAGTAAAATCCTGCTTGTAGTACTTTGCGAGCTGTTTTCAAGCCACTATAGTGTCCTTCACAATGGAGCTCATTGCAATGACTCAACACACATTGTTGCTCTTCTTGTGGCACGCATCTCCTCAGAATTCCATCAGCTCCTTCTTTGAAAAGATGCGGATCATCCCATATGAAAGACCTGCAACGCTTGGCAAGAGCTCTCTTGTCGGAGGCTGAAAAGTTAGTGGGGCAAACAGTCATAGCCAAATAGTTCACAATATAAGCATACCATGGCTCTTCATTAGCCTTCATCAAGTGTTCATCAGGGAGATCCTCATTAATAGGTATCAATTCAACAGGGATATTTGGTATTCTAGACAAATGATCAGCTACTAAATTCTCCCTACCAGCTCTATCCACTATGGTCAAATCAAAATCTTGTAGCAAAAGGACCCATCGGATTAATCTCGGTTTAGAATCTTGCTTAGCTATTAAATGTCTCAAAGCAGCATGACCAGTATGGACATTCACAGGATGACCAATTAAATAAGACCTAAACTTTTGTAAAGCAAAAACGACAGCTAAAAATTCCTTTTCAGTAGTTGTGTAGTTAACTTGCGCGGAGTCTAGAGTCTTACTAACATAATAAATCACACGATACTGCTTATCAACTTTTTGGCATAAAACAGCACCCATAGCAAAATTCGAAGCGTCACACATAATCTCAAAAGGAAGATTCCAGTTAGGTGGCACAACAATGGGAGCAGAAACAAGTTTTTCCTTAAGGGTATTAAAAGCAACTAAGCATTCATTAGAAAAATGGAAAACCACATCTTTTGCAAGCAAGCTACTTAAAGGTTTAGCAATTTTCGAAAAATCCTTAATAAACCTCCTATGAAACCCTACATGGCCAAGAAAAGATTGCAATTCTTTCACACAAGTAGGTGGGGGAAGTTTTTCAATGATTTCGATCTTAGCCTTGTCTACCTCAATACCTCTTTCAGAAACTACATGTCCTAGAACAATGCCTTCCCTAACCATGTAATGACTTTTCTCCCAGCTTAAGGTGAAATTGCATTCAATGCACCTTTTCAAAACAAGATCTAATCTTTGCAAGCATTCATCAAACGAATCACCAAAAAGGGAAAAATCATCCATGAAAACTTCAACAAACTTAGTTACCATATTAGAGAAAACAGAAAGCATGCGCCTTTGAAAAGTGGTGGGAGTGTTGCATACTCCAAACGGCATCCTCCTATAGGCAAACGTTCCGAATGGGCAAGTGAATGTCGTCTTCTCCTGATCCTCCGGTGCAATCGGAATCTGGTAGAAACCTGATAAACCATCAAGAAAACAATAGAATTTCCGCCCCGCTAGGCGGTTTAGCATGTCATCTATAAATGGCAAAGGGAAGTGATCTTTCTTAGTGGCGGATTTAATCTTCTATAGTGAATGCACATCCGCCATCCAGTGGTCTTCCTAACCGGTACTAGCTCTCCCTTCTCATTCTCTTCTACCGTGACTCTTGATTTTTTAGGGACTACATGAACCGGGCTCACCCATCGACTATCAGGAATGGGGTAAATCATATCGGCATCTAGAAACTTGATCACTTCGTTCTTTACCACCTCTTGCATGGCCGGATTTATCCTACGCTGAGGTTTCCTAACGGGTTTGGCATCTTGTTCAAGAGTGATGTTGTGCACACACCGAGTAGGGCTAATTCCCTTGATATCACTAATCCCCCATCCTATAGCTGCAGAATTTTCTTTCAAAACTTCAATTAGCCTACTTTCTTCATCGTTGGAGAGATGTGAGGAGACTATCACAGGCTTTTTTTGATTTTCTCCTAAATAGACATACTTGAGGTGCGCAGGAAGCGGCTTTAATTCTAAGCTAGGCTCTTCAGGAAATTTACTTTCTTCCTCTTCTTCATCTAAAGGTTCAAGCACTTTCTCTCCTACGGGAATTTCTGGGCTGCTATCCATTATTTCAACTAGTTCCCTTGCTTCTTCGGTCATGTAGCATGTCTCAGCCTGCATGGTTAGTGCCTCCTCAAGTGGTTCACGATTATCATAGCAATGATGAAATTCGGAAATCACGGAATCATAGCAATCGACAAAATTTAACTCTTCCACGACTTCCTTATCTCCGATGCTACATCCTGTCAATTCAATCTTCTCACCCAGTACCTCCATGGTTATTTTCTTGCCTTTGAGTTCAAGGCATGTGTTGGTAGTTGCCATGAATGGTCTCCCAAGTAGTACTACGTGTTCGCGAATATGGCTCTTTTCCTCGTCTGCAGACTTCATTACTACAAAATCAGCTGGAATTATCAATTTGTCCACCTTCACAAGGATATCCTCTATTATCCCGACTGGCCTCTTCACACTTTGGTCCGCCATTTGGACAACCATATCAGTTGGTGTCAATTCTCCGAGATCTAGGGCCTTGTATACCGAATAGGGCATTAAGTTAATGCTAGCCCCCAATTCAAGCATTGCCTTCGTAGTTCGACCATTCCCCAAAGCGATGTTGATGATGAAACTTCCAGGATCTTTCTTCTTAACAGGTAATCCGGCAATCGAATTGACCGTCTCAACCACATTAACTTCGATTCCTGAAGTAACCCTTTTGTTCTTCATCTCACGAAAGAATTTCGTATAAGCTGGAATGTTTTGGATTAATTCCAAGAGAGGCACATTGACTTCAACTTTTGAGAGGCGTTGAAATAGAGGTGACTCTTGAATATCCTTCTTGGCTGGCTTGATCCGACTTGGGAATGGTACATGTGGTTTCGGAGGCACATATGGATTAGAAGATTTCTGAAGTACTGATGGCGTAGGAGTTCCCCTTTCGACCTCATCATCAACTATGTCTTCTACAGATGGTCTTGGTTCATCATCATTCTCTTGAGGTTCTTTGGAACTTTCACTAACCTCTTGTTCGGTGCTTGGTCCTGTATTGTCGGTCCCAGAAGGTTCAACACGTTTAGGACGCACGAAGTTTGGAATTTTTGTCATCTTTCCTCCACGGAGTAGTAGATTCACTTCTTCGTACTCATTTTCCTCGGTAGTAGCAGTTGGAAGTGGCTTGGGATCAGCTTCGGGTGTCAAACGGGGGAACTGGGGTCGTCCAGTTCCCTGGAGCTAGGGGGTGATTCGCCCCCTGCCCTGGGCGATTCGCCTGGGGAGTGCCGAGTTGCCCTAAGTCTCTGTCTGTGGGGGGCGATTCGCCCCCCGCTCCCAGGGGGGCGTCTTCGACTGCTTTTCCGCACTTTTCACACTTCAACAAGCTAAGTTCCTCGATAAGTTGCTCAGTTACTTCGACTGCTTTAAAAGCCCTTTCGATGCGAAGAATTTTTTCAGCTTGCCCTGCGTGTGCTATCTAGAAAACATTATCAATGGCCTTAATTCCTGCGTAAAATGCAAGTTCTTCCTCCTCACTGATATCCTCGTCTTCAGAATATCCTTCGTATAAACCTTCAGTTTCGCCCCGATTTGAATTCCTGTTGGCGACTTGACTCGACATTAGCCTCTCAGATTGTGCAGATCCGCTGGCGTACTTTTGAAAGACCTTCACTGTCTCTTCAACTGTACATTCTTCTAATCCTCCACACATCCCATCCACTTGAAGCCTAACATCATCTCGTAGACCACCAATAAAATACCAAATCAGTTCTCCGTCGTCGAAACGGTGATGGGGGCACTCACGTTTATACAGCTCAAAACGTTCGTAGGTGTCATAGAACCGCTCATACTCTCCTTGCTTGAAGTGTTCGATCCGACTCCACAAGGCAATCGTCTCATTGTAAGGCATGAAACGCGCCAAGAACTCCTCTACTACTTGGCCCCAGGTTCTCAGTGATCCTGGTGCTAACCTTTCTATCCAAAGTCTTGGTTCGTATCCCAGGGCAAAATAAAATAATTTCCTGCATAATTGGTCCTCGGTGAACCCCTTTGCTGGAACTTTTGCTATTTCTTCCTCATAGGATCTGATGAAGCTTAACGGATTCATCCCCACTCCATCTTTGAACCTCGGTATCCTTCTCACTACCGTACTTGTTACCTCATACCCCGATACCTCTTCTTTCAAGTATATAGCTGACCCTTTCTTGACTTGCGAGAACGTAGGTGTCAAGCGAGCTTTTAAGGTCGTCATACCTGGAAATCTGGAACAGTAGTAACTCAAAACTGAAAATTAGTCTCGTTAGAAATCTCGAAGATCAAGAAAATTTCTGGAAATCACTATAAAATTGAAAAAGACTAATACTACTAAGACTAAGAATTGAATGCTAAAAATATAAAAAAGCTAAATAGAAAAAAGGAGTATAGTCCCCGGCAACGGCGCCAATTTGATGAACCGGAATTTGTCAGATTCTAATTAATCAAATAAATTTGTATTTAGCCAAAGGCAATTCACGACTACAACGAAAACCGTAGTGTAGCAGTAAAATAACCTCGAGTGTCGATCTCTAAGGACTATAACTAGTTTTGTCTAATCTAACTTAAAATATAAAATCAACATACGACTTAGCACAGGTTTTTCTTATCAAGATAATGGAGGTTAGTGATAGTATGATCATTCAAAGCATAGCAGGTTAATAATCATGCATGAAGTACCCGATCGTTGTGCATAGAGATCTTTGATCAATGAATTGTCCAATTGTGTTCCGTTATTATTCAACACTACGAAGATAGAGGTTTTAGATAGAAGAAAGAAATAAAGCAATAACTCAATGTCCGATTCGCTTTACCGCCATTAGCATAATTATTAACCCTTCGCTAAGAAATCACATACTATCACCAACGATAAATTTAGCTACTCATAGATGACATGCAATCAACAGAAATCATAGCAAGACTGAATGAAAACATGTTGAAAGATAAATAAATATGAATAGAAAAACTATAAGATACAATGTTACCGAAGGTTGTCAATCTCCGAAGAATCGCGATCTCACAAGCTCCAAAACGATAAGAAAAAGTGTCTCCTATGCTAAGAATTCCCAGAACAGACTCTGGAGAATTCTCCCCTAAAACTAATGAGAAAGGTATGAGAAAAGGTCTGAGAAAGTATGAAAAAATGGAGAAACTGAGCAACTATATATAGAGGTTCGGCAGGTGTGGGGCGAGTCGCCCCACACACCGGGCGAATCGCCTGGTGTGGAGCGAACCGCCCCACGGCCCGGGCAAATCGCCCGGGACCTCCAGCCGGCCATTCACGCGTTTTCGACGCGTTTTTGGATTTTTTTTCCTTTTCGGACTCGGTTTTTGCCTTCTAGTGACCTTTTAGCCTTCAGACTCGACCCCTAGACTTCAAATCCTATCCGGAATGTTCTAGATACTCAAAAAATGACTTCGGAACACCAATTCCTCGTCCACTTCAATATAATTGCCCGGAAAACCTCGTTTTTCACCCAAAACCTGTAAAATATAAACTAAAGGGAAACGTGACACTATTCTAATAAAATGCACTAAAATATAGCTAAATTAACATAGAGGATAGCTAAATTGGTGAAAAAAGACTCGAATGAAAGTGTAAAATACACGTTCATCACTGCCTTAAAAGTAATTCGAATTAACAAACACCAAAGACAGATTTGTAGACGTGTATTTTGAAAGCTTCCTATATATACTAATACTTGGCTAAGGTTGTCAGTTTTAGTTCAAGCAGTACTTGCAAATTATATATAATTGAATCGATGATCTTGAATTGTCCTAGTGTTTCTAACACTTTTCTACGAAGATATATGGCTTAGCCGGATCAAAGAATCGAATTAAGATAATTAAACAAGTAAAAGACTCAGAAACTCAATCATGCATAATATGAACCCTAGCTACGAATTCACATACTATCACCAACTAGATGCTTAGCTACTCATATGAATAACACAATCAACAATCATAATTGAAGCAATAATGAATGAAAACATGTTTAATTGAAACATAAATAGCAGAATTGTGAGATACAAAGTTACCATCAAAGGTTGTCAATCTCCGGTGAATTGCTAAACCCACAAAGATCTAGCAAGGTGAGATCAATACGTGTCCAAATCTCTCCTCTAGTTCCAAATTCGCTAAGATACAAAGGTTCTAAGAGAAAATATACCCAGAACAAGCTCTAGGGTTTAAGTCTGTAAAATAATGATGAAAAGATATGAAAATTCGCAGATTTTTGAAATATATATAGTTGCTGTCGGACGCTCCCCGGTGGTGCACCCCGCACGGGCAGAATGCGGCCCGTGCGGAATTCTTCCTCCGGATCTTCAATTTCGGCCCCTTGCACGGTTTTGAGCTCCGAAACTTGGTCTCTTGGCCTTGAAACTCGTCTTGGTACTCCTTGACACACCACAGGTGATCTCGTTGCACCAAAACATCATTGTTTCGCCATGAATTACATCCAAAAACGTGATTTCCACCTAAAACCTGAAAAGAACAAAAGAAATGGAAACGTGACACTATTCTAACAAAATGCACTAAAATGCATGCAAGAGGAAAGCTAAATTGGTGAAAAAAGACTCGAATGATAGTGTAAAAAATATTGTCATCAATAAAACCAAGCCTAAGAGTTCTAACAAAACTCAAAACGCTAGGGCTAGAAGGAACCTTGCTAGAAAAAAACTTACTGAAAAGTATGTTCAGCAAAAAGGTCAACCGAGCAAGACACCACATCAGAAAGTGGATTTGATCAGCACAAATCAAAAGTCTTTCGGCTGAAAACCTCCTAGTTCCTCAGCAAGTAGAAAACAAGTCAAAGTTGAAAAACTTAAGACTCTGGTTTCCACTAGACGCATTCTTGAACATGTTAATGGACATCCAATATTGGATAATTAACTTGTTTGCTCAGTGGTTGTGGAAAGCACATGACGGGCAACAAGAAAAACCTTATAAACTATAGACGGTGGTCTAAAGGTCCAACCATAAGGTTTGCTGGTGGAGGCTTTGGTTTTACAAAAGGTTATGGTGACGTGAAGTTAGGATGCATTACCATTTCGGGAGTTCTTTATGTCAAAAATCTTAAGTTTAACCTTTTCAGCATGAGTCAATTTGCTGATAAAGGATACTTCATCAAAATCAAAAGTGATGAATGTAAACTTATAGACTTTGAGACAAAGAAGGTTATTATGGTTGCTAGAAGATCAGGAGGTTTGTACACTGTAGATTGGTCTTTAGCAATTGTTGAAAAATGCCTTGTCTCAGATCATGATTGCCTTGCTGAAAAAGCATGGTATGGCATAAACGAACAAGTCACCTAAACTTCAAGACGCTGAATAAGCTGTCTAAAAAGGAACTTGTAGTTGGATTATCTAAGGTTACTTTCAAGAAGGATGGTGTTTGCAATGCATGTCAGCAAGGAAACCAAACCAAATCTTCTTTTAAGAACAAGGCAGTACCGTCAACTACAAAACCTTTACAACTCTTGCACATGTACTTGTTTGAATCTTCTTCAACAAGCTATGCTGGTAAGAAGTATGGTCTGGTGGTGGTAGATGACTATTCAAGATTCACTTGGGTAGTATTTATCAAGCACAAGTCTAAAACAAGGACTGAAATACTGTTGGTCCCTTTAAACAACAAGAAAAGACTAGAGGGGGGCGGTGAATAGTCTTTTCAAACTTTCGTCGTTTAAAACTTTCTCAGCAAGTGCTTATTACTTTTCAGTAATGAGTTTGCTGATACTTAACTTTCTCAGCAAGCGCAAGATACTTTGCAGTAACTCGGTTTGCTGATACTTAAAATCAGAGAGTGGAAGTCTTTGATACAATAAGTGCTCTTTCAGTAAGTAAAGGTTTCAGCAAGTGATGTGAGTCACTGTGTACAGACAGATATGATTTGCTGAAAACTAAGTAAAGTAAGTAAATCACACAAACACTTTTATAGTGGTATCTGAGAGTGGCGTAATCTCTCAACTAATCCACTTTGTCCTTTCTAGGACTGAATCCACTAAGATATGATTGAGGTTCCTTACAATCTCCTATCTAGAGCGATTCAAACAGAAACCAAAGCACACTTGCTTCGTCTCCAACCTAATCTACAGAACGTAACCTTGTTCTCCACCAAACTTGGTACTTTTAATCAGCAAAACTATGCTCGATTAAGTTCCCCCCGAATATCACGCCTGAAAGGGTGTATTTTCAGTTAGAGAGTTTTGGGGTGAGATAACTTAATTATAACTTATTCAGTTACAACAAGTAATCTAAGAAACACAACTTTGAATACTTTGCAGTAAACAAGTTTGATTGTTTCTGGTGTCAAGACTTGTTCTTGTTCGAAAGAAAGAAAGAACACTTAACTAATTTCTTAGTAGTGTAAACTCTACTTCTTCACAAGTAGCTTTTTGAAGCTTTTAAGTCATGGAACGGATCAATGGCAGTAAAGAGTATTGAAGGGTATGTGAGTTTAAGCACAAGTGAGAGTTTGATCACGTTGTTGACACACTTCAACTCTTCGCCGGATGACCTCTATTTATAGTGAAAATAAGGAGCTTTTGAATTTTAAATTCCAAGGCTTTTGATCTTTAAATTCCAAGGCTAAAGCTTCAATAAGTTATTTTCTTTTCAGAAAATAAAATACATCGTAAGCTAAACAACCAACCTATCTAGCACCTAATCTAAGTCTTCAGCAAACGTTCCTCTTTTACAATGTCCTTAAAATTCTAAATACCTATGGACTTTAAGAGTACTAGTTACTGGACTTTCCTTAATTTAGCATGGTTAATTGCTCATCAAAATTACAAGTTTCCTAACAAATACCTAACTTGTTGAATAAGCTTGAAGTCATGAAAAATGACAAGGTAAAAGTCATAAGAACAGACCATGGTACTGAGTTTGTAAACCAGTACATAACTGAGTATTTCACTTCAAAAGGCATACAACATCAATTATCCTCAGTAAGGACACCACAACAAAATGGTGTTGCTGAAAGGAAGAATCGCACCGTAAAGGAAGCTGCAAGAACAATGCTTGCTGACACTGAAATAAGTGAAGCTTATTGGGTTGAAGTGATTAATACCGTCTGCTATACTCAAAATAGATGTATGATTACTAAGGAATACAACAAAACTCCCTATGAGTTATTTGTTGGAAGACCTCTTAACATCACCCATCTAAGAGTATTTGGTTGTAAGTGTTTTGTTCTTAACAATGGTAGAGAATACCTAAGAACATTTCAACCAAAGACAGACGAAGCGATATTTCTTGGTTACTCCTTGCATAGTAAAGCTAATAGAGTTTACAACAAAAAGGCACAAAAGATCGAAGAATCAGTGCATGTTGTATTCTATGAAAAGTCACAAGGAGTGCCTGCTGAAGAAGAAATATCAGAATGTATGAAGAAGTTACTCATACACGAGCAAAGAACTGAATCTGATGCTAGGCAAGTCAATTCAATTGAACTAAATGATGATTCTGACAATGACTCTCCTCCCCCGAGTCATGACAAGATAAATATAGTTCATGACAAAGAATTTCTAGTAAAAGACGCAGTTGCTACGGATGTTGCTGAAACTATGCAACTTCTTGTGCCTGCTGACGAGTTACCACAAACTAGCAATGTTGAACAAGCAGTTGCTGATGAACCAATCTCAGCAGAGACACAACAAAATACCAGTAGTACTAAGCAAGTACAAACTGAAGATTCACATGCTGAGTAAACTTATCCAGATCCAAAGAGCAGAAAACCTGTTAATAAATGGATTAGAGATCATCCCTCTACGGATATGATTGGTGATATTGATAAACGCCAAGTGACTAGATCCAAAGTATCTACTATTCATGAACTTGCTGAAGAAGCAAATGTCGTATAAGTAGAAGCTTTGTTCTCTTGCTTTGTTTCAGAAATTGAAACCAAGACCATAGAACAAGCTTTAAAGCATTCTGAATTGATCAAAGCAATGCAAGAAGAAATGGATCTATTTGAAAGGAACAAAGTCTGGAAACTTGTACCCCTTGCTGAAGGCAAGAAATCAATTGGTACAAAGTGGGTGTTCAGAAACAAGCTGAGTGAGTCTGGTGAAGTAACAAGGAACAAAGCACGTTTAGTTGCTCAAGGTTACTGTCAGACTGAAGGATTGGACTATGATGAGTCTTATGCACCAGTTGCAAGATTGGATGCAATTAGGCTTTTCTTAGATCATAAAGTTCAGGATCAAAGAGGAAGAAAAACCTGAAAAGATCCCTATGAGTGTTGGTACCAAATTGGGCTATACTAAAGAAGATAAGTGTGTTGAAGAACACAAGTATAGGAAGCTCATTGGTTCCTTATTGTATTTAACAGCAAGTAGACCTGACATTCAGTATGTTGTTTGTGTGTGTGCAAGATTCCAATCTGATCCAAGAGAATCACACTACAAAAAGGCACTTAAGATACTGAAATATGTCAAAGGTACAGTCAATGTTGGATTATGGTATCCTAAAGATTCTGGATTGGAATTGGTTGGTTATTCTGATGCTGATCATGGAGGATGAACTCTTGATAGAAAAAGTACTTCTGGAACTTGTCAGTTTCTAGGTACTAGATTAATATCATGGTTCAACAAGAAGCAAACCTGTGTTGCCAATTCATCTACTAAATCTGAGTACATTGCGGTTGGTTGTTGCACAGCTCAAATCCTATGGATTCAACAACAATTAAGAGATTATGGTATTTCTGCAAAGAAAACACCAATCTTTTGTGATAATACAAGTGCTATTGCTATCACGCAAAATCCAAGTTCCACTCAAGGACAAAGCACATTGATATTAGACATCATTTCATTAGAGATCATGTGGAAAAAGGAGACATTGAGGTTGTGAAAGTAGGTACTGATGATCAACTTGTTGACATCTTTACCAAGCCCCTACCAGATAATAGGTTCGCAATGCTTACGTATAATCTTGGATTGATCGAACTACCTCAATAGTAAGGGATACATTTGGCAGATTGCTGAAACAGGCATTCAGCAAGCCAAAGTATGCTTACATGTATAAAGTTCCTTCCACTGATTTCTTCTAAAAGAAATGATAGTTCACTACATGATTGCTGAAACAGGCATTCAGCAAGTAATTCCTTCAAAACGGGTATTTGTTAGGAAACTTGATCACCTGCTGAGACGGGCACTCAGCAAGAGAAAAACTTTAAAGATACTGAAACAGGTATTCAAGTATCAAAGGAAAAACCTGAGACGTGAACTCAGCAAAGAGCAAGAACACTTCTCGGATTTTACCTAAGAATATCTCAATATAAAAAGAATTTGCTGAGACGGGAACTCAGAAATGTCTTTTAACTTAAAGAAATATGAGATATTTGATTAAGGGGGAATTTTCAGCAAATACAAGGCTTGTTACCTAAAAAGGTAAGTGCCAAAGTCAAATTGTCCAAAATCGCTGAAAAGATTCTCATTTACTTCAGCAAGAAATTAGCGCTGGGGTAAAAAGGATCAAATCCCGTGAATCAAGGTAAAATCAATTTGTGACGTTAATCGTGGCACAGATAAATTCTTTGTTAATCATGGCATGAAATACAATCGTGGCCATTGATTTAAAGCAGTTTTTGATCTAACGGTTGATATCACAAAGAGAAAGTGTGCTCTGACGGTTTTTGTTAGTGGACCACTACGCATTTAATGCAAAGGCTCCACTAACACAGATGAATCATGTTTTACCCTTTCTGAGGACTCAAAACCGTTGAGCTTCTCGCACAACAGAGATACTATATAAACAAAGAGTTAGAGAAAGATAAAATTCTTTAACTCACATTTCCTTTCTCTACAAATTTTATAGCCTGTGTCATGAATTCACTGTACCTCGGGTCAAAAATAAAGTTATCTTTTTCGTACAACTCCCCTGCTATATATAAGAGATGGCTCCTAAGAGATAGTCCTCCAAGACCTCAAAATCGTCCAAAGCTGATAGTGCTGGGAAAAGCACTACTCTGGTTGAAATTCCGGCAACCAACACAGTGAAAATTGTGTTGAAAAACGACAGAATCACTGAAAGTGTGAGCAGATGATGCAGTGGGGTGGATTTGCCAAGGAGAAGTATATTAGATACTTCTATGAACAAGAACTGGGTGAGGAAAATGAAGAGGCGTTGAATTTAATAAATCAACAAGGCCTTCTCTTCTTCATAATTGCTCGCAATAAGAAAGTGAACATGTTAGATACAATGGAATTCTACAACAATGCAGAAATCCAAACTCTCACTGACGGACAAGGAGTCACTGAAAAAGTGACTTCTACCTCAGTTCAAGGTGTGCAAATCATCCTGAAATGGATTGATTTAGCCAACATCTTTCAGATTCCAACTACTGGAACTGAAGATGACATCACTGCCACTGATGAAGAAATTGAAGCCTTCTACAGTGATGTCAGAAATGAAAAGATGAAGAAAGGAGAGATTGCTCCCGTGACTTGGACGTCAAAGCACGTAAAAACGAAGCATCTCTGCCATTCGCTTGGTCTAGTAGCTCTGCTACTAATCAAAGTCTTAGACTCCCAAGTTGGAGGAATAGACCAAGTTGGCTTGAGAAGGTGGCCAATTGCTGATGCATATCCATGAGAACAGAACAGAGCTCAACTGGGCTAAGTACATTTTCAACAGACTTGTTGATTGTGTTACTAAGTTCAAGGTAAAGGTTGAAGACAACGCAGTCTCACCTACCTTCCCAGTGATGTATGGATTGAAAATATGCTACATCCTTGAACACTTCAGGATTCAACTGAGAAACCCATTGCCGATTCAGAAATCATTATGCAATGTGGGAAGAGCCTTCTACAAGCAGAATAGACCTAAGCTTGCTGACAAGAAGTCAAAGAAGACAATAGCTGCAAATGTTGTCAGTGTTGGTCAGCAAGACAGGTATACAACAGCTGCAAATGTTGCTGAGACTGATAATCTGTCCATGAATGCAACTTCTGCAGATGGTGATCAACAAGGTAAGTGTACAACAACCGTTGCTGAGAATGCAACAGCTGCAGATGTTGCTGCTGGAGCCACTGCGGTTGCTGAAACTAATGCACCCAGTGAAAAATCTAAGAAGAAAAAGAGGAAAGCTGATGATGACACTCAAACTGCAGCGTCATCAGCTGACCCCATTCCCAAGAAGAAACGGACAAAGACTTACCCAAGAAAGAAAACAGCGGCACGTAAGTCCATTCCAATTGTCCATGATCTTTCATATGATGCTTTAGTGGCTGCTGAAACGCAAGCCACTCCAGTAGATGTTGTTGAAGTGTTTGCAGAAGCCTTCAGCAATGTTGAAGTGTTTGCAAAAGCCTTCAACAATCAACCCAACGTTGATACATCTGCTGAAATATGACCACAAGGCAGTGCAAATGAAATTCTTGCCCAAATCCCAGATATCTACATTGTAGATAATCCTGATGACAACACTCTGGAACCAGTAAGTGATATTGCTGAAGAATTGAGAAAAGCGACACTTGCTGACAATGCTGCTGAAAAGATGGTTGCTGAACAAGCAACTCATCAAGTTGCTGAAGCTGAAATTGCTGAAGAATCAGTTGCTGAGACTGCAATGGTTCAAGTCCCAGAGGTTGCTGAAACACCACTAGAGACAGTATTCGATGACGCATATCGTGATGCTGAGAATAGTATTCGATGACGCATCTCGTGATGCTGAGAATATAAGACCAAGTTTACCAATAACTTCTATTGACAAAGTCCAACTGGTGTTGACAGACTTAAGCCAGCAAATGGACTTGGAGATTGATGACAACTCCAACAAGTCAGTAGACCTGTTCATGACAAGCAATGAACTTAAAGGTCAAGATGTCTCTGCTCAACTTGTCAATTCAGAGACAAGGGAGATTGCTGAATCTGCACAGCTTTCTCAAATAGAGCAAGAAAAGGAGTCTGCTGAAGAACAAGTCCCAGATAATGAAGATGATGTCATTGCTGAAAGGACTGAGTCACCACCTGCCCTTCTTCAGCAGGTAGTTAACTCAGACATAAGCAAAACTTCAGTATCTGAAACTCTATCTTTTGTTGATATCATTGTTTCCTTACAGAGTTCTCAAGATACAAATCAGAAGATTGCTGAAACTTCTGCACCAGAATCCACAACTCCTGTTCAGCAGGTAGATGAAGTTTTTGGTAAATCTACTAAGTTTGACAACTTAGTACTTGTATCTAGCTTAAAATTATTTCAGGATGAACAATTCAAGGATGCTGATCAAGCTCCTGAAGCAATGGAAATAGTGCCAGCACAACAAAGTGTGCAACATGAGCTTGTTGAACTTCAGCAGGTAAATCATGTTCCAGTTTTAGACTCTAAAACTATCTTCCAAAACCGTCCTGAATTTAATTTTATTCTTTTTCAGGCTCAAAAGGAGACCACTGAAGTGGTTCACATCACTGAAGATTTGGAAGTAAGTTCAGAAGAACTTTACTCGAACTTCAAAAAGAATACCTTGACCAGAGTTGCTAAATCTATTAGCAACTGGCAACGGTACAGAAGGATGGATTTCTCTGATCTTCACCTTCATCTGTCCAACGAGAAAAAGAGAATCTCTTTACTGAGACTCGAGACTTTCGTACATTCTATACTTCCAGAAGAGCTGACATATTCTTAGCTAATGAGCTCAAGTCTGATTGCTCTAATCAGAGAAAATATGAAAGCTAAATTCAAGAGTGCCTCTCCAGCTGAACAAGCTGTGATGCTCAAGGGTTCTTTTGTACCCGTGGTGGCTGATCCCCACAAAATCAATGAAGAAGAGGAAGTTACTAGCGTTGCTATGTACAAACATCTCGAGTTAGTTATACTAACGGACGATGATGAAGAAGAAGAGGATGAAAATATCCCAAAGGATACCAGTGATGATGATGAAGGAAAAGATTCCAAGGACAAAAAGGATGATGATGATCACAATCAAGGTCCTAGTCCTGATGCTGGTGGAGTTAAGCTGACAGTTGCTGAGACTGAACATCAAGTTACTGAAAATCAGCAAGCTGACTAAACTGATAGTTTATATGTCCTAGAGACAGTCCTTACTAAGGGCATGGTGCCCTTATAGAGGGTATATATGTACTATTACACAGGTCAACGTAATATAATATATGTTTGTTGCATTTTACTATTGAGTATCGCTTTCATAGTTATATTACACCAGGCTGCAGCATGTCATATCTTTATTACTGTCTGTATTGATATTAAACATGTCCCCTCGGATAGATGACCGATCACATAGATAGTGGGAGCTTGTGAGTTATCATCTATCCCAAACTCTCCCTAGTCGAGGTTCATCTCGGATGTGGGGGTCTGAATGAACCAGACAAGACTAGTATGCGTGGAGATTATACTTTTTGGAGCAAGTGTGAGCCGATCCCACGGCCACGGAATGGATTGTTGGACAATCGAGAAACGTTTCCATAACTGCGCATAGTTGTTCGAAGAAGCTTTATCGAACAATGGAAGTACCCCGACACTCCCATCGATGTATACTCTACACCGAAGTGTCTATGGGAACCGGTAAGTTGTCGAAGTGATGCCATTCGTCCTTTGTACTTACAGGACTTTATCATCACATTTGTTGCCCCATATCCTTGGTGGACCCGTCGATGTCAGCTCTGAATAAGCAGCTGACCTAAGACACAATCCAGGATTATGGCTACATACAAATGTGGGTGATAAGTGATTCTGTGAAGGATTCATCTCTCAAGTGTAGCACAGGAGAGCACTGCTCATAGTCTGCATAGTTGTGTTGGTAAAGTCACTGGCCAGTGCAAATGATATATTATGATGGTCATAAGTATATCCTAACCAAGCAACTCCCTGAGACGCCCGTGGATGTATTATTGGGATAGACACTTCATCGATCCTAGATACATTCGAGCAAGTCAGATGAAGGGACGTTACCATCGCCGCGTTGAGCGCAACAGGCTTCGCAACGAAAGGGTTAGCTTTGAGAAACCTCTCAAACGTCCTCACGTATTAATATTGCAAATGGAACCGTCTAGGAATTCCATGTTGCCTAGTCTAGGACTTGCTTAATACGGTGAGGCCCTATGGGTCACACTATGTGGTGATTCAGTCTATCAGAATATCCTTGAAGATGGAATCGCAATTAATTTAGAATTAATTATGATTGATGGATTATAATTGATTTGGAATTAATTATAATATTTGGTGGCTCAATTAATGATTTGGAATTATTAATTGAATTGGCTAATTAATTGTATTTTATGTAAATACAATTAAAGATTATATTTTGGAAATATAATGGAGGTTTGATTAGAACGGATATTTTAATTTAGAATTAACATATGCACTTGGGAAAAATCTACTTGGAGTTTGAATTGCCTTAGAACTAAAACACCTACTGTCCCTAGGAGGCGCGCGCGCGCGCGCATGGAGGAGTAGGGGAAGGAGTTCGACTCCTTCCTCTATTAGAAGTCCAAGGGATAAGTTAGATTTTCCTGATTGAGTTTTGATTTGATTGGGAATGAATCTAGACTTGATATTGGTTTCCTTGTGCGATAAGAATTAGATAATTATTCCTTTACGAAGTCTAATTGCTTATGCTTTAGGCTTCTATAGACTACTATATATAGTAGACTATTAGAGAGCTTTAGATATAGTTTTGCACACAGTTATTCTACCCAGTTTTCTTAGAGAAAATAAAAGCTCTCCCCTCCTCTCAAAAGCCACGCGCGCATGGCACCTCTGCCGGAGGAATCGCCGCCCCGTCTTCTTGGTCACACAAAGAATATACTAGCATTCTTCCGATAGGCTGTTCATCCGTGGATACCAAGGTTGAGGTTCTAGGAGCTAGAAACTAACTCTTATTGTCTTGCAGATATAGAGAGTATTGAAGATATCTTCGACTTCGACGAAGGAGAAGATACACCGGAATATTACGAAGACTTGGAAGCTGCTTTGGAAGTAAGGTTAGTCTTCTAATTGACGTGTTTATATATATACGACATATGCATAATCAATTAACATGTATGTTAAGAAAATTTTTAAATTCCGCTGCGTACCCTAGGGGTAACTCTGACCATATTTTCTTACATTGGTATCGGAGCCAGGTTAATTGATTACGTATATACGTATATATATTGTATGATTTTGTAGATATGTGGATGCAATTGATTCTATGATAAATTCGATTTTCAAAAGTTTTATTTTTATATAAATTTAGAATTTATATTTTTTTCAAAAAAGAAAAAAAAAAATTTAAATATATATTTTTCCGGACCAGGCCGCCTGCGCGACGCAGGCGGCGGCCAGTGCCTGCGTGCAGCAGGCGCCCGCGCTTGCGGCAGCAGGCGCCCAGGGCGCCTGCGGCGCCGCAGCCGCCATGCCCGCGGCACGGGCGCCTAGCGCCCGTGTACCGCGGGCACCCGGGTACCTGCGCACGCAGGTACCCGAGGCACCGGTGCCCGCGTGCCGCGGGCGCCGGTTGCCCGGGACCGCGGCGCCGGTACCCGCGTGCCCGGGTCCGCGGGCACCGGGGGGACGGTCCCACGTTTTCAAAAAAAAATAAAAATATATATATATATATATATATATATATATATATATTTTCGGGTTGGACACAAAATCAAATTTTTGAAAGTTTTGAGGATTGAATTTTGTATTTGGAATATAAATATGATTTAATTGTAATTGTTTTAAACTAGAGGGGTTAAATTTAAT
Organism: Plantago ovata; assembly: GCA_028274465.1. Taxonomy (NCBI): domain Eukaryota; kingdom Viridiplantae; phylum Streptophyta; class Magnoliopsida; order Lamiales; family Plantaginaceae; genus Plantago; species Plantago ovata. The sequence continues at coordinate 47,270,591 of CM051456.1, read as the reverse complement.
TAGTATAAAGTTAAAGGGCTTATTTGTAATTTATCAATCTATTGTTTATTGCAAATTAGTCCTTCTACTTTTGACTTTTTAGATTTAACACCTCCAAGGTTTTTAAAATTACAATTATGTCCTTCGGGTTTTCGAAAATTGCTACTTGGTCAATAGAATTTTCGATTATTCAATCTAGTCCAAAATTTCAATTATTTCATAGAGATTATAAGTATGGGATTATAATTTTCATAATGAAATTATGAAGTCATTTGTCATCCACATAGGCTACTACTTGTTTCATATGCTCTATATGCTATTGTTTGACAATGCATGTTTAAATACCATGTATTTTACATTCCGTTCGACCGCTATGCATGCGAGGGTAGGCGGCGCCCTCTTATATGTCGGACCGCATATTTATGTATGGGTAGGCGGCACCCACTATGTGCTTGACCGTGTTTAGAACTAGAATGGATAGGAGGCATCCATTACGTGTAGACCGTTCATGCATGATGGGTAGGCGGCGCCCTTTTTTGTTTGTAGATGACTGATAACAACCCTCAAGCTACAAGCTCCAACCAATATAAGTACAGAAATATATATATGTATGTATTTCTCAGATGCTTTCCACGGGGTGCTTTAATTCTGAACTTTCATTACGTTTTCTTGTATTGGCGACCTCGTCTTACAGACTCGCAGTAATCGGCAGATTAGAGTAAGCCTATGGTTATGACTTACTGCATATTGTATCTAGCGACCTCGATAGGTACAATATGTAGGGCATCGGGTTAAATTAGATTTAACAACCAAGAGTTGCGTGACGCAATTGGATAGTCTTACTAGTCCTACCGGTCATATTATGCTATGCGACCAGCCCCCGTTGGAGTATAGCATAATATGGATTTGGATCTTGGCCACTACGGTAACTTCTTGGACATTACCCATATGTTTGTTGTGGGGGCTAGCATATGTGAAAATAGTGGGAGCTAAAGAGCTAAAGGACCTTGTTGTTTAGTTATGTTGACTGTGTATTTAGAAATGATATTTCAATAGTTGATTTATTGTTTTCGTTCTATATTATTTCTCCTTAGGATATTAGATATGGCGAGTATCTCGCTCCGTGCTGTCTTGGAGAAGCAAATTTTAACCGGACCAAACTTCCTAGATTGGATCAGGAATATACGTTTGGTGCTGAGGTACGAAAAGATTGAGTACGTCTTGGACGAGGTCATTCCCGTGTGCCCCGAAAATCAGACTGCCGATCAGGTTGCTGCTTGGAATCAAGCCAATAAGGCAAGGTCTGATAAGCATCTTGAGGATGCTAGATCCGCGCAGTGTATTATGCTGGCGGCAATGAGCAATGAGCTGCAGAGGCAACATGAAAGCATGTTGCCGTATGAGATGTTAAAGCATCTTGAGTCGCTCTTTAAGACGACAGCTAGAAGTGTTGAATTTGATTTGATCAAAGATATACACAAATGCAAGCTCAGTGAAGGAGGGAACATGTCTGAGCATGTTCTCAAAATGATTGGTCTCTTTGAAAAGCTTGTCGATGCCGGCGTTAAGCTAGAGAACAAGATCATGGTGATCTTTGTCCTTCAATCATTGTCGAGTTCGTATTCGCAGTTCATCATTAATTACACGATGAATGCGAAGGACGTAACACTGCCTGAACTTCATAATCTGCTGAAGACATATGATCAAACTCTTCCTAAGAAGGAAAAGTCGATCATGCTTGTTGGGCAACAGTCTAACTCAAACCCGAAAAGCAAAGGTGCTAAGGGTAAGGGAAAGTCGGGAGCCAAGGCTAACACTTGGAGTGATAATGTGGCGCCCCAGTCTGGAATAAAAGTACTTCCTAACCGGATAACCACCCGCCTAATCCTTCGTTCAATTGAATTCGGTTTCATCTTTCGGAAAGAAAACGAACGGTAAAATAAAATCAATAAACATTAAAATCAGAACATATTAAACTCCATAAAACTCTTTATTTCAGCAACATAAAGCATAACGAAGTTCAAACTCACTTTTACAATATCACACAAGGGCTGGATTACGGGAACATGTAATTTACATGGATTTCACACGTACAAGGAACCCGTTTTTATTCAAGCAGCTATCCAATATCTACAATATGTCACTTCCTCGTCCTCTACTTGATTACTCTGAAGAAGGAAACAATGAGAGGGTAAGTCTTTAATGACTTAGTGAGGATAGTAAACACGAACAGCAGAACAATTGTTAGTTCAAAATCAAAGGCAATCAAGGATAGAAGATATGAATAGAATCACGATAGCACACATATACCAGCCGTCACCTTGTAAACTAAACCTTATACTTCCACGCGAGGAGCTACCTCGAAACACAATGACATGCCTAGGTACATGTCAAACGGGAATGTAAGATGCAGCTACCCTAACTACATCTAACTCCCGAGCAGGATCTGAATATATAACTTTAACCAACGGTCCTTTCCGCTCGGTGGTTATACATGGCAGTCCTAGGGCCCAAAACACGTACACGGATTATATAAACACCACGATTTCTTATCACAGTTCAATAGTGAATTGGAGAAAGAATTGAGAGAACTAATTCAATATTGAACAACAAAGAATGAAGATCATGAACAAAGGATAAGAAACGAATTGAAAGTTCGGCAAGAATCAACACGAGAACAAAAGAACTGAATTGATAAACGAAAGAAGTTCTGAAATGAACAAAGTTGAACAAGGAAGGGATCCTCACCTATTCCGAAGGTACTTGTGCATAAGACTCACTAACCGTACCTATACAACGAGTTGCTATTTTAATAATAAGACTGACACACATATATATCATATTAATTACCACAGAAGGTACTTTCTTATCTACTATCTATTAATTAAGAGGTACAATACTGTATTTGAAATTAACACCTTTGTAATTATTTTCAGAAAGCTACAGTTCCATTTTTGGTGTTATAAAAAGTTCAACAGAGGTTCATTTACTGAGACAGAAACTAAATTCTAGCAAAACGACAAACTGTAGTAAAACGACAAATCTTATAACCGCAATAAATCAACAAACTGTATGACTGCAACAAAAGACAGGACTGTAACAAAAACGACAAAACTTCATATTCGCAACATAACAGTTTCTGTGTGCATTTGGCCTAAAGAAATACAGATTATAGCAAAGTATATCATTTCAACATCTCAAATCTTGATCAATATCATAAATAATAACATAAATCTATAGAGAAAGAAACATAGATGAACAACTGTAAATAAAACATGAATAGATAAATTACCTCTTCTTCTTACTGGCTCAACGCTCACTCACTCTCTCACTTAAGAACTAATTGAATTACGAGTTGAAACTGAGATTGAATCGAGAGTGATGGTTTTGAGTTGAGGATGAGTGGGCTATTTATAGAGATCGATGAATACCCATGATTGGTCGAATAAAACGGCCAGAGATGACAACACCGGGAATGAAAACACCTGGATTTCTTCTCGATGATAAGCGATGAGTTGTTTCTTCGTCGATAAGGATTTGAGCTGGAACGATAAAGCTCGATGTATCTCCATCCATCCATCATGACCGTTGAAATCTTCGATCCGTTGAGCTGCTTGCGATTTGAGAGAGGAAAGAAGCACAATTGTATTGGAGAATGAAAGAAAAATTATGATTGGTTTAGAGAGAAAAGATCAGATTGATCAAGTCTCTGTTTTTTTTTTCACGCCAATACTAGATCTACTTAGGAAAATTGCACCTTTTCTTGGTAAATTAAAAACTAGGGCCTATAAAAGTAATTCTTGCAATCTAGTCCTATAAGTTTACTTTGACCCCCTAAATGCACCACTTTACGCCAAATAATACGTACTAGTTTCTTTTTGACATTTTCTAGATATTTCTAATAATAAAATACTCATGTAAAATATAATTCAAAATTAAAGCACATAAATTTCAAATATCAAACGTAGATAAATTAAGTAAATTATGCGGTTGGTTAAGGCGGGGCGTCACAGATAAGCCTAAGCGTCCGAACCATAAAAGGAAGTTAAAAGAGAAGCGGAACGGTGCGCACAAATGAATGTCTTTTCTGTAAGCAGAAAGGACATTGGAAGAAAGATTGCCCAAAGCTTAGGGCAGATCAAGCTAAGAAGTCATCAGCTTCTGGCTCAGGTATGTTTGTTATTGAAATGAACATGACTACTTTTGACTCCAATGGTTGGGTATTAGATACAGCCTGTGGCTCACACATTTGTAATAATGTGCAGGGGCTAATTGATCACAGGCTAGTCAAGCAAGGTGAAATGGACTTGCATGTTGGGAACGGCAATCTAGTTGAAGCCAAACACGTTGGACGCAGCAAGATAGATTTACCTTCGGGACAATGTTTAGAACTTGATAATGTTTATTTTGTTCCATCCATTGTCAGAAATATTATTTCCATTCCATTGTTAGACAATATGGGTTTTTCCTTTCGATTTGCGAATAATACTTGTTATTTTTCATTAAATGATCAGTATTATGGAAAAGCTCGCTTGATGAATGGTTTATATATTTTGCAAAGTAGTCTACCTTTATTTCAAATACATAACAAACAACCGTCTTCAAGTAGGAAGAATAATCCATCTTATCTATGGCATTGTCGGCTAGGCCATATCAATGAAACACGGATTCAAAGACTAAGAAAGTTGGACTACTTAGAACCATTTGATTTTGAATCATATGGAACATGTGAATCTTGTGTTAAGGGTAAGATGACGAACATACCTTTTGTTGGACAAGGTGTTCGTGTCACTCGCTGCTTAGAGCTCATACATACCGATGTATGTGGACCTTTTAAAGTCCATGCGCGTGGGGGTTATCCTTACTTCGTTACCTTTACTGACGATTTCTCAAGGTATGGATATATTTTATCTTATAAAGAATAAATCCGAGACCTTTGGGAAATTCAAGGAGTTTAGGAATGAGGTCGGGAATGAATTGAACCTAAGGATGGTGACTCTTCGATCAGATCGAGGAGGTGAATACCTTAGTGAAGAATTTATCGACTACTTGAAGGAAAATGGAATTCAATCGCAATGGACTCCTCCTGGAACACCACATTTAAATGGTGTGTCTGAGCGGAGGAATCGAACCCTGTTAGACATGGTAAGATCAATGATTGGATTCTCGACTCTTCCAAATTATCTGTGGGGATCTGCACTACAAACTGCAATCTACATTCTGAACCGTGTACCATCTAAATCATTGGAGAAAACTCCTTACGAGTTGTGGAAGGGAAAGAAGCCTTCACTAGGCTATCTTAGACCTTGGGGCTGTCCTGCGATAGTCAAGCTGATGCTCACTGATAAGTTAGATGCCAAGGGTGTCAAAGTATATTTCATAGGCTATCCTCGTCAGACGAGAGGCTATGAATTCTATCATGCTGAAGATCACAAGGTGATCGTGTCTAGAAACGTGAAGTTTTTAGAAGCTGAATACCTCGAAGAAGAGAGGTTGGATGATATGATAGAACTTGAAGAAATTCAAGACTTTGACACGCGCGAACATGAGGTCTCTAAATCTTCTGATTTGGACTCAAGTTCAGTGGGAGCTTTCGAAGCAGACAAGGGTGATGATATGACACTTGCTAGGCATGTCATAGTCAATGGGAGTCCTGTGATTAGGTCAACAGTTGAAACCACACCAATAGAACCCGTTGTCAACCAACCTGTGCAACAAGTTTCACAAGAGCAGCCTCCCGCAAGGGAACAGGGTCGCGCCCAACGACCAGCTGCATCAGTACCCACTAATAATGTTCGTGTTACACGAAGCCAGAAAAGAAAAGCACTAGAACAAGTCGAGCTCCGTAGGTCGAAGAGGATCCTAAGAGGACCTCAGAAGCAAAGCCTTATGATAGAAGACATCAGTGAACTTGATGTCGGTTTATCAGATCGGGAAGATCCCGAGACCTACAAAGAGGCAATAATTGATATTGACTCAGACAAATGGCAAGAGGCCATGGAATTAGAAATGGATTCAATGTACCAGAACCAAGTTTGGAACTTGGTAGACTTGCCCCAAGGGGTTAGACCAATTGGGTGCAAATGGGTCTTTAAACGAAAGACAGATGCCGATGGCAAGGTACAAATGCACAAAGCTAGGCTTGTGGCGAAAGGCTACACGCAAAGGTATGGCATCGATTACGATGAAACCTTTTCACCGGTAGCAAAATTGAAGTCCATTCGGATTCTACTTGCGATAGCTGCCTACTATGATTATGAAATCTGGCAGATGGATGTAAAGAAAGCCTTCCTCAATGGCAACCTTGAGGAAGAGGTCTATATGGTACAGCCGGAAGGTTTTATTAGTAAAACCAGGCCAACTGCTGTATGCAAATTACAAAGATCCATCTATGGGCTAAAGCAAGCGTCAAGGAGCTGGAATATCCGCTTTGATGAAGCTGTCAAATCGTTTGACTTCATCAGAAGCAAGGAAGATCCCTGTGTCTACGCGAGACACAGCGACAAAGGAGTTGTTTTCATGATCATTTATATAGATGACATTTTGATCATGGGAAACAATGTCTCTATGCTAGAAGAGACTAAAGTTTGGTTATCAAGTACCTTCTCGATGAAGGACTTGGGTAAAGCGAACTACATCCTAGGGATCAAGATCTTTAGACATAGATCCAAGAGGATGTTAGGAATGACACAGTCCACCTACATCGACAAAATACTGAAGCGTTATAAGATGGACGACTCAAAGAGAGGCTTTCTCCCAGCTAGGCATGGGATTTTCGTATCAGTTAAGGATGGTCCTAAAACTGATGAAGAGAGAAATGCAATGAGTCGTGTGCCCTATGCTTCGGCAGTAGGGTCTATAATGTATGCAATGAATTGCACAAGGCCCGATGTGGCATATGCGCTTAGTGTCACTTGTCGACACCAACAGAATCCAGGAGTACCTCACTGGACTGCTGTGAAGAACATTCTTAAGTACCTTAGACGGACTAAAGAGATGTTCTTGGTGTTTGGTGGAGAACCAGAATTAAAGATGTCTGGGTATGTCGACGCTGGATTTGAATCAGATCCTGATGACTTTAAGTCACAGACAGGATACGTATTCAAATTGAACGGAGGAGCTGTCTGTTGGAAGAGCTCTAAGCAAGCCACGGTTGCTGACTCATCCACAGAGGCCGAGTACATTGCTGCATCAGAAGCATCGAAAGAAGCTGTCTGGATTTCAGAGTTCTTGAAGGAATTGAGGGTTGTTCCTGCTCCCAGTCCAATAACGATTTATTGTGACAATATGGGCGCCGTCGCTCAAGGTAGGGAGCCTAGATCTACAAACAAGAACAAACATGTACTTAGAAAATATCACGTTATACGTGAGATTATAGATAGAGGAGAAGTTAGTATAGAACGTGTCTCTACCACGGACAACGTGGCAGATCCTTTCACCAAGGTCTTATCAGTGGAAGTCCACTTAAGACATTATGCTAATTTGGGCATTAGGCATAAAGGTGACTGGCTCTAGTCCAAGTGGGAGATTGATAGTGTATATTTCCTAGAGACAGTCCTTACTAAGGGCATGGTGCCCTTATAGAGAGCATATATGTACTATTACACAGGTCAACGTAATATAATATATGTTTGTTGCATTTTACTATTGAGTATCGCTTTCATATTTATATTACACCAGGCTGCAGCATGTCATATCTTTATTACTGTCTGTATTGATATTAAACATGTCCCCTCGGATAGATGACCGATCACATAGATAGTGGGAGCTATGTGAGTTATCATCTATCCCAAACTCTCCCTAGTCGAGGTTCATCTCGGGTGTGGGTGTCTGAATGAACCAGACAAGACTAATATGCGTGGAGGTTATACTTGTTGGAGCAAGTGTGAGCCGATCCCACGGCCACGGAACGGATTGTTGGACAATCGAGAAACGTTCCCATAACTGCGCATAGTTTTTCGAAGAAGCTTTATCGAACAATGGAAGTACCCACCGGACACTCCCATCGATGTATACTCTACACCGAAGTGTCTATGGAACCGGTAAGTTGTCGAAGTGAAGCCATTCGTCCTTTGTACTTACAGGACTTTATCATCACATTTGTTGCCCCATATTCTTGGTGGACCCGTCGATGTAAGCTCTGAATAAGCAGCTGACCTAAGACACGATCCAGGATTATGTGATATGTGATAAGTGATTCTGTGAAGGATTCATCTCTCAAGTGTAGCACAGGAGAGCACTGCTCATAGTCTGCATAGTTGTGTTGGTAAAGTCACTGGCCAGTGCAAATGATATATTATGATGGTCATAAGTATATCTTAACCAAGCAACTCCCTGAGACGCCCGTGGATGTATTATTGGGATAGAGACTTCATCGATCCTAGATACATTCGAGCAAGTCAGATGAAGGGACGTTACCATCGCCGCGTTGAGCGCAACAGGCTTCGCAACGAAAGGGTTAGCTTTGAGAAACCTCTCAAACGTCCTCACGTACTAATATTGCAAATGGAACCGTCTAGGAATTCCATGTTGCCCAGTCTAAGACTTGCTTAATACGGTGAGGCCCTATGGGTCACACTATGTGGTGATTCAGTCTATCAGAATATCCTTGAAGATGGAATCGCAATTAATTTGGAATTAATTATGATTGATGGATTATAATTGATTTGGAATTAATTATAATATTTGGTGGCTCAATTAATGATTTGGAATTATTAATTGAATTGGCTAATTAATTGTATTTTATGTAAATACAATTAAACATTATATTTTGGAAATATAATGGAGGTTTGATTAGAAAGGATATGTTAATTTAGAATTAACATATGCACTTGGGAAAAATCTACTTGGAGTTTGAATTGCATTAGAACTAAAAGTGGGTCCCAAAATTGGGACCCACCTACTGTCCCTAGGAGGCGCGCGCGCGCATGGAGGAGTAGGGGAAGGAGTTCGACTCCTTCCTCTATTAGAAGTCCAAGGGATAAGTTAGATTTTCCTGATTGAGTTTTGATTTGATTGGGAATGAATCTAGACTTGATATTGGTTTCCTTGTGCGATAAGAATTAGATTCTTATTCCTTTACGAAGTCTAATTGCTTATGCTTTAGGCTTTTATAGACTACTATATATAGTAGACTATTAGAGAGCTTTAGATATAGTTTTGCACACAGTTATTCTACCCAGTTTCTTAGAGAAAATAAAAGCTCTCCCCTCCTCTCTAAAGCCACGCGCGCGCGCCACCTCTGCCGGAGGAATCGCCGCCCCATCTTCTTGGTCACACAAAGAATATCCTAGCATTCTTCCGATAGGCTGTTCATCCGTGGATACCAAGGTTGAGGTTCTAGGAGCTGGAAACTAACTCTTATTGTCTTGCAGATATAGAGAGTATTGCAGATATCTTCGACTTCGACGAAGGAGAAGATACATCGGAATATTACGAAGACTTGGAAGCTGCTTTGGAAGTAAGGTTAGTCTTCTAATTGACGTGTTTATATATATACGACATATGCATAATCAATTAACCTGTATGTTAAGAAAAATTTTAAAATTTTGCTGCGTACCCTAGGGGTAACTCTGACCATATTTTCTTACACAAACTCCCAGTCAAAATCAAGAATCCACTCCTGCTCCTGCTGAGACAAGTACTCAAGCAACTGAACAAGTTGCTGAAACTGAAGAAGAGTACGCCAAAAAGCGTGCTGAAATGCACTTAGGCAAAAACAAGCTTTCTGATGCCGAGTTAGCTTTACTTGATGCCAAGGTCACTGATCCAAACCTTGATGATGAAGATATGGATGAAGATTATCAAAGAGCACTCCAAAACAGTCTACAGATTCATGCTAGACATACGCACAATCTAGACATTGCTCAATCTTCAGGAGTGAAGAACACGAAAGTCCCCTCCCTTCCACTTACTGCTGGTGAAACTCCAGTTGTTGAGTCAAAAGAGTTTCCCTCAGCAACCACTCAAGCACCAGTGATTGAAGCTAAAGATTTAGGAAGCCTTGATGAATCTGATGACAAAGAAGATCTCTTTAACTTCTCAGCAAATGAAGAAGAACTGACAAAGAAAATTGAACCCACAGAGGTTGCAATTCCTCCTCCATCTCTCGAACATGATGAAGGAGATGCTGAAAGAAGTCGTTTGCTGAGAAATGATGATCAATTCGCTACTCAGATCAAAGCTCACTCACTCACTCCCTCTCTAGTGCCGTTTCCTAATATTGAGGATTTTACTCCAAGAATTAAGACACTTATGGCTGTTCACAAAGCATGCCAAGAAGAGGATGATGCATTGCTTGCTGAAAGTCCGCTTGATATTGGCAAGATACTAGCTGAAACGCACTACTTCTCTTACCATAGCTCAGAGAGACATAAGTCTACACCACAAAACCTATGAAGAAGATGTCACTCAAGCACTCAAACTGGCTAAAACTGCATTGGAAAAGGCTCAGACTTTCATTGAAGAAAAAGTCGACAATAAGCGCAGACATGAGGAGAACTTGTTGAGTATTAAAGAAGAATTGTCCAAGCCAACTGCTGATCAGCAAGGAATTATTCTTAAATACAACAGCTTAAGTACTCTTGCTGAAAATTGCAATGAGTTTTTCTCTCTGCACATTCAACCAATGATGCAATCCATGTGTAAGGGGGGAGATAAACAAAGAAAATCTTCAAGAGTAAAGAAAACCCCTGCTGAAGCGCCATTGATACTGCCTGGTCCACCTCCCAGAGAACCTCTTGCTGAAAGAGAGCAAAGTTCAAAGACACGAGCTGAAACAGATTCTGAGAGAAATTCAGCAAATCCAAAAAGGAGAAGAACATCTGACTCAAGATCTTCAGCAAGAGATCAACAAAATGCTAAGTCAAGAAGAAGAAGGCAAAGACAGGAAGAAAAGAGGCTAGCCACATTGCCATTGGTTCTGGCGTTGAATACACAAAGACCAACAATGAGCAAACAACTCAAAATGTGATCAGAAACACACATGGTTGCTGGGTCTTAAAGCTGGAAGATGTGTTGGTCAATGATTTCTTTCCAACTGTTGTACTGAATCAAATGTACAATTGGATTGAATTAAAAGTGCAAAGAAAAGAAAGGGATCCTCCTCCCTACCAAAGAAACATTGCTGCAAAATGGCTGAATCTGGAAGTTTTAGTAAGAAGAACTTCTATCGGCAAGAAAATGAATCAAGAGCCCAATTTAATCAAACCGAGATGCTGCTTACTACAATGATCCTTTAACCAAGAAGTCAAAGAAGAAATATGTCTTGATTCCTTATGAGTATTTTTATCTCACTGCCAAGGATCAAGAAGAAGATCTTCTCTGGTTAAGAAAGATTCATGCTAACAAGGTAATTTCAGATAGACAACTTCTCCATGCCAGCAATTGGGGCATGCACTTGTGGGTACTTCACTACAAAGAAATGAATGGTGAAAACCATCATTATACTGCCTGCAAGAATGCAAGGATTATTCAACTTGAAGTCCGTAAGCTACTTGAAGATTACGAGAAGGACTGTGTTCAATTTTCTGCGCTTGCTGAGAAGAGTGTAAGGGAGATTCTGAGAAGATCTTCTGCTGGAATAGCTTAAGTCCCTTGTAAAAGCTTTGTTTGTTTTTGTTTGCTTATTTTTGTAGTTATCTCTGAACTTTCTTGTAAACTTACTGAAAGATAACTATCAGCAATAAACTTTTGACTCTTATTGGTTTTTGATTATGCAATCTACTTATGCTTACTGTTTTATTATTTAAGTATGTTTGCATTATTCAACTGATTTATTCAACATCAGAAACCTCTAAAAGGGTAACAATTAATTTAGCCATGGATTGCTAACATCAAAAAGGGGGAAATTTGTTAGGAAACTTGTAAATTTTGATGAGCAATTAACCATGCTAAATTAAGGAAAGTCCAGTAACTAGTACTCTTAAGGTCCATAGGAATTTAGAATTTTAAGGACATTGTAAAATAGGAACGTTTCCTAAAGACTCAGTGTAGGTACTAGTTAGGTGCTTTAGTTTGCTGATGATGTACTTTGTTTTTACAAATGAACTATTGAAGCACTAGAACCGTTCAAAAACTTGAAGAATTCGAAGACTGGAGACTTAAGAATATTTCTAAAGATGGTATCTACAAAGGCACAGTTGATTTTGCTTGGTTTTGAACCCAAGTCCACTTTTCGGAGTATGCTGAGCTTTTGTCTCAGCAACCTTATTTGATTCTGGTTTGTCAGCAAAGGTCTTCTGATTACTTTTAGTAATTTTTCCTTTAGTCTTAACAAATTGCTTATCAACAACTTGTTTGATGGAATGCTTTACGGCATCCTTTTTCTGAACAGTTTGCTTTTCAGCAACCTGTTTTCCTTTTAAAGTCTTGTTACTTTGAGTAGCAACAACGGGCTTTTCGGTCGTAGGTACTTGATTGGTTATTTCAGCAACCTTAGATTGACCAAATTGATAGAGTTCTGGATGACCACTATCAGTCGCACGAACAAAGGTAATTGGTGATTTGTCTATACTCAAGAGTATTACATCATCACCTTCATACGTGGCACCTAAACCTTCTTCCTGAGATGGATCTCTCATAGAAGAGTTTATTTCAGTCAGCGTGTTACTAGCATCCGCATAAAATTTGAAATTGACTTTCATCTTTTTCATTTCTTGTATTTCAGCAAGTAACTTTAGAATTGAGGAATGATATTCTTCCAATTCTATTGCCATTTGAACATTTTTCTTTATAGCTTCGGCAATTAACTTCTTGAGATGCAATATTTCAGCATCCTTCTTTTCTGACTCAACGCTCAGCAAGTCGTACTTTTCAGTAGTTTGCTTAGTCAGAAGTTCAGCATTTTGTAGTTTCTCTTGATGTTTGCTTAGAGTTTACTCTAATCTTTCGATTTCTCCTTGAATTCTATCAAGGTCAATGTCATCTTCACTTTCTGAATCAGAGTCAGAGGTAGGACAATTTACCTGACCGACCATGAGGCAGAACTCGTAGTTTGACACATCTGGATAAGCTTCCATAGCTATTCCACATACTTCCTTGCCTATCTCTACGTCTAGAGTGGCTTCTTCTTCTTCAGTGTCTGAACTTTCTACCTCACTGTCTTCAGAGCTTGTTTCAATGCAAAGAGCATCGATTTTTTCTTGAAACGTTTTCTTTTATTCAAAAATCAAAGCCTTCTTGAACTTCTTCTTCTTTTCAGCAGATTTCCCTTTCAGTAAGGGGAAATTTGCTTTGAAGTGTCCAAGTTTTTTGCAATAAAAGCAAAGATCATTACCAACTGCTGGTTCTTCGGAGGAGTTTGCATGCTGAGCTTGTTTGTTCAGCGAGTTAGCTTCATTTTTGTACTTGTGGTAGCTGTTACTAAGATGCTTTTTCAGCTTCTCTTTTGCTTTTCGCCTCTCAAGTTCCTTACTGATGAATTTCTTCATGTTTCTAACTGCAAGAGTGTTAGGAAACTTGTAAATTTAGATGAGCCATTAACCATGCTAAATTAAGGAAAGTCCAGTAACTAGTACTCTTAAGGTCCATATGAATTTAGAATTTTAAAGACATTGTAAAAGATGAACGTTTGCTGAAGACTCAGTGTAGGTACTAGTTAGGTACTTTAGTTTGCTGATGATGTACTTTGTTTATACAAATGAACTATTGAAGCACTTGAACCGTTCAGAAACTTGAAGAAATCGAAGACTGAAGACTTAAGAAGATTTCTGAAGATGCTATCTACAAAGGCACATGTTGCTCAGAAAGTGGAAATTTCAGCAACAGCTTGCATAAGTGAAAATCTATATGACAGAGTAGGTTGTGCTTGCTGAACTGAGACTGACCGCTTGCTGAAATACATATGTGTCCTCCTTGCTGAAAGTACTTGTATTTGCGCTCCAACGTTCACATTTGAATTTCATTCAAATGAACATTAAATGCAAAAGTAAGCATGCCAAGAACATGAAGACTAGAAGACAAATGAAGGACGATGATGAAAGTACAAAAGCAAGATAGTGACATCTTAAGGAACAAAGCCTTAAAATTTGAAATTCAAACGGCTAGCTTGATTCACTATAAATAGAGGTCATCCGGCAAAGAGTTGAAGTGTGTCAACAACGTGATCAAACTCTCACTTGTGCTTAAACACTCATCTTTCACACTCTTTACTGCCTATTGATCCGTTTCAAGACTCAAAGCTTGAAACAAAAGCTACTTGTGGAGAAGTAGAACATTCACGGCTAAGAAATTAGTTAAGTGTTCTTTCTTTCGAACAAGAACAAGTCTTGACACCATAAATAACTTAACTTGTTTACTGCAAAGTATTCCAAGTTTTGTTTCTTAGATTACTTGGTATAGCTGAATAAGTTATAGTCAAGTCATCTCATCCCAAACCTCTCTAACTGATAAACACCCTTTTTCAGGCGTGAAATTCAAGGGGAATTAATCAAGCATATTGTTGCTGATTATAAGTCCCAAGTTTGGTGGAGAACAAAGTTTCGTTCTCTAGTTAGGTTGGAAACGAAGCAAGTGTGCTTTGGTTTCTGAAGAATCGTTCTAGATAGGTGTTGTAAGGAACCTCAAACTTATCTTAGTGGATTCAGTCCTAGAAAGGACAAAGTGAATTAGTTGAGAGATTACGCCACTCTCAGAGACCACTATAAAAAGTGTTTGTGTGATTTACTTACTGCATTTAGTTTTCAGCAAGCTTATCTATCTGTACACTATCACTCTGCCCACTTGCTGAAACAAGCACTTACTGAAAAGCACTTATTGTATAAAGACTTCCGCACTCTATTTTTAAAGTACCAGTAAAACTCGTTACTGAAAAGTAACTAGTACTTGCTGAGAAAGTTAAGTATCAGCAAATTCATTACTGAAAAGTAATAAGCTCTTGCTGAGAAAGTTTTTAAACAACGAAAATTTGAAAAGACTATCAAATAAATTTATTGTTGTTTAAAGGGACCAACAAAGATCGTTTTCATCAGCACGCTCTTTGATGAACGCACTGGTGTCGTGTTCCAACGCGAATATCAAATAAATTTGTTATTTAGCCAAAGGCAATTCACAACTACAACGAAAACCGTAGTGTAGCAGTAGAATAACCTCGAGTGTCGATCTCTAAGGACTATAACTAGCTTTATCAAATCTAATTTAGAATATAAAAACAGCAGACGATATAGCAAAGGTTTTTCTAATAGATAATGGAGATTGGTGATAGTATGGTCCTTCAAAGCATAACGGGTTAATAATCATGCGTAAATTCCTCGGTTTTGCATGGAGATCTTTGATCAATTAATTGTCCTGTTGTAATTATCAAACATTAGGAAGATATAGATTCTGATAGGTCAAACACTATTGTCCAATTGTGTTCCGTAATTATTCAACACTACGAAGATATAGATTCTGAAAGGTTAAAGACTATTGTCCAATTGTGTTCAATAATTAATCAACATCCGAAGATATAGATTCTGCTAGATCAAAGAAATAAAGCAATAACACGGAGTATAATGCGCGATATAGCCATTAGCATAATTATCAACCCTTCGCTAAGAATTCACATACTACCACCAACGATAAGTTTAGCTACTCATAGTTGTCATGCAATCAATAGAAATCATAGAAGAAAACATGTTGAAAGATATATAAAAATAAGTAGAAAAACAGTAAGATACAATGTTACCGAAGGTTGTCAGTCTCCGAAGAATCGCGATCTTACAAGCTCCAAACTACTATGAAAAAGTGTCTCCTAAGCTATGAACCCCCAGAACAGGCTCTGGGAAATTCCTACCTAAAACTACAGAGAAAGGTGAGAGAATAGGTCTGGGAAAGTATGAAATTCGGAGAAAAACTGAGCAACTATATATAGTGTTCGAATTTGTGTGGGGCGAAGGGCCCCACACACCGGGCGAGTCGTCTGGTGTGGGGCGATTCGCCCGGGAGTAAATTCCGGGATTTTGCGCGTTTTTGGATTTCTTCCCCTTTTCGGACTCGGTTTCTGACTTCTAGTGGCCTTCTAACCTCCAGATTCGACCCCTAGACTTCAAATCCTATCCGGAAACCTTCAGATACTCCAATTAGGCTTCTGGAACACCAATTCCTTGTCAACTTCAATATAATTGCCCTGAAATCCTCGTTTTTCAACCAAAACCTGTAAAATAAAAACTAAAGGTCAACGTGACAGTATTCTAATAAAATGCACTAAAATATAGCTAAATTAACATAGAGGATAGCTAAAATAGGTGAAAAAGATCTAAATGAAAGTGTAAAATACACATTCATCAAACTCCCCAAACCGAACATTTGCTTGTCCTCAAGCAACTAAGCTAGACTCTAATGCAAAAAACAATGCAACACATAAAATGGAGTCTCATGCCAAATAAAATGAACTAATCTACTGAATCTATCAAAAAACATATGAACAAAAACCATATAAATCAAAGCATGAATATAGGTTGAAGAATACCTCGATTGACTCATACACATCAACATAAGCACTTATGTCAAGACAAGATAGTTTCTCGTAACATTCTCTACCTGGACCTAGTCAGTGACGACGTAATGAAGCATGCTAAGATACGAATGGTTGTCCCGTGCCTATGAAACTGAGGACTTACTGTTGTTCACCAAGTTTAAGACTTTCCCTCAAAGAGGTCGAACCAGTACTGGCTCTCATCAAACGAAGCAGGGTTCCCTATAAAAGATAACACTCCCCTATTCTACCCATCTCTCAAGCAAAGTCTTAAGCTATTCACCACTTCCTGAATGGCAGGACGAGGGTGGTCTAGAACAGATGACACTCAAAAACAAAAGACAAAAAATAGAAAATGACAACACGATTACGAACATTACAAGAATTGGAAAATGAGACACAACACTTTGCTAAACTGCTTTTTGGCTTTTCCTTTTTTTGGACCCTTCTTTGCTTTTATGGGGTCTTTTCTTTTTTTCTTTCCAGTTTCTTTTTTTTCTCCTTTTTTTCTTTTTTCCTGGAATTTTTCTTCCCTTTTTTTTCGATTTTTTTTTTTAGCCAGCAGTAGCATAACGAAAAAGAAACAAAATGACTCACACGACTTCCCCAAACCTATTCGAAAGAATAGGTTGGAGTACAAAATTTACGAGAAAGGAAAAATAAACTCACAATACGGAAATGAAAAACGAAAAACAAGTCTAATAATGGTGTAACCCCCTCCCCAAACCTATTCGGAAGAATAGGTTATAAACAAAGGATCACACAACCTCACACTACCTCCTTCCTAGGCATTTAGCAATCTCAAAGCATGGTGAAGACTCGTTGCGTCTTAGGTACATAATTACTCGGGAAACAACCATAAGACCCTAACATGCATCATCCTATTATAAAGGCCTTCGTGAAGCGCAGTAGAGAAAACACCACTAAGTGATGTCGAGACTACCAATGCTTAACTAAGTGCAATACATAAATGTGACGAGCCAAGCGAGAAAAACCTCAAACAAATTCATAGAGATGAAGCATATGATTAATGGCATAGTTAGTTGATCTACCCAATAAATAAGTTCAAAAAATTCGGCAATAAACTCCATATAAAACATGCAAGACTATCCTAGGATGAATGCAGTGAATGCAACCTAAAAAACTAAGAAAGCAGTAAACGTGCAAATGCAAATAATAAGATACCACACTCAACATCAGAAAGCCAAACAATACTTAATATCATGGTTCACATCCCATCCCCCTCATAAAACTTAAGCTAGTCCCTAGCAAAAGAGAATGAGTAAATAAAAGTGATACTAGATGTTACCGAACAGTTTGGCCTCGGTCGGCTGAGAGCGGACATGTGAAAAGACTAATTATCGGGATTGAAATCCCCATAATAGTCCCTCCACATGTCGGACAGGA
The DNA here is from genome assembly GCA_028274465.1 of Plantago ovata. Taxonomy (NCBI): domain Eukaryota; kingdom Viridiplantae; phylum Streptophyta; class Magnoliopsida; order Lamiales; family Plantaginaceae; genus Plantago; species Plantago ovata. The sequence continues at coordinate 47,252,752 of CM051456.1, read as the reverse complement.
GATCATTACCACTAATGTTATCCATTATCAAATGAAAACGAATCTTGTGCATCCGTTACATTACTCCTCGCATCTTGGGAACCATCCTTGGCTCCTTTCCGTATCTGCTCAAGCAAGTCCACGATTCCCTGAAAACTAAAATTAACAAAACCAAGAAAAACAAAATCTAAAAAATAACTAAGGGAATCAGATGGAAAATAAAAAGAGTAAAGAGGGTCAAAACTCCTTTGGAACTCATAGGTGGGCGCATGGACCAGAACGTAGGAGTCAAGATCAAGAGTATCTGCAGCAATTGATTCAGAGACACCAAAATCTTTAGAGATTGGCTCATCGACCTCAACACAACTGACGCCTTCACTCTCTGACTCAAGTGAAGCAATGGATTCAGTTATCACCTCCTCCACGACTTCCTCTTGACCAACAACCTCGACATCCGCAAGTAAGGACGTGGAATCCAAGCTAAGCACTGAGGAGACTTCATCAATGGATTCTTCTCCACATTCCTCTTCATCGGCAATGTCGATTTCTGGTGGCTGACTACTGAAGCGAGACGTCCATGCCCCTATCCCGGGAGGTGAGTCCCTATCCCAATGTTCCAGAAACTTGCTGGTTACTTCACCCCAAGTGCGCAACGATTTTTCCGGCGGGATTCTGAGCCATCTTCGAGCGTACCCTTCCAAGGCTCCCATAAATCCTCTCATACAAAGTTGCTCATGTGATAAAATAACCCCCTCCTCATTCTCACGAGGTATCCTCAACACACCTTCCTCGTATGTGTCTAAGAACCCTCTTGGATCATCACCCATTGAAAACGTGGAGAGAATGGAGTAGTACGCAGGATCAAAGTCATAATTCCTGCAATCGTCATCAAATGTTATGCAAGGCCCTCGAGGCATCACATACCGGGGCAACGGTGGTTGACTCATCCTTCATATAACTAGTTTCTGCACAGGAGGAAACAAGAAACCAAGGAGTAGAATCCACAAAAGAAAAACAAAAACTTGCAAAGAAAAGCACAAAGAGTGCAAACAAACACAATGTAACCGAGAACTACGAGAGCGCAAGCACGTAAGGGAACCGAGATCACATTAGATGAATTTTTTGAAGAAGATAGGGGGGAAGAAATAGGGTAAGAAAGTAATATTTCCTGAGAGCAAACCCCCAGAGCCCGTTCTTTTGTAGGGAACCGAATGGTGAAAATATAAACAAATTAAACAGAAAAAAGGAGTATAGTCCCCGGCAACGGCGCCAATTTGATGAACGCGCTGGTGTCGTGTTCCAACGCGAATATCAAATAAATTTGTTATTTAGCCAAAGGCAATTCACAACTACAACGAAAACGTAGTGTAGCAGTAGAATAACCTCGAGTGTCGATCTCTAAGGACTATAACTATCTTTATCAAATCTAATTTAGAATATAAAAACAGCACACGGTATAGCAAAGGTTTTTCTAACAGATAATGGAGATTGGTGATAATATGGTCCTTCAAAGCATAACGGGTTAATAATCATGCGTAAATTCCTCGATTTTGCATGGAGATCTTTGATCAATTAATTGTCCTTTTGTAATTATCAAACACTACGAAGATATAGATTCTGATAGGTCAAACACTATTGTGCAGTTGTGTTCCGTAATTATTCAACACTACGAAGATATAGATTCTGAAAGGTTAAAGACTATTGTCCAATTATGTTCAATAATTAATCAACATACGAAGATATAGATTCCGCTAGATCAAAGAAATAAAGCAATAACACGGAGTATAATGCGCGATATAGCCATTAGCATAATTATCAACCCTTCGCTAAGAATTCACATACTACCACCAACGATAAGTTTAGCTACTCATAGTTGTCATGCAATCAACAGAAATCATAGAAGAAAACATGTTAAAAGATATATAAAAATAAGTAGAAAAACTGTAAGATACAATGTTACCGAAGGTTGTCAGTCTCCGAAGAATCGCGATCTTACAAGCTCCAAACTGCTATGAAAAAGTGTCTCCTAAGCTATGAACCCCCAGAACAGGCTCTGGGAAGTTCCTACCTAAAACTACAGAGAAAGGTGAGAGAATAGGTCTGGAAAAGTATGAAATTCAGAGAAAAACTGAGCAACTATATATAGTGTTCGAATTTGTGTGGGGCGAAGGGCCCCACACACCGGGCGAGTCGTCTGCCCGGTGTGGGGCGATTCACCCCACGTCCCGGGCGATTCGCCCGGGAGTAAATTCCGGGATTTTGCGCGTTTTCGACACGTTTTTGGATTTCTTCCCCTTTTCGGACTCGGTTTCTGACTTCTTGTGGCCTTCTAACCTCCAGATTCGACCCCTAGACTTCAAATCCTATCCGGAAACCTTCAGATACTCCAATTAGGCTTCTGGAACACCAATTCCTTGTCAACTTCAATATAATTGCCCTGAAATCTGATGAATGTGTATTTTACACTTTCATTCGAGTCTTTTTCACCTATTTAAGCTATCCTCTATGTTAATTTAGCTATATTTTAATGCATTTTATTAGAATAGTGTCACGTTTCCCTTTAGATTTTATTTTACAGGTTTTGGTTGAAATTCGAAGATTTTCGGGCAATTATATTGAAGTTGACAAGGAATTGGTGTTCCAGAAGCCTATTTGGAGTATCTGAAGGTTTCCGGGTAGGATTTGAAGTCTAGGGGCCGAATCTGGAGGTTAGAAGGCTACTAGAAGTCAAAAACCGAGTCCGAAAAGGGGAAGAAATCCAAAAACGCGTCGAAAATGCGGAATTCCGCGAGAAATACCCGGGGGCGAACCGCCGCATGGCTGGGGCGAACCGCCCCGTCGTTTTTCGGGGCCTATATAGTGCTCAGTTTTTCTCCGAAAATCATATCTTTCCAGACCTACTTTCTCACCTCTCTCTATAGTTTTAGGTAGGAACTTCCCGGGGCCTGTCCTGGGAGTTCTGTAGCTTAGGGAATACTTTTTCATAGCGGATTGGAGCTTGTAGGATCGCAATTCTTCGGAGATTGACAACCTTCGGTAACTTGTATCTTACAGTTTAATCTACTTATTTTATATATGTTTCAATATGTTTTCTTCTATGATTTCTGTTGATTGCATGCCTATTATGAGTAGCTAAACTTATCGTTGGTGGTAGTATGTGAATTCTTAGCGAAGGGAAAATAATCATGCTAATGGCTATATCGCGCATTATACTCCGTGTCATTGCTTTATTTCGTTGATCAGTTGCAACCTAAATTCTCGTATGTTGTATTAATTATTATGCACAATTGGACACTTGTCGACCATCAGACCAATTATCTTCGTAGTGTTGAATAATTACGGAACACATTAGGACAATAGTGATTGACTTGTCAGACCAATTATCTTCGTAGTGCTTAATATTTGCAACAGGACACTAGATTGATTCAAAGATCTCTATGCAAGACCGAGGAATTTATGCATGATTATCGACCCGTTATGTTAAGAAGGACCATACTATCACCAATCTCCATTATCTGCTAGAATCCCCCTTTTGCTATCTGTCTGCTGTTTTATATTCTCTTGTTAAATAGATAAAGCTAGTTATAGTCCTGAGAGAACGACACTCGAGTCATTCTACTGCTACACTACGGTTTTCGTTGTAGTTGTGGATTGCCTTTGGCTTAATAACAAATTTATTTGCTGAATCGAGACCCGACAAATCTCCGTTCATCAAATTGGCGCCGCTGCCGGGGACTATACTCCTTTTTTCTGTTTAATTTGTTTATATTTACAGCTTTAGATTCCTAATTCTATTAGTTTTAGTTTTTTCCTTTTTAATCTCTCTCTGATACTGCTTTCCTAGTCTGTTTCTAATCACCTTTCCTAGTCTATTACACATAGTGTATGCCGCATACACGTTCTGCAGGAACACCGCTTGCTGATTCAATTGCTGAGATCGACAGAGTCTACCACCAAAGAATGAGACTACTTGAAAGGCGCGCACTAGAGGAAATAGAGGAAACCGATTTCTCTGAATCTCTACTTGGTCTTTTCAAGGAAATCGACGGAATGGCAGAAGCTAGACCACTGAAGGCATGGGTTCAACCCACCAAGGATCGTATGAGGGGACCGACGATTGTTCTTTCGTCTGCAACCCGAGATCTGGAGATCAAGAACCACGCATTCCAACAACTTCCGAGGTTCTATGGCTTATCAAGGGAAGATGTGATGGGGTACTTGCACGATATCGATGATTTCGTCAACCAACTCCCACGACCCGGAGCTGACATAACAACGGATGAGTTAAGGATGAAGGTTTTTGCTATGGGACTTGGCGACAGAGCCAAGTCATGGTTAAGTTCTCTTCCAGCAGGCTCGCTGGACACTTGGGAAAAGGTTTTTTCAGCTTTCATGGAGAAATACTTCTCTCACACCTTGACTACCGTGCTTAAGGCGCAGATCACTGGATTCAAGCAGGACTATGATGAGACCATCTACACCGCGTTCGAGAGGTTCCAAGATCTCACGAATTAGTGCCCTCACCATGGTTTTGAACTTTCCGACCTAGTCCAACACTTCTACAATGGACTAACCTTCGAGAACCAACAAGTGGTGGATTTCCAATGCCGAGGCAATATTTGGGAGGAAACCGCAGAAGCCGTCTGGGCAGTTTTCGAAAGGCTTGCTAAGGGTTCGCAGTTCAAGGACCCAAGAGCAATGGTTAGGAGACGTGGACCTGAAGCTCCACAGACTCAAGAAGCCCCTATGTATAGGGGGAATGGGGATCAATTTGAGTGCTTTACCAACGAATTGAAGCAAGTCCTCAAGAGCGCCATCGGAATAACTGTTTCGAACGAAGTATGCCGAATATGCAAGAACTATGGGCATGGGGCTCATATGTGTAGATCGGAGCTAGCGTACGATGATGGCAACTGGGCTCGAGGAGGCGAAGAAGAAGCCTTTGCTACGGAGTTTGGTACTCAAGAAGTTAGCTACGGACAAGACGGTAGGAACCCTCGAGGTGGTTTTTGGAGAAGGGGATTCCGAAACAATCAAGGATATGCACCGGCTAACCAAACTTATGGACCTAACCAAGACCGTAGTAGGCTAAACTATGGTAATGACCACTGCGAAAACCCCGCTCCGAAAGAGCCACCGAAGTCGAAGTCGGCTCAACTGATGGAGAACTTGCAAAAGATGGTTGATCACACACAAAGTTTTCTCAAACGTTATGAAGAAGATTCTGAGAAGACTAGGGCAAGACTCGATAGGTTGGAAGAGAGCACTAGGCTTGCCCATCAAAAGATGCAAGAGTTGATCGACCGAGGAGCAAGTAGGGAGCAAGGCAAACTGCCTAGTAACACTGAGAAGTCGTTGTCCATTAACTTAGTGGGTGATCTACCTGTTGAAATCACCATCAAGAAGGTTGCTAATTGCGAGAGTTGCAAGAGGGAACTGCCCCCACAAGCCGAAGAAGAAGCAAAGGACCTTGGTACTAACAAGAGTGAAGAGGAGCAAGAGGATCCCGAGCCACTCCCTCGAAGTTTCGATGTTAAGGTCGGGATTGGGGAGCTTGAAGATGTCCGAGCCACACTAGACACAGGATCCTACTCTAATGTGCTCCCTTTGAATGTTTTCGAGAAGAGTAACCTTGGAGAACTAACTGTGCATAAGGCTATTGTGCAACTGGCGGATGGATCCCTTGTGAAAGCCGAAGGCGTTGTGAAGAATGTATTAGTCAAAATTGGTGAAGCCTCTGTCTACACCGATTTTGTAATTATGCCAGCATCAGCACCAGGAACGGGGGATGTCATACTCTTAGGACGAACATTCTTGACTAAGCTACGCTCAGTGATGGACATCTACCAAAGGACTTGCACTATCGAAGTGGATGGCAGGCAACATGTGTTGCAAGCCATATCCGATCCACCTGATCCACCCGATACTTCTAACACTATTGATTACAGTGGTCTTAACGTCTATGTTCACTCTTATTCACAGGATCAAGGCACGGGAAGGAGACTCGTGAAGGGGAAGTCTAGTACCCTCAGAAGGAAAAGATAGGCGAAGACAGGAGTCGAGTCAGAGACTTTAAACAATGGCGCTATCCGGGAGGCAACCCGGGGTTTTTATCGCTTTCTTTACCGCTTTATTGCATGCATTCATACTTGAACAATTTGCTTTTCATATGTGAATTTGTTCGGTTCTGTGTCGTATGTGCTTATGTTATGTTCGAGTGCGACTTTTCGAATGATTTTTTGAGGAAAATGATTTTTCGGGGACTAAAAACCGCATTTTATTTAAAAAACGTTCGTCTCCCACCTAAGAGTGGGGGGCGAATCGCCCCACATCCAGAGTGCGCGCGCGCGCTCCGGGCGTGCGGGGAGGTTCGCCCCGCGCGCGGGGCGGACCGCCCCAGGTGTGGGGCGAACCGCCCCACACCTCCAGATTCTAAAAAAACGGGGGTTTCTTCCCCAAACCCCCATTTTCCTCCATTTTCATCTTCCAAACTCCGAAATTTCCTCCATATTCAAAATAACTTCAAATCTTCATAACTTCTTCATTTATCCATCATTTTGTGTGTTCTTTAGCTTCATTCGAAGCCCGTTACGTGCTTTATCTTTCTATCCGAACAAATTTCTTCCTAGCTCATTCAATTTCCGGATTTGAGGTATTATCACATGAACCCTAATTTTTACAATTTGGGGATTTTTTGATTTATGCTTCAATTAGGCTTGTATGATGTATGGGTTGATGTTTTATGTGATTAGATTCGTTACTCATTGTCAATTACATGTTCAATTAGGCTTGGTTTGATGATTTGAGATTTTTGCTAATTGGATGATATATATCTTGTTAGGGAAATGTTCTCTTACTTTCATTCCATGCTTAAACATGTGTTTATTGATATGATATTGATTGATGTATTGATAGAATGCATGAATGATGAATTTGAGGATTTATGCTAGATTTTTTATTTTTATGGCATGGATTGAACCTTGTGAATCAAGGCATTTGTTGTTAGCAAGAGCATAATGTGATATGTTATTGTAGTAGTTACATTGATATATTGCGTAATGAATTAGCTAGACTAGGCTTGGGGTTTTTGAGGAGTTGGATTTTTGAGAATATTACTCGTTTGTTCACTCGTATATTTACATATGCATAGGTCTGTTTTGCATCGTACAAGATACTAATTGCTGTTTGTAGGAATCATGGCACCGAGGTCAAGGAGAGCCGGCTCTAGCAAAAAAGGGAAGGGAGTGGCATCAAGCTCCCAACCATCTCACCATTTGTTCGAGTTGTCTGCCGCTGCGATAGAGGTGCGACAAAGGCTAGAGGTGGAGATGGCCGACGGAGGAAGGTCGATCATCCCAGATAGGAGGATTGACATTCCTGAGTCCGCAGTGGATAGAGCAGGATATAGGACGCTATCACGTTTGGGGTCACAAAGGAATTGGGCATGGTACAGTTCCAACAGGTTCAAAGGTTACGACGAGAGCCTCCTCCAAGAGTTCTACACTGGATACACGGATCTCGAGGAGAAGAATGGGGTGCTAGTCCGAGGCCTGATTAAGTGATTATACCGTGGAACCCAGAATACATTTCTTCCTTCATCCATTTCGGGAACCTGGAATTCACAGAGAGCGACCATGCCTACCTGTATTCGAGGACCTCTAGGGGTAGATGATATTGAGGAGGGAGATTGCGAGGTCGCTGCCCTTTCACCCTCGACCATTGAGGTGCAGCTCAATAGGTATCAGTTGAAGAACCCCACAGTTGCCGCTGCTGATGTAGGAGCACCATTCCAGCCAAATGATTCCGATCATGAGGATGCTATGGAGGCCGATGTTGGCGAAGCCCCTATCCCAGATATCCCATTTGTCCATAGAGCGCCACATGCTCCACCTAGAGCACCACAGGGGTCTAGAGGATTTGACTTCTCTGAATTCCGTACCTACCTCGACAGCCGCTTCGACAGAATTGATGCCAACAACGCGGCCATGCGACAGGACATCGACAAACACATTGTCCAGCACAACCGCGATTGGGAGATATTCGAGGAGCATCGCCGAGAGGATAGGCAGCACATGTGGGAGCAGCAACAGCTCATCCAGCAGCAGCAGGAGGCTCTACATCAGTCCAATGAGCTCATGAATGACATGTGGAGTGACTTTTATGGGGACTACCATCCCGATGATTAGTCCTTTCGCATGTCCACTCTCAGCCAACCGAGGCCAAACCGTTCGGTAACATCTAGTATCACTTCTTATTACTCATTCTCTTTTGCTAGGGGCTAGCTTAAGAATCGTAAGGGGGATGGGATGTGAACCGTGATGTTAAGTATTGTTTGGATTTGTGTTGGTTAGTATCTTGTTCTTTGTTTTCATTTGCATTTGCACGTTTACTGCTTTCTTAGATTTTTAGGTTGCATTTCACTACATTCATCCTAGGATAGTTTTGCATGTTTTATATGGAGTTTATTGCCGAATTTTTTGAACTTTTTTATTGGGTAGATCAACTAACTATGCCATTAATCGTATGCTTCATCTCATTGAATTTGTTTGAGGCTTTTCTCGCTTGCCTTGTCACATTTATGTATTGCACTTAGTTAAGCTTGGTAGTCTCGACATCACTTAGTGGTGTTTTCTCTACTGCGGTTCACGAAGGCCTTTATAATAGGATGATGCATGTTAGGGTCTTATGGTTGTTTTCCCGAGTAATTATGTACCTAAGAGGCAACAAGTCTTCACCATGCTTTGAGATTGCTAAATGCCTAGGAAGGAGGTAGTGTGAGGTCGTGTGATCCTTTGTTTATAACCTGTTCTTCCGAATAGGTTTGGGGAGGGGGTTACGCCATTATTAGACTTGTTTCTGTTTTCATTTTCGTATCGTGAGTTTATTTTTCATTTTCCGTAAATTTTGTGCTCCAACCTATTCTTTCGAATAGGTTTGGGGAAGTCGTGTGAGTCATTTTGTTTCTCTTTTTGTTGTGCTACTGCTGGCTAAAAAAAATACAAAAAAGAAAGAAAAATTTCCAGAAAAAAAAAGAAAAAGAAAAAGAAGAAAAAAAAAAGAATCTGGAAAGAAAAAAAGAAAAAAGAAAAAAAAAAAAAAGACCCCAAAAAAGCAAAGAAGGGTCAAAAAAGAAAGCCAAATAGCAGTTTAGCAAAGTGTTGAGTCTTTTCCATTTTTGTAATGTTCGTAATCGTGTTTTTCTATTTTTTATCTTTTTTGTCTTGAGTGTCATCTGTTCTAGACCACCCTCGTCCTGCCATTCAGGAAGTGGTGAATAGTTTAAGACTTTACTTGAGAGATGGGTAGAATAGGGGAGAGTTATCTTTTATAGGGAACCCTCCTTCGTTTGATGAGAGCCAGTACTGGTTCGACGTCTTTTGAGGAAAAGTCTTAACATGGTGGAACAGCAGTAAGTCCTCAGTTTCATAGGCACGGGGCAACCATTTGTATCTTAGCATGCTTCATTACGTCGTCACTGACTAGGTCCAGGTAGAGAGTGTTACGAGAGACTATCTTGTCTTGACATAAGTGCTTATGTGGATGTGTATGAGTCAATCGAGGAATTCTTCAACCTATATTCATGCTTTGATTTATATGGTTTTTGTTCATATGTTATTTGGTAAATTCAGTAGATTAGTTCATTTTATTTGGCATGAAACTCCATTTTGTGTCTTGCATGTTTTTTGTATTAGAGTCTAGCTTAGTTGCTTGAGGACAAGCAAAGGTTCGGTTTGGGGAGTTTGATGAATGTGTATTTTACACTTTCATTCGAGTCTTTTTCACCTATTTTAGCTATCCTCTATGTTAATTTAGCTATATTTTAATGCATTTTATTAGAATAGTGTCACGTTTCCCTTTAGATTTTATTTTACAGGTTTTGGTTGAAATTCGAAGATTTCCGGGCAATTATATTGAAGTTGACAAGGAATTGGTGTTCCAGAAGCCTATTTGGAGTATCTGAAGGTTTCCGGGTAGGATTTGAAGTCTAGGGGCCGAATCTGGAGGTTAGAAGGCTACTAGAAGTCAAAAACCGAGTCCGAAAAGGGGAAGAAATCAAAAAACGCGTCGAAAACGCGGAATTCCGCGAGAAATACCCGGGGGCGAACCGCCGCATGGCTGGGGAGAACCGCCCCATGGTTTTTCGGGGCCTATATATAGTGCTCAGTTTTTCTCCGAAAATCATATCTTTCCAGACCTACTTTCTCACCTCTCTCTATAGTTTTAAGTAGGAACTTCCCGGGGCCTGTCTTGGGAGTTCTGTAGCTTAGGGGATACTTTTTCATAGCGGATTGGAGCTCGTAGGATCGCAATTCTTCGGAGATTGACAACCTTCGGTAACTTGTATCTTACAGTTTAATCTACTTATTTTATATATCTTTCAATATGTTTTCTTCTATGATTTCTGTTGATTGCATGCCTATTATGAGTAGCTAAACTTATCGTTGGTGGTAGTATGTGAATTCTTAGCGAAGGGAAGATAATCATGCTAATGGCTATATCGCGCATTATACTCCGTGTCATTGCTTTATTTCGTTGATCAGTTGCAACCTAAATTCTCGTATGTTGTATTAATTATTATGCACAATTGGACACTTGTCGACCATCAGACCAATTATCTTCGTAGTGTTGAATAATTACGGAACACATTAGGACAATAGTGATTGACTTGTCAGACCAATTATCTTCGTAGTGCTTAATATTTGCAATAGGACACTAGATTGATTCAAAGATCTCTATGCAAGGCCGAGGAATTTATGCATGATTATCGACCCGTTATGTTAAGAAGGACCATACTATCACCAATCTCCATTATCTGCTAGAATCCCCCTTTTGCTATCTGTCTGCTGTTTTATATACTCTTGTTAAATAGATAAAGCTAGTTATAGTCCTGAGAGAACGACACTCGAGTCATTCTACTGCTACACTACGGTTTTCGTTGTAGTTATGGATTGCCTTTGGCTTAATAACAAATTTATTTGCTGAATCGAGACCCGACAAATCTCCGTTCATCAAAATCCTCGTTTTTCAACCAAAACTTGTAAAATAAAAACTAAAGGGAAACGTGACACTATTCTAATAAAATGCACTAAAATATAGCTAAATTAACATAGAGGATAGCTAAAATAGGTGAAAAATACCTAAATGAAAGTGTAAAATACACATTCATCACTGTTTATCATTCTTCTTTTCAGAAGATGACGGCTTGGCAGCAAGAGCAAGGTTTTGCGATTTTTCAGCAAACACATTTTCTCTTTGCTTTGTCTCATAGTTGATAGTAGCAAGATGAGAGAACAACTCGGTTGGAGTGATATTTGGCATTCCTTGATTGTAGTAGAAATTCTGAGTGTGGATCCATTCTTGATTCAAACTTCTAATGATGGTTTCACCTTTTCAGAATCTGAATAGAAGTTTCCAACTCCTAATGCCGCCATCTCACTCACAGAGTTTTGAATCTGAAATCCAAGTCTTCCAGTGACTCATTGGCACCTTGTTTGAAGTTTTGAAACTTCAACTTTAGCACTTCGAGTTTGTTTTCTTTGGTTTTGTCAGATCCAGCACAAAGATCTTGAACCATTTTCCAAGCTTCCTTAGCAGTTTTGGCACCCCACAGTTTGCACTGTATAGTATCTGGAGTAGAACGAATTATGATGTTTCTTGCTTGGCCATCAAGACGGAATCTTTTGGCTTCATCTGAAGTCCATTCCTCTCTTGGTTTTGGAACGACGGTATCGACCGGTTCTCCTAAGATAGTTTTCTTTTCTCCATCATTTGTAATCTTGTGAGGAAAGCTTCTTTCAATCTTAGTGATCTTGATTGGTCCAACGTTTATGACGGTAACCATCTCATCACTAATGGCCTCAAGATGTAGCATCATGTTGTTTCGCCATTTTTCATAGTTTTCCAGCTTCAGCAAGGGAGCGTCTCCTAACGACATCCTGTCAGCAAATGACTACCAAACTGATCAAGTGAAAATGATTTACGGAAAGCACCTGAGGGAATCTAGGTTCAGTGCTGAAGGTTAAAGAGCCTCCAGCTTTGATACCACTTGTTGGTCCCTTTAAATAACAAGAAAAGACTAGGGGGGGTGAATAGTCTTTTCAAATTTTTCGTCGTTTAAAACTTTCTCAGCAAGTGCTTATTACTTTTCAGTAATGAGTTTGCTGGTACTTAACTTTCTCAGCAAGTACTTATTACTTTTCAGTAATGAGTTTGCTGATACTTAAAAACAGAGTGTGGAAGTCTTTTACAATAAGTGCTTTTAATATAGAGCTAGTTTCAGCAAGTGAGCAGAGTAACAAAGTATGATAAACGTGACTTGCTGAAAACTAAGTGCAGTAAAGTAAATCACACAAACACTTTTATAGTGGTATCTGAGAGTGGCGTAATCTCTCAACTAATCCACTTTGTCCTTTCTAGGACTGAATCCACTATGATAAGATATGAGGTTTCTTACAAATCCTATCACTAATGATTCTCAGAAACCAAAGCACACTTGCTTTGTTTCCAACCTACACTAGAGAACTGTAACATTGTTCTCCACCAAACTTGGGACTTATAATCAGCAATATTATGCTTGACTAATTCCCCCTGAATTTCACGCCCGAAACGGGTGTTTATCAGTTAGAGAGGTTTGGGATGAGATGATTTGAGTATAACTTTTTAGCTATAATGATGAACGAGATTGTCAGACTCGAACAATCAAATAAATTTGTAATAGCCAAAGGCAATCCACAACTACAACGAAAACCGTAGTGTAGTAGTAGAATGACTCGAGTGTCGTTCTCTCAGGACTATACTAGCTTTATCAAATCTAATTAAGGATATAAAACAGCAGATAGAAAGCAATAGGGGATTTTCAAGCAGATAATGGAGATTGGTGATAGTATGGTCCTTCTTAACATAATGGGTCGATAATCATGCATAAATTCCTCGGTCTTGCATAGAGATCTTTGAATCAATCTTGTGTCCTTGTTGCAAGTATTAAGCACTACGAAGATAATATGGGTCTGACTCATCAACAACTAACGTCCTATTGTGTTCCGTAATTATTCAACACTACGAAGATATTTTGGTCTGATTGGTCGACAAGTGTCCAAGTGTGCATAATGATCAATACAACATACGAGAATTTTGGTGTTCAACTGATCAACGAAATAAAGCAATGACACGGAGTATAATGCGCGATATAGCCATTAGCATGATTATCTTCCCTCGCTAAGAATTCACATACTACCACCAACGATAAATTTAGCTACTCATAGGCATGCAATCAATAGCAATCATAGAAGAAAACATATTGAAAGAATATAAAATAAGTAGATAAAAGTTGTAAGATACAAAGTTACCGAAGGTTGTCAATCTCCGGATGATTGCGATCCTACGCGCTCCAATCTGCTATGAAAAAGTATCCCCTAAGCTACGGAACTCCCAGGACAGGCCCCGGGAAGTTCCTACCTAAAACTATAGAGAGAGGTGAGAAAGTAGGCTTGGAAAGATATGATTTTCAGAGAGAAAACTCACAACTATATATAGGCCCGAAATATCTCTGGGGCGGTTCGCCCCAGGATTCCAGCGGTTCGCCCCACAGTGTAAACGCGGAATTTCTGCGTTTTCGACGCGGTTTTGGATTTCTTCGCCTTTTCGGACTTGGTTTCAGACTTCTAATGGCCTTCTAACCTCCAGATTCGACCCCTAGACTCCAAATCCTATCCGGAAACCTTCAGATACTCCAAATAGGCTTCTGGAACACCAATTCCTTGTAGACTTCAATATAATTGCTCGTAAATCTCCGAATTTCAACCAAAACCTGTAAAATAAAATCTAAAGGGAAACGTGACAATTCTAATAAAATGTACTAAAATATAGCTAAATTAACATAGAGGATAGCTAAAATAGGTGAAAAAGACTCGAATGAAAGTGTAAAATACACATTCATCAAAACTCCCCAAACCGAACCTTTGCTTGTCCTCAAGCAACTAAGCTAGACTCTAATACAAAAAACATGCAAGACTCAAAAATGGAGTTTCATGCCAAATAAAATGAGCTAAATTACTGAATCTATCAAATAACATATGAACAAAAACCATATAAATCAAAGCATGAATATAGGTTGAAGAATACCTCGATTGACTTATACACATACACATAAGCACTTATGTCAAGACAAGATAGTCTCTCGTAACATTCTCTACCTGGACCTAGTCAGTGACGACGTAATGATGCATACTAAGATACGAATGGTTGCCCCGTGCCTATGAAACTGAGGACTTACTGTTGTTCCACCATGTTAAGACTTTTCCTCGAAAGAGGTCGAACCAGTACTGGCTCTCATCAAACGAAGGAGGGTTCCCTATAAAAGATAACTCTCCCCTATTCTACCCATCTCTCAAGTAAAGTCTTAAGCTATTCACCACTTCCTGAATGGCAGGACGAGGGTGGTCTAGAACAGATGACATTTAAGACAAAAAGGATAAAAAAAATAGAAAAACACGATTACGAACAATACGAAAAATGGAAAAGACTCAAAACTTTGCTAAACTGCTATTTGGCTTTATTTTTTGGACCCTTCTTTGCTTTTTTGGGGTCTTTTTTTTTCTTTTTTTTTCTTTCCAGATTCTTTTTTCTTTTTCTCTTTTTCTGGAATTTTTCCTTCTTTTTTTTCGATTTTTTTCTAGCCAGCAGTAGCATAACAAAAAGAGAAACAAAATGACTCACACGACTTCCCCAAACCTATTCGAAAGAATAGGTTGGAGTACAAAATTCACGAAAAAGGAAAAATAAACTCACGATATGAAAAATGAAAAACAGAAACAAGTCTATGATGTTGTAACCCCCTCCCTAAACCTATTCGGAAGAATAGGTTATAAACAAAGGATCACACAACCTCACACTACCTCTTTCCTAGGCATTTAGCAATCTCAAAGCATGGTGAAGACTTGTTGCCTCTTAGGTACATAATTACTCGGGAAAACAACCATAAGACCCTAACATGCATCATCCTATTATAAAGGCCTTCGTGAACCGCAGTAGAGAAAACACCACTAAGTGATGTCTAGACTACCATGCTTAACTAAGTGCAATACATAAATGTGACAAGCGAAGCGAGAAAAACCTCAAACAAATTCATAGAGATGAAGCATACGATTAATGGCATAGTTGGTTGATCTACCCAATAAAAAAGTTCAAAAAATTCGGCAATAAAACTCCATAGAAAACATGCAAGACTATCCTAGGAAAGCAGTAAACGTGCAAATGCAATTTAAAAAAAAGACTATCCTACTCAACATCGCAAAGCCAAACAATACTTATCATGGTTCACATCCCATCCCCCTCATGAAACTTAAGCTAGTCCCTAGCAAAAGAGAATGAGTAAATAAAAAGTGATACTAGATGTTACCGAACGGTTTGGCCTCGGTCTGCTGAGTATTCAAGAATGGACTCAAGAGTACCTCCCCACGGTGGCCGCCATTCTCTTGGTCCGATGTAGCAAAGAGACCTAGGAAGCTTCAAAGATCTCACCATGGTGAATGGACTGGTTTGCTTTGCAGGCATATCCAATAAGGACTTCATCAATAGGAGGACATTCACTTTGACTTCATCGAGGTGCTTGTTTAGTGGTGGCTCCTGTGTATCTTACTTGTCAAGCTTTCCACCTCGGAGAAGTAAATTCACCTCTTTGTACTTAAGAACCTCAGTAGTAACGGAAGGAAGTGGTTTTGGGTTGATGCGAATGTCTGGGAGTAAAGAAACAGGGGAGCTGGGGTCGTCCAGCTCACTGGTCATGGGAGGCGGTTCTCCCCCATGCTGGGCGACTCGCCCCCACCTCCAGGGAGGCGTCGCCTTCTAATCCTTTCTCCTCTTCAAGTTCTCGAACCTCTTCTACTTCAGCACAATTCAACAAGCTGAATTCTTCCGTAAGATGCTCAGTTAATTCAACTTCTTCAACAACTTTTTCTATACGAAGGTCATCTTCAACTTGCTCGGCATGTGCATCTTCCTCACTGATTTCTTCGGTTTCAAAATACTCCTCGGATGAGCTTCCTGCTTCATCTCGATCTACTTCCTTTGCGGTGATGTGAATTGGTATGACCTCATCGGATTGTGTTGAACCTCTGGCGTACTTACGGAGGACTTCTTCTGCCTCGTCGACCGTACATTCTCCCAGACCGCCGCTCAACTGATCCACTCTAAGTCGTTCCTCTTCACGAAGTCCACCAACGAAGCACCAAATAAACTCCCCATCTTCGAAACGGTGATGGGGGCACTCACGTTTATACATCTCAAAACGTTCGTAGGCGTCACAAAACTGCTCATACTCTCCTTGCTCGAAATATTGGATCCTATCACGTAAGGCAATCGTCTCATGATAAGGCATGAACCGCGCCAAGAACTCCTCTACTACTTGACCCCAAGTTTTCAGCGATCCTGGTTCAAACCTTGCAATCCAACGCCTCGGCTCATACCCAAGAGCAAAGGAAAATAGTTTCCTGCATAATTGGTCCTTAGTAAACCCTTCTGCTGGAATTCTTTCTATTTCCTCCTCATAGGATCGAATGAAACTCCATGGATCCATCCCTACTCCATCTTCGTACCTCGGTAAATACCTCACCATGGACTCCGTCACCTCATACCTCCTTAACTCGTCTTCCAGGTATATGGAAGATCCTCTCCTCACCTGCGAGAATTGGGGTGTCATGCGAGCGCGCATGGACATCATACCTGTATGTCTGTAGTAAGAGTAACTCAAAACTAAAAGTTAGTTCTATTAGCGTAATCAAACACAATGTCACCAAAAATTCCGAGAGCACAAACACGCAAGGTAACCAAGATCAGATTAGACGAATTTACTGAAGAAGATAGAAGGAAAGAAATAGGGTAAGAAGGTGAAATTTTTGAGAGACAATCCAAGAGCTGTTCTGGGGGTTGAATGCTGAAAATATAAACAAATTAAATAGAAAAAAGGAGTATAGTCCCCGGCAGCGGCGCCAATTTGATGAACGAGATTGTCAGACTCGAACAATCAAATAAATTTGTAATAGCCAAACGCAATCCACAACTACAACGAAAACCGTAGTGTAGTAGTAGAATGACTCGAGTGTCGTTCTCTCAGGACTATACTAGCTTTGTCAAATCTAATTAAGGATATAAAACAGCAGATAGAAAGCAATAGGGGATTTTCAAGCAGATAATGGAGATTGGTGATAGTATGGTCCTTCTTAACATAATGGGTCGATAATCATGCATAAATTCCTCGGTCTTGCATAGAGATCTTTGAATCAATCTTGTGTCCTTGTTGCAAGTATTAAGCACTACGAAGATAATATGGGTCTGACTCATCAACAACTAACGTCCTATTGTGTTCCGTAATTATTCAACACTACGAAGATATTTTGGTCTGATTGGTCGACAAGTGTCCAAGTGTGCATAATGATCAATACAACATACGAGAATTTTGGTGTTCAACTGATCAACGAAATAAAGCAATGACACGGAGTATAATGCGCGATATAGCCATTAGCATGATTATCTTCCCTCGCTAAGAATTCACATACTACCACCAACGATAAATTTAGCTACTCATAGGCATGCAATCAATAGCAATCATAGAAGAAAACATATTGAAAGAATATAAAATAAGTAGATAAAAGTTGTAAGATACAAAGTTACCGAAGGTTGTCAATCTCCGGATGATTGCGATCCTACGCGCTCCAATCTGCTATGAAAAAGTATCCCCTAAGCTACGGAACTCCCAGGACAGGCCCCGGGAAGTTCCTACCTAAAACTATAGAGAGAGGAGAGAAAGTAGGCTTGGAAAGATATGATTTTCGGAGAGAAAACTCGCAACTATATATAGGCCCGAAATATCTCTGGGGCGGTTCGCCCCAGGATTCCGACGGTTCGCCCCACAGTGTAAACGCGGAATTTCCGCGTTTTCGACGCGGTTTTGGATTTCTTCGCCTTTTCGGACTCGGTTTCAGACTTCTAATGGCCTTCTAACCTCCAGATTCGACCCCTAGACTCCAAATCCTATCCGGAAACCTTCAGATACTCCAAATAGGCTTCTGGAACACCAATTCCTTGTAGACTTCAATATAATTGCCCGTAAATCTCCGAATTTCAACCAAAACCTGTAAAATAAAATCTAAAGGGAAACGTGACACTATTCTAATAAAATGTACTAAAATATAGCTAAATTAACATAGAGGATAGCTAAAATAGGTGAAAAAGACTCGAATGAAAGTGTAAAATACACATTCATCATATAACAAGGTATCTAAAGAAACACAACTTATAATACTTTGCAGTAAGCAAGCTTGATTGTTTCTGGTGTCAAGATTTGTTCTTGTTCTAAAGAAAGAACACTTAACTAATTTCTTAGCCGTGAATGTTCTACTTCTTCACAAGTAGCTTTTGTTTCAAGCTTAAGTCTTGGAACGGATCAATAGGCAGTAAAGAGTAGAGAAGGATTTGAGTGTTTAAAGCACAAGTGAGAGTTTGATCACGTTGTTGAAACACCTTCTACTCTTGCCTGATGACCTCTATTTATAGTGTCTCAAGGGAGCCGTTTGAATTTCAACTTCTAAGGCTTTTTACCTCAAGATGTCACTATCTTGCTTTTGTACTTTCAGCAGCGTTCTTCATTTGTCTTCTTGTCTTCATGTTCTTCGCGTGCTTACTTCGCATTTAATGTTCTTTTGAATCAAATTCAAATATGAACGTTGGAGCCAAAATGCAAGTACTCTTCAGCAAGGAGGTCACATATGTTGTCAGCAAGTGGTCAGTCTCAGTTTCAGCAAGCACAACCTACTCTGTTATATAGATTTTCACTTATGCAAGTTGTTGCTGAGATTCTCACTTTCTGAAGCAACATGTGCCTTTGTAGATACCTTTCTCAGAATTCTTCTAAGTCTTCAGTCTTCGAATCTTCAACTTTCTGAGCGGTTCTAGGTCTTCAATAGTTCGTTTGTAAAAACAAAGTACATCATCCGCAAATAAAAGAAACTAACTAGTACCTACACTAAGTCTTTCAGCAAACGTTCCTCTTTTACAATGTCCTTAAAATTCTAAATTCCTATGGACCTTAAGAGTACTAGTTACTGGACTCTCCTTAATTCAGCATGGTTAATTATCATCAATTCCTCACGTAAGATTTATTTCGAATTTTTTTTAAAAGAAGATTACGAAATAAATTCGTGGTATATGAAATGTAACACCCCGTTTTTTTTTAATTATTTATTTATTTATTTAATTATTATTTTATTATTTTATTATTTATTTTAGTTAATTAATTATCAGAGTAAATTATTTATTCGATAATTATTTAATTAATTTCGCGTAAGCTAGTTCGTTTCATTTCGTTTGGATCGAGCTGGACTTTCTAATCTATTTAGCCCTTGCTTTTGGCCCAATTCTTAGCCCAGTCAAAAGCCTGTTTGACCGGCCCATTATTTGACTAACCCTAACCCTAGTCAGATGTCTTCACCCTCATTCTCTCATCAGCCGTAATTCACAAAAGAGAAGAAAGAGAGAAAAGTTAGAGAGAAAAGAAAAGAGAAAGAAAGAGAGGAAGAGAGTTGTTTGCTGCTGCTGCCGTACGTCTGCCTGCCGCCGCCTTCTTCGATCACCACCGCATTCGCTCTGTCCTTGCCGCACCGCGCCGATCCAGTCGCCGCCGCCGCGTTTTACTTCCGCCGTCCGCCGATCTGTGTTGTCGATCGATCCGATCGTTTCGCCTGTCCGTGTCTGATCGACCGCAGCACCGCGCCGCTCCGTCCTCGCCGCGCCATGTTGCTCCGTCGCTGCCGCGTTTGCCTTGTCGCCGCGCCGCGATCTCTGTCGCCGTCTGCCTGCCTGCCTGTCTGTCTGTCTGATCGTCGCGAGCCGCCGCACCGATCTCTGTTGACGCTCGATCGATTCCGCCGGTCCGCCTTTCGTCGCCGCCGGTCTAGTTCGTTCCGTTCCGTTTTGATTTTCCGATCTCGCAGTAAGTCGGTTCTATCCTTTGGTTTCGAATTCGATTTTGATTACGAATTCGATTCGAATCTCGTTTAATTCTCTTTTTCTTTTCGATTTATTCGATTTGCAGATTATTCAACCCTTTATTTCGATTCGAAGGAAAATCTCGTTCCTTTACTGCTGCTCTCGAAACTCGTATCCTCGTATTCTGTTTGGACTTTTTGCCTTGGACTATTTTACCCTTGATCGATCTGACCTTGTTATTTGATTCGAACCGAGAACCGGGACTTAGGTTGTTAGATTGTAGTTACTATTTGTTGGACTTGTGAATTTATTGACCTCGTATGTTGACTTTGTTTTCCTGATTGACCTCGAAAGGACTTTTGGACCTTGTGGTTACTGTTTTGGAATTTTGTGGACTGATTTGGGAAACCTAAAAAACCTAAAGGACCTTTTGCAGTTTTACCTTTGACCGTAGTTGACTGACAGTAAGTTTTTCTCGTAAACCTTTTATTCTGTGAGGACTGTTAAGTGTTTGGAAAACTTCTGGTTTGTTTGTACTGTCTGTTTTTGAAAAGGGGTTATTTTGCAATTTACCACTGAGGGTATTTTGGTAATTTCGAAAATCTGAAACCGAAAGAGTTTCTGAAAATGTTTCAAACTTAGTTTCTGTTTTTGTAAGTTAGTACCTGTTGTAGAAGATTAAGTACTGGCCTTAGTTCTTTGTTTTCTGCTCTTTTCTAAGTTGGAGATCCGAGGTTGTTAAATCAACTGCTAAGTAGTGCCCTTTGTTAGAATGAGTCGCAGAAACACTCGTGGTGCCAGCAGCAATGGAAGTGGAGACGATCAGCATGCTGAAAATGGAGACCAAGTGGACCGTATCATCGCTGCTTTGGGGAATTTCAGCGAAACCATTCGCCGAGCTGGAGCACCAGCACCACCTGTTCAGCCAGCACCTCCGCCACCACCACCGATCCAGACCATCGATCAAGCTGCGGAACGATTCACTCGATTCCATCCTGAGAGGTTCGAGGGAACACCAGATGCCCGTAAGGCTGAGCTCTGGATCGAAGGTATGGAGAACTTATTCTCGATCCTGCACTATCCGGACGAGAGGAAGATCGAGCTTGCTGCTTTCCAGTTCGTGGGAGCCGCCAGGAACTGGTGGAGAACCGTGAATGCGAGATGGAGGCAAGAGGGAGTTGCTCGTACCTGGGAGAATTTCACCAAGGACTTCATGGACAAGTACGTACCTCGCCTGGTTCGCGAGAACCGGAGAGATGAATTTCAAGCATTGGTGCAAGGGAACATGGATGTTGCCGACTATGATTCGGAGTTCACCCGGTTACTGAAGTACGTGCCGCATTTCCAGGACGATGAACGAGAGAAGGTTCGTCACTTTGTGAAGGGTCTCAACTCTAAGATCCGGTACAGTTTGTTTGGGACCAACATGCCGACCTATCTCAAGGCTGTCGAACTCGCCTCCGAGGTAGAGAGTGGTCTCAAGGAGATCAAGATGGCTGATAAGCCATACTCGAGCAAGAGGAACTACTCTAGTTCTTCTGGGAGCCATGGAGGAGGAAGCCAATCTGGATATAAGAGGGAGAATCGAGGAGGGTATCAATCTGGATATCAGGCACCACCGGCGAAGTATTCCCGTACTCAGCATGACAACCGTTCTTGCAACACTACTGGAGGGTCTGGGCAGTCATCCCAGGCAAGGAAGAACTGCAACTACTGTGGAGGAGTCAACCACGATGAGCACAACTGCTGGAAAAGACAGGGCTTGTGTTTGGCTTGTGGGAGCAAGGATCACAAGATCAGCCACTGTCCGAACCGTCATGCAATTGTCAAGGGAGGAAGGCCAGGAGACTATGCTCCGAGAAATGATGGCAAGGGTACTATGGCGAAGCCCCGAGATTTCAGCATAGGCGGTCATGAAGTTCCTGACACCGCAAATGTGGTTGAAGGTACGCTACTGATCGCTCAAACTTCTTCTAAAGCTTTATTTGATCTTGGTGCAACGCATTCATTTATTGCTGAAGTATTTGTTGAGTCACTCGTTTTACCATACAAAGTATTACCCTACGCTTTAGAAGTATGTACGCCTTTGGGAGCTAGTTTAATCACTAAGAAGTTCGTCGAGCGATGTGAGATTTCCATCCTAGGAAGAACTTTCCCTGCTGACCTTATATTTATACCTCTATCAACCTATGATGTTATTCTGGGTATGGATTGGTTGTCCGAGCACTACGCGCAACTGGATTGTCGAACCAAGGCTATATCCCTGGGAAAACCTGGAGAGGAGAAAGTCGTATGGAAAGGAGATAAGAGAAAGGATGAGAAGTTTCTACTGTCTGCCATGGAAGCTAGGAGGCTGTACGTGAAGGGTGCTACCTTCTTTTTGGCGTATCTGATCACTAAACCCAAAGATCAGCCAAAAATCGAGGAAGTCAGGGTGGTTAAGGAGTTCAAGGGTGTTTTCCCTGAGAAGCTGGATTCCGTACCCCCTGAACGAGAAGTGGAGTTTAGCATTGATCTGGTACCTGGCACTGCACCAATTTCGAAGTCACCTTATAGGATGGCCCCTGCTGAGCTTAAGGAGCTGAAGACTCAACTGCAAGATCTGGTGGATAACGGTTTTGTGAGACCTAGTTCTTCACCTTGGGGATCACCGGTTTTGTTCATAAAGAAGAAGGATGGTACTATGAGGATGTGCATCGACTATCGAGGCTTGAACCAAGTCACTGTCAAGAACAAGTACCCCCTGCCCCGTATTGAGGAACTTTTCGATCAGTTGGAAGGTTCGAAGGTTTACTCAAAGCTTGATCTGCGACAAGGCTATTATCAAGTTAGGGTAAGGGAAGAAGACATACCTAAGACTGCCCTGAACTCGAGGTATGGTCATTACGAGTTCGTAGTGATGCCGTTTGGCCTTACGAATGCCCCGGCTGTGTTCATGGATTTGATGCACCGAGTTTTTCAGCCGTATCTGGATCAGTTTGTTGTTGTTTTCATCGATGACATTCTCCTTTACTCAAAATCTGAAGAGGATCATGAGAAACATCTTCGAATTGTCTTGGAAACTCTTCAGAACAACAAATTGTATGCCAAATTCAGCAAGTGTGAGTTTTGGCTAGATAAAGTAGCCTTCTTAGGGCACATTATCTCTGGAGAAGGTTTGGAGGTTGACCCATCGAAGATTGAGTCGATAGTCAATTGGAAGAGACCTGAATTTGTCACTGAGGTGAGGAGTTTTCTCGGTTTGGCTGGTTACTATCGCCGATTTGTGAAGGATTATTCGAAGATAGCTGGACCCTTGTCCTCTTTAACAGGGAAAAATCCTAAGTTCGTATGGAGTGACAAGTGTCAGGAAAGCTTCGAGGAGCTGAAGAAGAGGCTGGCCACTGCCCCTATACTAGCTCTTCCCGAGGGGACCAACGACTTTATAGTCTACACTGATGCTTCAAAGGAAGGTTTGGGTTGTGTACTGATGCAACGAGAAAAGGTGATCGCATATGCTTCGAGAAAGTTGAAGCCATATGAAAGGAATTACCCAACCCATGATCTTGAGCTAGCGGCTATAGTCTTTGCTTTGGGAAAGTGGAGACACTATCTTTATGGTCCTGAGTTCACCATCCTCACGGATCATAAGAGCTTGAAGTATGTGTTTACCCAAAAGGAGTTGAACATGAGACAACGACGATGGATGGAATTTCTGGGGGATTACACTTGTACCATTCGATACCATCCTGGTAAGGCCAATGTGGTCGCTGATGCCTTAAGTCGTAGGGTACACGTGTCAAATCTCGAAGTGTCCAAATTGTCGTGTATGTTCGCCAACATCACTTTGAGGTATGAGCTGGCAGGAAAAATTCTCGAGGCTCAAGGGCATGATGAAGAGCTTCAGGATATCAAGGCACATATTGCTGAACCTCGCAATGCGAAATTCTCTATTGATGAGAATGGAGCCCTAAGGTTTCAAGGTAGATTGTGTGTGCCTTCTGATGAGGAGCTTAGACGACTAATTTTGGAGGAAGCTCATAGGTCTAAGTATTCGATGCATCCGGGAGGAAACAAGATGTATGAGGATTTAAAGAAAGTTTACTGGTGGACCCATATGAAACGAGATGTTGCACAGTTTGTGCAAAGTTGTCTGGTCTGCCAGCAAGTGAAGGCTGAGCACCAGAAACCGGGAGGTTTACTACAACCACTCGAGATTCCACAGTGGAAATGGGAGATGATCACTATGGATTTTGTGACTGGTCTACCGGTAGCTAGGGGTGGTTTTGATAGTGTTTGGGTTATTGTCGATAGGTTGACAAAATCGACACATTTTCTACCTGTTAAAACCACTTACACATCCGAGAAGTTAGCCGAAGTCTATCGCGATGAGATAATCAGGCTTCATGGCACTCCGGTGAGCATTGTGTCTGATAGAGATCCGAAGTTTGTCTCGAGATTTTGGAAGCAAGTGCATGAAGGCTTAGGTACTAAGTTGAATTTTAGTACCGCAGCACATCCGCAGACAGATGGTCAATCCGAAAGGACCATTCAAACTTTAGAAGATCTTCTGAGATTGTGTGTGCTAGATCACCAAGGAAGTTGGGCACAGCATTTGCCATTGGTGGAGTATGCTTATAACAACAGTTATCAAGCATCGATTGGTATGGCACCGTTCGAGGCTCTGTATGGTCGGAAGTGTAGATCACCACTGTATTGGGATTTGGAGGACCGAGTTTCTACACCAGTAGCTGGAGAGAGAACTCTCAATGAGATGGTACAAGAAACCTTGGAAAAGGTTAGGCTTATACGAGACCGATTGAGAACTGCTCAAAGTCGACAGAAGAGTTACGCCGATAATCGTAGGCGAGATTTGGAATTTGAAGTGGGTGATTTTGTCTTTCTCAAGCTATCTCCGAGAAAGGGAATTGTTCGTATGGGTCGTAGAGCTAAACTGAACCCTCGGTATGTAGGACCATACGAGATCATTGAGAGAGTTGGCATTGTGGCTTATCGGTTGCAACTGCCCACTACTATTACTGGAATTCATAATGTATTCCATGTATCTCAACTGAAGAAGTATTATCCGGATCCGTCGCACGTGATTCAACCCGAGGAGGTGACCATTGAGGAGGATTTGTCTTATGTGGAGCAACCGGTTCGTATTCTTGACCAGAAGGTACAACAGCTCCGTAATAGGCAAATCAAGCAAGTAAAGGTTCTGTGGAGAAATCATCAGCATGAGGAGGCAACCTGGGAAAGCGAGGATGACATGCGCCGACTGTATCCCGAGCTCTTCAACTTTTCAGGTGCGAATTTGGGGACCAAATTCTTTTAAGGGGGGAAGAGTGTAACACCCCGTTTTTTTTTAATTATTTATTTATTTATTTAATTATTATTTTATTATTTTATTATTTTATTATTTATTTTAGTTAATTAATTATCAGAGTAAATTATTTATTCGATAATTATTTAATTAATTTCGCGTAAGCTAGTTCGTTTCGTTTCGTTTGGATCGAGCTGGACTTTCTGATCTATTTAGCCCTTGCTTTTGGCCCAATTCCTAGCCCAGTCAAAAGCCTGTTTGACCGGCCCATTATTTGACTAACCCTAACCCTAGTCAGATGTCTTCACCCTCATTCTCTCATCAGCCGTAATTCACAAAAGAGAAGATAGAGAGAAAAGTTAGAGAGAAAAGAAAAAAGAAAGAAAGAGAGGAAGAGAGTTGTTTGCTGCTGCTGCCGTACGTCTGCCTGCCGCCGCCTTCTCCGATCACCGCCGCGTTCGCTCTGTCCTTGCCGCACCGCGCCGATCCAGTCGCCGCCGCCGCGTTTTACTTCCGCCGTCCGCCAATCTGTGTTGTCGATCGATCCAGTCGATCGATCCGATCGTTTCGCCTGTCCGTGTCTGATCGACCGCCGCACCGCGCCGCTCCGTCCTCGCCGCGCCTTGCTGCTCCATCGCCGCCGCGTTTGCCTTGTCGCCGCGCCGCTATCTCTATCGCCGTCTGCCTGCCTGCCTGTCTGTCTGTCTGATCGTCGTGAGCCGCCGCGCCGATCTCTGTTGGCGCTCGATCGATCCGATCGATTCCGCCGGTCCGCCTTTCGTCGCCGCCGGTCTAGTTCGTTCCATTCCGTTTTGATTTTCCGATCTCGCAGTAAGTCGGTTCTATCCTTTGGTTTCGAATTCGATTTTGATTACGAATTCGATTCGAATCTCGTTTAATTTTCTTTTTCTTTTTGATTTATTCGATTTGCAGATTATTCAACCCTTTATTTCGATTCGAAGGTAAATCTCGTTCCTTTACTGCTGCTCTCAAAACTCGTATCCTCGTATTCTGTTTGGACTTTTTGCCTTGGACTATTTTACCCTTGATCGATCTGACCTTGTTATTTGATTCGAACCGAGAACCGGGACTTAGGTTGTTAGATTGTAGTTACTATTTGCTGGACTTGTGAATTTATTGACCTCGTATGTTGACTTTGTTTTCCTGATTGACCTCGAAAGGACTTTTGGACCTTGTGGTTACTGTTTTGGAATTTTGTGGACTGATTTGGGAAACCTAAAAAACCTAAAGGACCTTTTGCAGTTTTACCTTTGACCGTAGTTGACTGACAGTAAGTTTTTCTCGTAAACCTTTTATTCTGTGAGGACTGTTAAGTGTTTGGAAAACTTCTGGTTTGTTTGTACTGTCTGTTTTTGAAAAGGGGTTATTTTGCAATTTACCACTGAGGGTATTTTGGTAATTTCCAAAATCTGAAACCGAAAGAGTTTCTGAAAATGTTTCAAACTTAGTTTCTGTTTTTGTAAGTTAGTATTGACTTGACTTGCTAGCCTAGTTGGTTAGGTCCTTGCTTGACTAACTTAGAGGTCCCGAGTTCGAACCTCGTCTTTACCATTCCGTTTTCAACCTTTTCCCTTCCGTCCGTTCGACTTCTAAAGTGTGTTTAGTACTTTCTTGTTAGGTTCTCCTGTGTTCGTTAACCCGTAAAAGCTCGTTACTCGTTGAAGGTCTTTTGCTCGCAAGTTAAGGTGAGTGTTCACCCCTAAACCTATTATTTACGAAAACTGGAAGGATATGTGACAACTTGTACTATTACTTATACGGTTTTACTGTATGCTTCCGCGTAAAAGTATAAGTCCTAAGTATGACTTTTTACATTTCTGTTTATTGCTACCCTGTTCTGGACTGACTTTTCTGCAGGAACACCTCTCGGTGTTACTTATCTGTATTTGTTGTTCTGTATCTGTTCTGTTTCTGTGTGACCGGTCGATTAGGTTGTGATTAGGTAGGCTTGGGTAGTAGAGGACTATCAGGTTTGCTTGATTATGGCCTAGTCTATTCCCTTTTAGGCGCGAGGCAGAAGTCGCTGAGGTCTATTAGGGTCGTAGGATCTGTTTCCCCAAAGTACACGGGGGTTTCTGTTTCTGTCCGGAGTCGTGCACCCTCTGGAGGGAGTTATAAGGGCATTCTGGGAGTAGGAGCAATAAGGCGGGCTGCACCAACGGTCTACAACGTATCTGTTCTGTTAATCTGCTATATGTGTTCTGTTCTGTTTGCTCGTTTTCTGAAAAGGATTTTGATTTTAAAACTGTTTACTTTCTGCTTTTAACTTAGAACCTCACTGAGATCCTTTATCTCACACTCTTTCTGTTTTCAAAATTCCTTCCTTCCAGATGCTGCTGAGGATGTGCATGACTAGGATGCCAGCGACTGAGAGAAGGGTCTGGGGTGTCATGGGTTTCTTTTTCAAAATAAGAAGATTAACTTTTACTGTCTTCATTCGTTGTTTCTTTTGAACTTGAGTAAACATTGGATATTGTTTATTTCTGTTAGCGCTGTGCGCGTCAAAGATTATTTTGGCATTAATTGTCGACCGCTGCTATTAAAGTTATTTTTGGTTTTCTTTTTCAAGAACTTATTTGTTTTCAAAACCGGTACCGTTACATGAAATTTCTTCTCTAAATAAATAAAAGACAAAAAGTCCCTCATATAGATTTCAAATGCGTACGTGAGAATTGAAGGAAGATAAATTAGTAGCAAAGTTTATTCCAAATGCGTACGTGAGAAGGAAGAGGAATCAATAGCAAAGAATTTTCTTAAAACAATTAACAATGCAAAAATTATTTTCTTAAAATAATTATATATATTTCGAAAGTATTGTTATTGTAAGAGTTGTGAAAACCATAATTTTTAAAACTCACAAAACGATTCATGAACAACAGTTAACTGAATGAGTTTTATCAAAAATGAAAACAGAAAAGAATACCTAGACAAACGATATTATGCTTAATGTAATAAGCTTAGCATGAATCAACGGTGTTTGTTGTTTTAGTTTCCGTCTCTAACAAACAATTAACTCTTCGATCGGAAGGACCTACGAATTTAGCAACCAATAGCTTGATTCGTTTTCAGTCTAGCTATCACCATTGAAAAAGAAAAAAAATATATAAGGAGAAGAAATTTTAAGAGATGTGGGTTAGGGATGAATCAATGAAATGAACTATTGGTCGGATCTTACACCATCAAAATACATCGATTGTGATTGACGCTTACGAAGACGACCATTAACATTTGGGTTAAAAATTAACTAATCGATCGGAAGATCTCACGAATTCGGTGGATACCTTGATTCGTTTCGAGTTCTTCACCATCGAAATTGATAAGAAGGAGGAGATGGAATTGAGAAGAGACGGGATAGGGATGGAGAAATGAGTGTGTGGAGGCAACTATTTATACTTACATTTTGAAGCTAAAAAAGGTAAATATATTGTGTAATTAATTTTTAATTTATTCTTGTAGTGGAAGTTTGATATTTTTATTTAATTTAATTCGGTAAACACGACTGAAATTAACCAAAATATTAGTTCATTCTTTAACAATTTTCAGGAAAAAACATTCCATATATATTATTAACCGAATTAAATGCATTCTGGTGAATCATTGTAAAAACTTATCAAAAAATGAATTGTTGAGCTAATATTGTGTGTGCAAATAATTTGAGATTAATTCTCATGCCAAAAACTTCTTTGAGAGTGAATGAGAGCTCAAATAAACAATCGACTTTAATATATAGTAGGATTGAGTAAATCAATCGTATTATTATATTACTTCAAATTTCATATAATTCTAAACTATTCTATTTATTACATTTACATCGGAATCCCTTGTTTTAATGGGAATCCCTTGTTTTAATTGCATTTTTGGTCCCTTAAGTGGCAGTTCCCCGCGATTTTGGTTCCAAGTCAATTTTGTTTTTGCACTTTTTTTTCTCGGACCGTATTACATACTGTATTTATACAAGGGAGTAAATTCGTGTGTACAAATCTCGTATTTATAAGAAAAGGATCAAAAGTGCAAAAAACAAATTAACTTGGGACCAAAATCTTATAAGGACTGCCACTTAAGGGACCAAAAATGCAATTTTTTCAACTGCAATTCACTCCTTAGCGAAGAGACATTCACGATTCTTGCTCCAAACGTGGATAGCCGTAGAGAAGGAAGAAGGACTTCACTAACATTCGTAACACCATAATAATTTGTATCTGGGTATTCTTTTTCTGTCTCATAGGTTGTCTTCATCAAGATTCAAAGTCCTTAAGCCGTCTCCATCATCAATTTCTATGGCAGAAACTCCAACATTGTTTACCAGCATCTTAACTCTTAAGCACTCATAATATAGCTAATAGACAATGTTCTCGTAAAATATTTGTATTTCTTGATCAACTCTTTAGTTTCGTTATTAATAAACTATTTTTTGCATTCCACACATTTAGAGAAATCTTGGCATATTTTGAAAAGTTACACTTTTGGTCCTGCGACCGTATTAGATACGAAGGGACTAAAATGGTGCGTACAAATCTAGTATTTATACGAAAGGACTAAAATTGCAAAAAAAAATATTTAACTTGGAACCAAAATCGCAGGGACTGCCACTTAAGGAGGGACCAAAAATGCAATTTTTCCCAACAAAGTTTTAAGGTTACAGTTTTTTACTCTTAGACCATCTTCAGACTCCATTTTCACCTCTGTTGGAGATTGGTCGGATAGGATTTGATTTGAATGTCGGTGTGTGTTGACTGAGGCGAACCAAACGGAAATGGTGAACACCAGATCATCACCATCATCATCGAAGGTGGACCTTCCGGCGACGCTCCGTCGGGCATGGTATCACCTACGCCTGTCAGTTCGTGACCCGACCCGGGTCAAAACCTGGGATGCAATTGTACTCACAGCAGCAAGTCCAGAGCAAGCCGAGCTATACAACTGGCAGCTCACCCGCGCCAAACGGATGGGCCGCATAGCATCGTCAACTGTAACCCTCGCCGTTCCCGATCCCGATGGCCAGCGTATCGGCTCCGGAGCAGCCACTCTCCACGCCATTCTCGCTCTCGCCAATCACTTATCTCAGGTAGGTAAACTAAAAAAAGAAATATTTCTAAGATTGGTTTTAAGATTTTAATCATGTTTAATTGTGAATGTTTAGGCTTGTTATGTAATTTAGGTGGAGTTTGTAAATTGTGAAGTTTTCTTTATGGGACATCATATTTGCCAAGCAGGTACAAGGATCAAATAACGGCAACTTTATTTCTTCTAGATCCTTTGGAAGTATGGACAATGAAAATGGCCTTGTTGACTTGATCAGCGAAAAGCATATCTTACTGATCCATGCTGGTGGAGACTCTAAGCGGGTCCCATGGGCTAATCCTATGGGAAAAGTTTTCCTTCCACTTCCATTTTTGGCAGCAGATGATCCCGATGGTCCAGTTCCTTTGCTATTTGATCATATTCTTGCAATGGCTTCTTGTGCAAGACAAGCTTTCCGGAATGAAGGTTATTTTTCTGTCCTGTTAGTTTAGTGGGTGTGTGAGTAGTCTGGAGCAACTTCTATGTATGTGATAATGTAATAATCTTGTGTTTTGATTTTTACATAATTATTACCAGGTGGAGTGTTTATCATGACTGGGGATGTTCTTCCTTGTTTTGATGCTTTTAGTATGGTTCTTGCGGATGATACAGCTTCTATTGTCACTGTTCCTATAACGCTTGATATTGCTTCAAACCATGGTGTTATTGTGGCATCTCAATCTAAGCCACAAAATAGTAAATGCTCAGTCTCCATGGTCGAGAATTTACTTCAGAAACCTTGCATAAAGGACCTTGTTGAGCACCAGGCAGTCCTAGATGATGGAAGAACGTTACTCGATACAGGAATCATAGCAGTCAAGGGCAAAGCTTGGTTGGATTTGGCCACCCTTGCCTGTTCTAGCCAACAAATGATCACAGGACTACTGGAAAGTAGAAAAGAGGTCAGTTCTGTAGACCTCGATTTTCCGCTCTTCATTGTACTCCATTACCTGCAAAATTGCACATTTATCTGGACATAAGTATTCTTCACCTTGTGCAGATGAGTTTATATGAAGATCTAGTAGCAGCATGGGTTCCTGCTAAGCACGAATGGTTGAAGCCACGCCCTCTAGGTGAAGAACTTGTTGCTAGTCTGGGGAAACAGCGCATCTTCAGCTGTTGTGCCTGTAGGTTATTTCATGTTAAAGCTTTTACCTCCTGTAGTCCTGTATTTACTTTACTTTTAATGGTTATATGATCTTATTATATTAATTAGCAGACTTTCAACAAATGTAATTTACTAGCATCTGCTGTTTCCTCTCAAATTTCATTGTTTTCTCTGGACGTCTTATGTGCTTTTGGTGGTGCTGGAATGTCCTTCATTATGATGAACAAAAGTCTCTATTGCTTCCTGTTTTTTCATGTCCACACTCTTTTTCTGATTCATTATTTTGCACAGATGATCTTGTATTTTTACACTTCGGCACCTCAAGTGAAGTCTTGGATCACTTAAGTGGTACTACTTCTGGTCTTGTTGGCAGGAGGCATCTTTGTTCGATTCCTGCAACTACTGCATCTGACATTGCTGCCTCGGCTGTAATTGTTTGTAGCAAAATAGCTCCTGGTGTTTCAGTTGGTGAGGAATCACTTGTGTATGATTCTTGCATTTCAACTGGTGTACAGATTGGTTCTCAGTCAATGGTTGTTGGTGTAAATGTGCCTGAAGGACAGCATATGGTGGCTGGGAATGTGTTCAGGTTCATTCTGCCAGATCGGCATTGCCTATGGGAGGTCCCATTGGTGGGGCGCCTAAGGATTATAGTGTACTGTGGTCTCCATGACAATCCAAAAACCGGGTTTTCTGAAGAAGGTAGCTTTTGCGGGAAACCATGGAAAAGGGTACTAAGTGATTTAAAACTTGATGAAGCTGATTTATGGGGAACTAGAAAACTGAAAGACAGATGCTTGTGGAATGCCAAAGTATACCCTATTCTCTCATACTCGGAGATGCTCCAGTTGGCAGAATGGTTTATGGGATTAAGCAATGAAGCGAATGATGCTCTCCTTTCTTTATGGAAAGGTTCACATCGCATCAGTTTAGAGGAGTTGCATAGATCCATTGACTTCTCAACTATGTGGTTAGGCTCCATCAATCACCAAGCAGATCTTGCTACTGGTTTTGTTTCAGCCTGCCTTAATTTTGGCTTACTTGGCCGGAATCTCTGTCAACTGTGTGATGAAATCTTGCAGAGTGACTCTGGAGTTGAAATATGTAGAACTTTTTTATCCCAATGCCCTAACCTAGAAGCCCAAAATCCTCAAGTTCTTCCGAAGAGCAGGGCCCACCAAGTCCACCTTGATCTTTTGCGAGCCTGCAATGACATACAGATGGCACATGATCTGGAATGTAAAGTATGGGCAGCTGTCGCTAATGAAACTGCTTCAGCTGTGAGATATGGCTTTAGAGGTAATGCAGTTTATTCTTAATGAATGGTGGATATACTAATATTTCCTAATGAGCAAATTGAAATGAGCAAATTCTAGTTGTCAGCTTGGATTGGGAAAATCCTTTAATCTTTCTTTTTGATGAGTTGTTTGCCAAATTTAGGTTTCTTTACTTCTGATGAATTTCAAAATCATTTTGGAGTTGACAATCTTTTACTAATAGCCTGAATCTTTACTTAAAATTTATGCCCAAGTAAATTGCAAAAAATTTCCCCAAATTGTTTAAATTTATATCCACCACCATCACCAGCTCCGACTACAACCTCCGTTGGAACTGAACCATGGCCACTGAGGCTCTGATAACAGTTGTCCAAAGCTTCTATTCCGGAGCTTTGAGCAACCCCAAATAGGAGCTTTTCCAGCTCTGATTTTGGATCTGTGAAAGCTCTGTCAAAACAGCTCCTGTTTGTGTTTGTTGTATTTGTTTTTCTGCGAATGGGAAAGAAGAATTCTGTTGAAATTTGTTGAACCCATGTGTAATTGGGGATATCACTACTTAGATGTAATTATTGAAATGACGGGGATTCATTTGAGAACCTGGGTATGTTTTGGGGATATCGAATGTAACAATCTCTTTTTGGAATAACTGGCACCATCCTCTAATTTGAAGCCCTAACGGTTAGACCGTATAACACCAGTTCCTCCCTTTAAACATTCATTATGAAGTTTAATAATTATTTTCATCTTATTTTGAGGTAGAGATAATATCACGGTAGGGGCTCCTTAGAGCACCTAATATTAGAAAAGGGCCCTTTAGATTAACAATTACAGATTAGGCCAATTTGGGGTTTTTTTGGGTTGACTACATGTTATTTACGGAATTGCCCTCAGCCTTAAAACATGATTCCAAACATGGCCTTAGCTATATTTGTTTTCCTTTTTCTTTTTTTAAATTATTTTTCCTTTTTTTTTTTTTTTTTGTTTCTTCTTCAAAACAGCTCCGGTACAGCTCCGGCACCGGAGCTGTAAGTCGGTCGGAGCTCAACAGCTTCGATATGATCGGAGCTGTAGAGCTCCGATTTGATCGGAGCTGTTGAGTTCCGATCAGATCGGAGCTCAACAGCTCCGAACAGATCGGAGCTGTAGAGCTCCGATTTGATCGGAGCTGTTGAGTTCCGATCAGATCGGAGCTCAACAGCTCCGATCAAATCGGAGCTCTACAGCTCCGATCTGTTCGGAGCTGTTGAGCTCCGATCTGATCGGAACTCAACAGCTCCGATCAAATCGGAGCTCTACAGCTCCGATCTGTTCGGAGCTGTTGAGCTCCGATCTGATCGGAGCAGCTCAGCAAATCGGAGCTGATGTGCAGCTCCGATTTGCTGTAAAAAAAATCTTTTTTATTTCTTTTTTTTTTTTTGCTTTTTTTTAATGTTTTTTTACTTTTTTTTTATTTTTAAAGATAAGGCCTGTTTGTTTTCAGAATTTGGGCTTTTGTTTTCAGAGTTTTGGTCAAAGTCGGGGCCTAATCTGTAATTGTTTATCTAAGGGGCCCTATTCTAATATTAGAGACTCTAAGAGGCCCCTAAAAAATTATGGCCCCTTTTGAGGTATTAATCATTTTTCATCCTTGTAGAAGACCTCTTGGAATCTTCTGGTCTGTCCTGCACCATAGACCATACAGCTGACACATCTCATGGTAATTCGGAGCAAGCTTTTCGCTCGAGAAAGGTGAAGGTAGAGTTACCTGTTCGAGTAGATTTTGTTGGTGGTTGGAGTGATACTCCTCCGTGGAGCCTGGAGCGTTCGGGTTGTGTATTGAACATGGCAATAACATTGGGAGGTTCTCTGCCTGTTGGCACAATTATAGAGACAACAAACAAGACTGGGCTATTTGTTATTGATGATGCTGGAAATGAGTTACATATTAAAAATACTTCCTCCATTGTGCCTCCCTTTGACAACAGTGATCCATTTCGGCTAGTGAAATCTGCGTTGCTTGTCACTGATGTTATAAACATGAAGTTTTTTCACTCCAAAGGTTTGCAAATAAAAACATGGGCCAAAGTCCCCCGTGGTAGCGGCCTAGGGACTTCAAGCATTCTATCAGCAGCTGTTGTAAAATCCCTTCTTCAAATAACTGATGGAGATGATAGTAATGAAAATGTCACTAGACTTGTACTCGTCCTTGAACAGGTAATGGGTACTGGCGGTGGTTGGCAGGATCAGATTGGTGGTCTTTATCCTGGCATTAAGTTCACGTCAAGTTTTCCTGGAATCCCTTTGCGACTTCAAGTCAATCCACTCATGGCTTCACCCCAACTAATTACGGAGTTGCAGGAACGGCTTCTTGTTGTTTTTACTGGTCAGGTAAAAGGAAACATTACTAACTTTTCCTTTGTCCAGTGTTCAGTAAATGAAAATTGTCCTCAAGGTTTCAGCAGATACGTTAATCCATGCTGTTTTACCACTGTGCATGTGTTCGTACTCTCATTCTGAAGTTGTGTTGCAGGATCAATCTGTGTATAAACATATAAATTTGTGATATATACTTATGACTCGAGTGCAGGTACGGCTTGCCCATGAAGTCCTACAAAAGGTGGTGATTCGGTATCTACGAAGAGATAACTTACTTGTTTCCAGCATCAGACGCCTTGTAGAACTCGCTAAGAACGGGAGAGAAGCTTTAATGAATTGTGACATCGATGAACTGGGAAACATTATGCTGGAAGCTTGGAGGTTGCATCAGGAACTTGATCCATACTGCAGCAATGAATTCGTCGACAAGCTATTTGCATTTTCTCATGATTATTGTTGCGGTTACAAGCTTGTTGGTGCTGGTGGTGGAGGATTTGCATTATTGCTGGCGAAATCTGTTGAATCTGCAAAATACCTTAGACATTTACTTACTGATAATTCTGAGTTTGATGTTAAATTATACCAATGGGAAATATTCCTAGACAAGTAGCCATCTAAATAGCTTTGCGGAGGATGTATATGCGTGCTTTAAAGCGAGTAACGCTTATTGATGATGTTCAGTAGAAAGAGAACTGTTAATTGTTGCAGGAGTCGGTGGGTGATATTCACAATGAATCTACCATGGTGCAAAACATGAGTTTTTTTCGAAATAAACTTGCACTAACCAAAAGGAGGATTACATGATCTAATAACTTTCTAACCAATTCGGTACCTTGTTCCATACTATGAAGCTAATCACATGATTTGTGCCAAAGGAATGAAAATTCAGACCACTTGGATTTCTCCGCACTTGTGACGACGAGCGTAACGTTCCTAGAGCATACCCTTCACTTCCGTCCTTCGCAAGACCAAGAGCATCCGCAGCTTGGTTTGCTTCCCTATATATAAACTTACAACTATAATCCTCCAGTTGTTGTAGTAGCAACCTAATTCCTCAAGCAGCAACGCCAGAAGTCCATCCCTCGCGTTCCATCTGCAACAACAATTAAAAACAAATTGTGAGTCAGTCTGAATATCCGACTTATGTACATTCAGTTGTCTGGCTAATAACAGGCCTTGGTGTAAAGCTGTAAGTTCAACTGCGTTATTGGAACAAATTTCAATTGTAGCAGCTGCAACTCGAATCACTGAACCTGTGTGATCTCTAAATATAATCCCTATTCCCGCAGGTCCTGGATGTAAGAAAATATGGTCAGAGTTACCCCTAGGGTACGCAGCAGAATTTCAAAAAATTTCTTAACATGCAGGTTAATTGATCATGCATATAACGTATATAATAAACACATTAATCAGAAGACTTACAATACTCCAAAAGCAAGAATAGGTATTGAATCGATATGCCAATCGATGAAGTCTTCGTAATAGTCCGGTGAATCTTCTCCTTCGTTGAAGTCGAAGATATCTGCAATACTTTGATTATCTGCAAGACAATAAAAGTTAGTTTCCAGCTCTTTGAACCTCAACCTTGGTATCCACGGATGAACAACTTATTGGAAAGAATGCTAGGATATTCTTTATGTGGTCAAGAAGATGGGGCAGCAATTTTCCTCCGGTTGGAAGGTGGCGTGCGCGGCTAGAGGTATAGGGGAGGAGAGCTTTTATTTTCTCTAAGACAACTGGTAGAAAGAATGATCTTAAATTAACCATGTCAAAAGCTCTCTAATAGTCTACTATATATAGTAGTCAATAGAAGCCTAACGAAGAATCAATTAGACTTCATAAAGGAATAAGAATCTAATTCTTATTGCACAAGGAAACCAATTTAAGTCTAGATTCATTCCCAATCAAATTAAAACTCAATCAGGAAAATCTAACTTATCCCTTGACTTCTAATATGGGAAGGAGTCGAACTCCTCCCCATACAACTACTGGTCGCGCGGCTATACAAGGGGATTAGGTGAGTCCCGATTTCGGGACCCACTTATAATTCTAAGGCAATTCAAACTCCAAGTAGATTTTTCCCATGTGCATATATTAATTCTAAATTAACATATACTTTCAAATCAAACCTCTATTATATTTCTAAAATATAATCTTTAATTGTATTTATATAAAATACAATTAATCAGTCAATTTAATTAATAATTCTAAATTATTAATTGAGCCACAAATAATTATAATTAATTCCAAATCAATTATAATTCATCAATCACAATTAATTCTAAATTAATTGTGATTCCATCTTCAAGGATATTCGGATAAGCTGAATCACCACATAGTGTGACCCATAGGGCCTCATTGTATTAAGCAAGTGCTACACTAGGCAACATGGAATTCCTAGACGGTTCCATTTGCAATACTAATACATGAGGACGTTTGAGAGGTTTCTCAAAGCAAACCCTTTCGTTGTGAAGTCTGTTGCGCTCAATGCGGCGATGGTAACGTCCCTTCATCTGACTGACTCGAATGCATCTAGGATCGATGAAATGTCTATCCCAATAATACATCCACGGGCGTCTTCAGTGAGTTGCTTGGTGAATCCAATATCTATTATGACTATCATAATAATATTGATACGCTGGCCAGCGGTTTGACCAATCACAACTATGAACGACTATGAGCAGTGCTCTCCTGTGCTACACATGAGAGATAAATTCCTTCACAGAATCACTTATCATCCCCATTTGTATGTAGCCATAATCCTGGATCGTGTCTTGGGTCAACTACTTATTCAGAGCTAACATCGACGGGTCCACCAAGGATATGGGGCAACAAATGTGATGATAAAGTCCTATAAGTCCAAAGGACGACTGGCATCAATTCGACAACTTTCCGGTTCCCATAGACACTTCGGTGTAGAGTATACATCGATGGGAGTTTCCGGTGGGTACTTCCATTGTTCGGTAATCACCCTTCGAACAACTATGCGGAGTTATGAGAACGTTTCTTGATTGTCCAACAATCCGTTCCGTGGTCGTGGGATCGACTCACACTTGCTCTAACAAGTATAACCTCCACGCATACTAGTCTCAACTGGTTCATCCAGACCCCCACATCCGAGATGAACCTCGACTAGGGAGAGTTTGGGATAGATGATAACTCACATAGCTCCCATTATCTGTGTGATCGGTCATCTATCCGAGGGGACATGTTTGATATCAATACAGACATGAATAGAGATATGACATGATGTATGCCTGGTGTAATATAAATATGAAAACGATACTCAATAGTCAAACAAACAAACATATATTATATTACGTTGACCTGTGTAATAGTACATATATGCCCTTAAAAGGGGCTGTATGCCCTTAATAAAGACTGTCTCTAGGACATATACACTATGAATCTCCCACTTGGACTAGAGCCAGTCACCTTTATGCTTAATGCCTAGATTAACATAATGTCTAAGTGGGCATCCACTAATAAGACCTTGGTGAAAGGATCTGCCACGTTGTCCGTGGTTGAGACATGTTCTATACTAACTTCTCCAATAATCTCACGTATAACGTGATACTTTCTAAGTACATGTTTGTTCTTGTTTGTAGATCTAGGCTCCTTGGCTTGAGCGACGGCGCCCGTGTTGTCACAATAAATCGTTATTGGACTTGGAGCAGGAACAACCCTCAATTCCTTCAAGAACTCTGAAATCCAGACAGCTTCTTTCGATGCTTCTGATGCAACAATGTACTCGGCTTCTGTGGCTGAGTCAGCAATCGTGTCTTGCTTAGAACTCTTCCAACAGACAGCTCCTCCGTTCAATTTGAATACGTATCCTGTCTGTGACTTAAAGTCATCAGGATCTGATTCAAATCCAGCGTCGACATAACCAGACATCTTTAATTCTGGTTCTCCACCAAACAACAAGAACATTTCCTTAGTCCGTCGAAGGTACTTAAGAATGTTCTTTACAGCAGTCCAGTGAGGTACTCCTGGATTCTGTTGGTGTCGACAAGTGACACTAAGCGCATATGCCACATCTGTCCTTGTGCAATTCATTGCATACATAATAGACCCTACTGCCAAAGCATAGGGAACGCGACTCATTGCCTTTCTTTCTTCATCAGTTTTAGGACTATCCTTAACTGATAGCACGATCCCATGCCTAGCTGGGAGAAAGCCTCTCTTTGAGTCGTCCATCTTATAACGCTTCAGTATTTTGTCGATGTAGGTGGACTGTGTCAATCCTAACATCCTCTTGGACCTATCTCTATAGATCTTTATCCCTAGGATGTAGTTCGCTTCACCCAAGTCCTTCATTGAGAAGGTACTTGATAACCAAACTTTAGCCTCTTCTAGCATAGAGACATTGTTTCCCATGATCAAAATATCATCAACATAAATGATCATGAAAACGACTCCCTTATCGCTGTGCCTAGTGTAGACACAGGGATCTTCTACGCTTCTGACGAAGTCAAACGATTTGACAGCTTCGTCAAAGCGGATATTCCAGCTCCTAGACGCTTGCTTTAGCCCATAGATGGATCTCTGTAATTTGCATACAGTAGTTGGCCTGGTTATACTAATAAAACCTTCCGGCTGTACCATATAGACCCCTTCCTCAAGGTTGACATTGAGGAAGGCAATCTTTACATCCATCTGCCGGATCTCATAATCATAGTAGGCAGCTATCGCAAGTAGAATTCAAATAGACTTCAACTTTTCTACCGGTGAAAAGGTTTCATCGTAATTGATGCCATACCTTTGTGTGTAGCCCTTCGCCACAAGTCTAGCCTTGTGCGTTTGTACCTTGCCATCGACACCTGTCTTTCGTTTAAAGACCCATTTGCACCCAATAGGTCTAACCCCTTGGGGAAAGTCTACCAAGCTCCAAACTTGGTTCAGGTACATGGAGTCCATTTCCAATTTCATGGCCTCTTGCCATTTGTGTGTGTCAATATCATTTATTGCCTCTTTGTAGGTCTCGGGGTCTTCCCGATCTGATAAGCCAACATCAAGTTCACTGATGTCTTCTATCATAAGGCTTTGCTTCTGAGGTCCTTTTGGGATCCTCTTCGACCTACGGAGCTCGACTGGTGCTTCTGTCGGCGTTTCTGGTGCTTTTCTTTTCTGACTTCGTGTAACACAAACATTATCAGTGGGCACTGATGCAGCCGGTCGCGTGCTACGACCCTGTTCCCTAGCGGGAGTCTGCTCTTGTGCAACTTGTTGCACATGTTGATTGACAACGGGTTCTATTGGTGGGGTTTCAACTGTTGATCTAATCACAGGACTCCCACTGACTATGACATGCCTAGCAAGTGTCATATCATTACCCTTGTCTGCTTCGAAAGCTCCCACTGAACTTGAGTCCAAATCAGAAGATTTAGAGAACTCATGTTCGCGCGTGTCAAAGTCTTGAATTTCTTCAAATTCTATCATATCATCTAACCTCTCTTCTTAGAGGTATTCTGCTTCTAAAACCTTGACGTTTCTAGATACTATCACCTTGTGATCTTCAGCATGATAGAATTCATAGTCTCTCGTCTGACGAGGATAGCCTATGAAATAAACTTTGACACCCTTGGCATCTAACTTATCAGTGAGCAACAATTTGACTATCGCAGGACAGCCCCAAGGTCTAAGATAGCCCAGTGAGGGCTTCTTTCCTTTCCATAACTCAGAAGGAGTTTTCTCCACTGATTTAGATGGTACACGGTTCAGAATGTAGATTGCAGTTTGTAGCGCATATCCCCATAGATATTTTGGAAGAGTCGAGAATCTAATCATTGATCTCACCATGTCTAGCAGGGTTCGATTCCTTCTCTCAGACACACCATTTAGTTGTGGTGTTCCAGGAGGGGTCCATTGCGATTGAATTCCATTCTCCTTGAAGTAGTCGATAAATTCTTCACTAAGGTATTCACCTCCTCGATCTGATCGAAGAGTGACTATCCTTAGGTTCAATTCATTCTCGACCTCATTCCTAAACTCCTTGAATTTCCCAAAGGTCTCAGATTTATTCTTCATAAGATAAATATATCCATACCTTGAGAAATCGTCAGTAAAGGTAACGAAGTAAGAATAACCTCCACGTGCTTGGACTTTAAAAGGTCCACATACATCGGTATATATGAGCTCTAAGAAGCGAGTGGCACGAACACCTTGTCCAACAAAGGGTTTGTTCGTCATCTTACCCTTAACACATGATTCGCATGTACCATATGATTCGAAATCAAATGGTTCTAAGTAGTCCAACTTCCTTAGTCTTTGAATCCGTGTTTCATTGATATGGCCTAGCCGACAATGCCATAGATAAGATGGATTTATTTTTCCTACTTGAAGACGGTTGTTTGCTATGTATTTGAAATAAAGGTAGACTACTTTACAAAATATATAAACCATTCACTAAGCGAGCTTTTCCATAATACTGGTCATTTAGCGAAAAATAACAAGTATTATTAGCATAACGAAAGGAAAAACCCAAATTGTCCAACAATGGAATGGAAATAATATTTCTGACAACGGATGGAACAAAATAGACGTTATCAAGTTCTACACATTGTTCTAATGGTAAATCTATCTTGCAGCGTCCAACGCGTTTGGCTTCAACTGGATTGTCGTTCCCAACATGCAAGTCGATTTCACCTTGCTTGACTAGCCTGTGTTCAATTAGCCCCTGCACATTATTACAAATGTGTGAGCCACAGGCTGTATCTAATACCCAACCATTGGAGTCAAAAGTAGTCATGATCATTTCAATAACAAACAAACCTGAGCTAGAAGCCGGCAGCTTCTTAGCTTGATCTGCCCTTAGCTTAGGGCAATCTTTCTTCCAATGACCTTTCTACTTACAGAAAAGACATTCATCTGTGCGTACTGTTCCTCTCCTCTTGAACTTCCTTTTCTGGTTCAGACGCTTATGCCTATCACTCAAAGTGTTAGCCTTGGCTCCCGACTTTCCCTTACCCTTAGCACCTTTGTTTCTCGGGTTTGGGTTAGACGGTTGCCCAACATACATGATCGATTTCTCCTTCCTAGGAAGAGTTTGATCATATGTCTTCAGCAGATTATGGAGCTCGGGCAGTGTAACGTCCTTCGCATTCATGGTGTAGTTGATGATGAACTGCGAATACGAACTCGGCAATGATTGAAGGACAAAGATCACCATGATCTTATTCTCCAGCTTGACACCGGCATCGGCAAGCTTCTCAAAGAGACCAATCATCTTGAGAACATGTTCAGACATGTTCCCTCCTTCATTGAGCTTGCATCTGTGTATCTCTTTGATCAAATCAAATTCAACACTTCTGGCTGTCGTCTTAAAGAGGAACTCAAGATGCTTCAGCATCTCATACGACAACATGCTTTCATGTTGTCTCTTCAGCTCATTGCTCATTGCCGCCAGCATAATACACTGCGTGGATTTAGCATCCTCTTGATGCTTATCAACCTTTGCCTTGTTGGCTTGATTCCAAGCAGCAACTTGATAGGCAGTC
Source organism: Plantago ovata (assembly GCA_028274465.1). NCBI lineage: Eukaryota > Viridiplantae > Streptophyta > Magnoliopsida > Lamiales > Plantaginaceae > Plantago > Plantago ovata. The sequence goes on along the minus strand of CM051456.1, from coordinate 47,210,167 downwards.
TGATTCTCGGGACACACGGGAATAGCCTCGTCCAAGACGTACTCAATCTTTTCGTACCTCAGCACCAAACGAATATTCCTGATCCAATCTAGGAAGTTTGGTCCGGTTAAAATTTACTTCTCTAAGACAGCACGGAGCGAGATACTCGCCATTTCGGTTTTCCTAAGGAGAAATAGTATAGAACGAAAATAATAAATCAACTATTGAAATACTATTTCTAAATACACAGTCAACATAACTAAACAACAAGGTCCTTTAGCTGTTTAGCTTCCACTATTTTCACATATGATTGCCCCCAAAACAAACATACGTGTAATGTCCAACAAGTTACCGTAGTGGCCAAGATCCAAATCCATACTATGCTATACTCCAACGGGGGCTAGTCGCATAACATAATATGACCGGTAGGACTATCCAATTGCGTCATGTAACTCTTGGGTGTTAAATCTAATTTAACCAGACGCTCTACATATTGTACCTATCGAGGTCGCTAGATACAATATGCAGTAAGTTATAACCATAGGCTTACTCTAATCTGACGATCACTGCGAGTCTGCAAGACGAGGTCGCCAATACAGGAAAACGCAATGAAAGTTCAGAATTAAAGCACCCCATGGAAAGCATTTCAGAAACACATACGTATACCTATTTCTGCACTTATATTGGTTGGGGCTTGTAGCTTGAGGGTTGTTATCAGTCATCTACAAACAAATAAAGGCGCCGCCTACCCATCATGCATGAGCGGTCTACACGTAATGGATGCCGCCTATCCATTATAGTTCTAAACGCGGTCAAGCACATAATAGGCGCCTACCCATTCTGAAAATTTGGACTAGATTGAAAAATCAAAAATTCTATTGACCAGGTAGCAATTTTCGAAAGCCCGAAGGACTCAATTGTAATTTTCGAAACCTTGGATGTGTTAAATTAAAAATTCAAAAGTAGAAAGACTTATTTGTAATACACAATAAATTGATAAATCACAAATAAGCCCCTCAACTTAATACTAATTAAATTTAACTTCTCTAGTTAAGAATAATTACAATTAAATCATATTTATATTCCAAATATAAATTCAATCCTCAAAATTTCCAAAAATTCGATTTTGTGTCCAACCCGGAAAAATTAAATAAATATATATATATATATATAATGTACGGGGACGGGATCGAATCCCGTCCACTAGGGCGCCTGCGGCCGCAGGCGCCTGCGTTCGATTCAATACCTATTCTTGCTTTTGGAGTATTGTAAGTCTTCTGATTAATGGTCCGGTGAATCTTCTCATTCGTTGAAGTCGAAGATATCTACAATACTTTGATTATCTGCAAGGCAATAAAAGTTAGTTTCCAGCTCTTTGAACCTCAACCTTGGTATCCACGGATGAACAGCTTATCGGAAAGAATGCTAGGATATTCTTTATGCGGCCAAGAAGATGGGGCGGCAATTTTCCTCCGGTTGGAAGGTGGCGCGCGCGGCTAGAGTTATAGGGGAGGAGAGCTTTTATTTTCTCTAAGAAAACTGGTAGAAAGAATGATCTTGACTTAACCATGTCAAAAGCTCTCTAATAGTCTACTATATATAGTAGTCAATAGAAGCCTAAAGAAGAATCAATTAGACTTCATAAAGGAATAAGAATCTAATTCTTATTGCACAAGGAAACCAATTTAAGTCTAGATTCATTCCCAATCAAATTAAAACTCAATCAGGAAAATCTAACTTATCCCTTGACTTCTAATATGGGAAGGAGTCGAACTCCTCCCCATACTACTACTGGTCGCGCGGCTATACAAACTCCAAGTAGATTTTGCCCATGTGCATATAATTCTAAATTAACATATCCTTTCAAATCAAACCTCTATTATATTTCTAAAATATAATCTTTAATTGTATTTACATAAAATACAATTAATCAGTCAATTCAATTAATAATTCCAAATTATTAATTGAGACACAAATAATTATAATTAATTCCAAATCAATTATAATTCATCAATCACAATTAATTCTAAATTAATTGCGATTCCATCTTCAAGGATATTCGGATAAGCTGAATCACCACATAGTGTGACCCATAGGGCCTCATTGTATTAAGCAAGTGCTACACTAGGCAACATGGAATTCCTAGACAGTTACATTTGCAATATTAATACATGAGGACGTTTGAGAGGTTTCTCAAAGCAAACCCATTCGCTGTGAAGTCTGTTGCGCTCAACGCGGCGATGGTAACGTCCCTTCATCTGACTGACTCGAATGCATCTAGGATCGATGAAGTGTCTATCCCAATAATACATCCACGGGCGTCTTCAGTGAGTTGCTTGGTGAATCCAATATCTATTATGACTATCATAATAATATTGATACGCTGGCTAGCGGTTTGACCAATCACAACTATGAACGACTATGAGCAGTGCTCTCCTGTGCTAGACATGAGAGATGAATCCTTCACAGAATCACTTATCATCCCCATTTGTATGTAGCCATAATCCTGGATCGTGTCTTGGGTCAACTGCTTATTCAAAGCTGACATCGACGGGTCCACCAAGGATATGGGGCAACAAATGTGATGATAAAGTCCTGTAAGTCCAAAGGACGACTGGCATCACTTCGACAACTTTCCGGTTCCCATAGACACTTCGGTGTAGAGTATACATCGATGGGAGTTTCCGGTGGGTACTTCCATTGTTCGGTAATCACCCTTCGAACAACTATGCGGAGTTATGAGAATGTTTCTTGATTGTACAACAATCCGTTCCGTGGCCGTGGGATCGGCTCACATTTGCTCTAACAAGTATAACCTCCACGCATACTAGTCTCACCTGGTTCATTCAGACCCCCACATCCAAGATGAACCTCGAGTAGGGAGAGTTTGGGATAGATGATAACTCACATAGCTCCGACTATCTGTGTGATCGGTCATCTATCCGAGGGGACATGTTTGATATCAATACAGACAGGAATAGAGATATGACATGTTGTATGCCTGATGTAATATAAATATGAAAGCGATACTCAATAGTCAAACAAACAAACATATATTATATTACGTTGACCTGTGTAATAGTACATATATGCCCTTAATAAGGGCTGTATGCCCTTAATAAAGACTGTCTCTAGGACATATACACTATCACTGGATTGTGAATGGACGCTCCATCTATATTCATGGAAAAATAACCAAGGGGGAGGATTCCATTTACAGAGATGAAGTATAAGTTGTCTATTATGCTTGCAATTTAAGTGTTTCATATCTTTCATCAAATGCATTAAGTGGTGATGCATGGTTGTACAAGAGAACTCCTGTTCTATAAAGATGTAATTATTTCTATATGTCCATATAAGCCAAAATGCTGTAATAAGAAGCAACTGAGAGTAATTTTTAATTTGAAACTGTAACAGTTGATCTAGTATATGAGGCCTTTTATGTTGGAATTTTAGCTAAAATCAAGTGTGGTTTTTTCATGACTTGTACCTCAACCAAAGGGGCCCCATACGTCGGAAACGGAGGTTTCTCGATCATGTATGAATCTACTATAGTAGTATAGTAGTAGAAGACACTTCAAAAAGAATTACTAAAATTCCTTTTGTGGTGAAAGAGTAATTGAAGCTTAATGTGTGTTGGTTGATACATGGTATGGAATACCAAAGGTTGGTCTTCGGAGATATCTCACATAGCTAAAGTTGAGAAGGAGTAAACTAAATAAGATGGCATGGAATGGCTTAGGGGTTGGACCCCTTGGGGGTACCCATGCGTTTGGAAGGGGCAGGAGCTAGATGGCTCCTCGGTTCAACCAAACGCACCCACCAGGAGCCGGGCTCGGGTCCGTGGGTTCGCGAATCGTGGCTTGGGCTAAGGCTAGCTTGTGGTGTATATTATCTTTTTGGGCCAAATACTAACTTTGCATTTGGATCCAATTAGAAGAAGCCCAACGGGGAGGTGCGGTCTAGTCCATTTCGCTACAGAGGTTTGCACTGCTTCAGCGAAATGTGATGAACGTTTCATTCGAGTGTTTTTTCACCAATTTAGCTTTTCTCTATGTTAATTTAGCTATATTTTAGTGCATTTTATTAGAATAGTGTCACGTTTCCCTTTAGTTTGCATTTTACAAGTTTTAGGTGAAAAACGTGGTTTTCCGGGCAATTATATTGAAGAGAACGAAGAATCGGTGTTCTGAGGACATTTTTGGAGTATCTAGAAGATTCCGGATAGGATTTGAAGTCTAGGGTCGAGTCTGAAGGCTAAAAGGTCACTAGAAGGCAAAAACCGAGTCCGAAAAGGAACAGAAATCCAAAAACGCGTCGAAAACGCGTCGTTTGCCGACTGCACCTCCCGGGCGATTCGCCAGGGACGTGGGGCGGTTCGCCCAGTGTGTGGGGCGACTCGCTCCACACCTTCCGAACCCCTATATATAGTTGCTCAGTTTTCTCCATTTTTCATACTTTCTCAGACCTTTTTTCATACCTTTCTCATTAGTTTTAGGGAAGAATTCTCCAGAGCCTGTTCTGAGAATTCTTAGCATAGGAGATACTTTTTCTTATTGATTTGGAGCTTGTGAGATCGCGATTCTTCGGAGATTGACAACCTTCGGTAACATTGTATCTCAGATTTTTCTACTTTATATTCATTTATCTTTCAAGATGTTTTCATTCAGTCTTGCTATGATTTTTGTTGATTGCATGACATCTATGAGTAGCTAAATCTATTGTTGGTGATAGTATGTGATTTCTTAGCGAAGGGTTAGTAATTATGCTGATGGCGGTAAAGCGAATCAGACTTTGAGTTATTGCTTTATTTCTTTGATCTATCTAAGCCCTCTATCTTCGTAGTGTTGAATAATAACGGAACACATTGGACAATTCATGATCAAAGATCTCTATGCAAAACGATCGGGTACTTCATGCATGATTATTAACCCACTATGCTTTGACTGATCATACTATCACTAACTTCCATTATCTTGATAAGAAAAACTTATGCTAAGTCGTTTGTTGATTTTATATTTCAAGTTAGATTAGATAAAGCTAGTTATAGTCCTTAGAGATCGACACTCGAGGTTGTTTTACTGCTACACTACGGTTTTCGTTGTAGTCGTGAATTGCCTTTGGCTAAATACAAATTTATTTGATTAATTAGAATCTGACAAATTCCGGTTCATCAAAATGTTCTGAAGCGAACAGACATGAAGCTTGAACGAAAATCGTGTTTTTTCGTTCCAAGTCTTTTGAGCAAATCCTTGTGTCTTTTGGAGTGAACCTTTGTGTTCTTTCATCAATTTGTTGTTGTTCGTCAGACCACTTGGCCTATTATAAATAAAACCTTCTAGTGTTGCAGAATCACACAATTCGATCTGCTCTCTCCTTCTTCTCTACATCTCCAAAAAAGCAAAGCTTCTCATATTGTAGTAGTCCATCCGAGTTCGTATACTCCAGTACTTGTTATACGTTCTCACCTGCAGTTCTATCTTGGGAGACTGTTCGTCGGATTCTGTAAGTACCAAGTGCAGGACAAATAAAGTCTTAAGGACAGAGTGCTGACGCTCGGCTCTGCAGTTCTTACATCCATACATTTCCAGATTATCAGTCCGATACTATTATGCCCATATATTCCAACAACTTAAAACTTTATTTCGTTAGTATCGAAAATGTCTACCTCTGAAAATGCTACTGCTGCTGCCTCTGTCCCTCATCCTCACATCCACGGCGAGAAACCTGACAAGTTCTTGGGAGGAACTAACTTCAAGCAATTGAAACAGAAGATGTTGTTCTACCTAACCACGTTAGAGATGGATAGGTACCTTACCGATAATCCACCTTCAACCTGGTCTGATCCACTTCATGATGTGGACTCCACGGAGTCAAACGCTGATGGAACTCCTCCTGTCTCTACTGATGGGCCAAATTCTACTGGAACGGGTGGTTCATCAACTGTACCAAAGATGACTGCAGAAATGTGGAAGCACAATGACTTTCTTTGTAAGAATTACATTCTTAATTGTCTTTCTGATGCTCTATATACTGCATACTGTACTATCAACACCGCAAGAGAGTTGTGGGATAAGTTGAACAGGAAATACAGCGCTCAAAACGTTGGACAAAGAAGTTCATTGTGGAGAAGTTATTAAACTTCAAAATGATTGACTCTAAGTCTGTTATGAGTCAAGTTTTGTACTTCCACATGATTCTCCACGAGTTGGACAATGAAGGCATGAAGCCTAATGAGCCATTTCTGGTCGCTTCTCTAATTGAGAAACTCCCTCCTTCCTGGAGTGAATTCACGAGTTATCTCAAACTGAAAACCAAAGAAATGAGGCTCGAAGAACTGGTTATCAAAAATTACAGATTCAAGAAGATAACCGCAAAGCTTTGGGTAAGGGAAAGCAACCCATGGAAGCCAAAGCACATCTGGTCGACACCAAGGCTAGAAACAAATAGTGCAAACGTGATGGGGACGACAAGTCTCAAGGAAAGCCTAGAACGTCGAAGAAAGTGAAAGGAAACTGCTTCCATTGTGGGAAGGCTGGGCATATCAAGGTCGACTGCTTCTCACGGAAAAAGGAAAGAAGCAAGCCAAGGCGAACGTTGTGGAAGAGAAAGCTGCTCCTGCTCCAGAAATTGACGATCTGATTACGTCATTCTCAGCAATGGTTTTGGAAGCGAATCTGGTTGAAAATCCAAAACAGTGGTGGATTGATACTGGTGTTACTCGCCACATATGCTCTGATCGAAGTTCGTTCTGAACCTACTCCCTAATAAGTGGCAAGAAGTTGTTCATGGGAAATGACCCCACTTCTGATGTGAAGGGTGTTGGGAAGGTGGTTCTAAAGTTAACCTCTGGCAAGGAACTAGTGCTGAATGAAGTGATGCATTTGCCTGACATTCGCAAGAATTTGGTGTCTGGACCGCTGCTGGTCAAGTAGGGCTTCAAGATCACTTTCGTTGATAATTGTTAGGAAACTTGTAATTTTGAGGAGCAATTAACCATGCTAAATTAAGGAAAGTCCAGTAACTAGTACTCTTAAGGTCCATAGGAATTTAGAATTTTAAGGACATTGTAAAAGAGGAACGTTTGCTGAAGACTTAGAATAGGTGCTAGATAGGTTGGTTTTTAAGCTTATGATGTATCTTGTTTTCTGAAAAGAAAATAACCTATTGAAGCATTTGCTGACGATGTACTTTGTTTTTACAAACAAACTATTGAAGCATTTAGAACCGCTCAGAATCTTGAAGAATTTTGAAGATCTGAAGACTTGAAGATTTCGAAGATCTGAAGACTAGAAGATTTCTGAAGACTGGTATCTACAAAGGCACATGTTGCTCAGAAAGTGGAAACTTCAGCAACAACATTGCATAAGTGAAAATCTAAAAGACAGAGTAGGTTGTGCTTGCTGAAACTGAGACTGACCACTTGCTGATGGAACATATGTGACCTCTTGCTGAAAGTACTTGTATTTGCGGTCCAATGTTACTGTTTGAATTCTATTCAAATAAGCATTAAATGCAAAGCTCGCACGCGAAGGACATGAAGACTAGAAGACAAACAAGGACGCTGCTGAAAGTACAAAAGCAAGATAGTGACATCTTAAGAATCAAAAGCCTTGGAATTTAAAATTCAAACGGCTCCTTATTTTCACTATAAATAGAGGTCATCCGGCAAAGAGTTGAAGTGTGTCAACAACGTGATCAAACTCTCACTTGTGCTTAAAACTCACATACCTTCAAATACTCTTACTGCCATTGATCCGTTCCAAGACATAAAGCTTGAAAAAGCTACTTGTGAAGAAGTAGAATTTACACGACTAAGAAATTAGTTAAGTGTTCTTTCTTTCTTTCGAACAAGAACAAGTCTTGACACCAGAAACAATCAAACTTGTTTACTGCAAAGTATTCAAAGTTTTGTTTCTTAGATTACTTGTTGTAACTGAATAAGTTATAATTAAGTTTTCTCACCCCAAACCTCTCTAACTCAAAATACACCCTTTCAGGCGTGATATTCAGGGGGGACTTAATCGAGCATAGTTTTGTTGATTAAAAGTACCAAGTTTGGTTGAGAACAAGGTTGCGTTCTCTAGATTAGGTTGGAGACAGAGCAAGTGTGTTTTGGTTTCTGTTTGAATCGCTCTAGATAGGTGTTGTAAGGAACCTCAATCTTATCTTAGTGGATTCAGTCCTAGAAAGGACAAAGTGGATTAGTTGAGAGATTACGCCACTCTCAGATACCACTATAAAAAGTGTTTGTGTGATTTACTTACTGTATTTAGTTTTCAGCAAATCATATATTTCTGTACACAGTCACTCACATCACTTACTGAAAAAAAGCACTTATTGTATCAAAGACTTCCGCTCTCTGATTTTAAGTATCAGCAAACCTAGTTACTGCAAAGTAACTTGCGCTTGCTGAGAAAGTTAAGTATCAGCAAACTCATTACTGAAAAGTAATAAGCACTTGCTGAGAAAGTTTTTTAAACGACGAAAGTTTGAAAAGACTATTCACCCCCCCCTCTAGTCTTTTCTTGTTGTTTAAAGGGACCAACAAGTGGTATCAGAGCTGGAGGTTCTTTAACCTTCAGTACTGAACCTAGATCCCCTTAGGTGCTTTCCGTAAATCACTCTCACTTGATCAGTTTGGTAGTGCTCTGCTGACAGGATGTCTTTAGGAGATGCTCCCTTGCTGAAGCTGGAAAATTACGAAAAATGGCGAAACAACATGATGCTACATCTTGAGGCCATTAGTGATGAGATGGTTACTGTCATTAATGATGGACCTATCAAGATCACTAAGGTTGAAAGAAGTTTCCCTCACAAGACCACTGAAGCTGGAAAGTAAACTGTCTTAGGCGAACCAATGGATACCATTGTGCCAAAACCAAGAGAGGAATGGACTTCTGACGAAGCTAAGTGATTCCGTCTTGATGGCCAAGCAAGAAACATCATCATTCGATCAACTCCGGATACCATACAGTGCAAACTGTGGGGTGCTAAGACTGCAAAGGAAGCTTGGAAAATGGTTCAAGATCTTTGTGCTGGATCTGACAAAACCAAGGAAAACAAACTTGAAGTACTTAAGTTAAAGTTTCAAAACTTTAAGCAAGGTACAAATGAGTCACTGGAAGACTTGGACTTCAGATTCACAACTCTTGTTAGTGAAATGGCAGCCTTGGGTGTTGGAAACCTTTACTCAGATTCTGAGAAAGTGAAAACTATCATCAGAAGTCTGAATCAAGAATGGATCCACACTCAGAATATCTATTACAATCAAGGAATGCCAGATATTACACCAACAGAGTTGTTCTATCATCTTGCTACTGTCAATTATGAGACAAAGCAAAGAGAAAATGTGTTCGCTGAAAAATCACAAAACATTGCTCTTGCTGCAAAGCCGTCATCTTCTGAAAAGAAGAATGATAAAGAGCCTACTGATGAAAACTCTTTGGTCGTAAAAAACATGAAGAAATTCATCAGCAAGGAACTTGAAAGGCGAAAAGCAAAAGAGAAGCTGAAAAAACATCTTGGTAACAACTACCATATGTACAAGAATGAGACTAGCTCGCTGAACAAGCAAGCTCAGCAAGCAACTTCATCAGAAGAACCTGCAGTTGGAAATGATCTATGCTTTTACTGCAAAAAGCCTGGACACTTCAAAGCTAATTGACCTTTGCTGAAAGGCAAATCTGCTGAAAAGAAGAAGAAGTTCAAAAGAGCTTTTATTGCTGAAGAAAAGAAGAAGCTTCAAGCAAAAATCGATGCATTGTGTATTGATACTAGCTCCGAAGACAGTGAGGATGAAAGTTCAGACACTGACGATGAAGAAGCCACTCTAGACGTGGAGATTGGCAAAGAAGTTTGTGGAATAGCTATGGAAGCTTATCCAGATGTGTCAAACTACGAGTTCTGCCTCATGGCCGGTCAGGTAAGCAACCCTACCTCTGACTCAGACTCAGAAAGTGAAGACGAGATTGACCTTGACAAGATTCAAGGAGAAATCGAAAGATTTGATAGAACTCTGAGCAGACAGCAAGAAAACTACAGATTGCTGAAGGAAGAGACAGAAGAAAAGGATGCTGAAATAAGGCGTCTTAAGAAGTTGATTGCTGAAGCTACAGAGAAGAATTCTCAAATGGCATTAGAATTGGAAGAATATCAGTCCTCAATTCTAAAGTTACTTGTTGAAATCCAAGAGATGAAAAAGATGAAAATCAATTTCAAATCTTATGTGGACGCAAGTAATACGCTGACTGAACTAAACTCTTACTTGAGAGATCCATCTCAGAAAGAAGGTTTAGGTGCAACGTATGAAGGTGATGACGTAGAAATCTTGAGTAAAGATAAATCACCGATCTCCTTTGTACGTGCTACTGATAGTGGTCTACCAGAACTCTATTAGTTTGGTCAATCTAAGGTTGCTGAAACATGCAATAAAGTACCTATGACCATAAATCCCGCTGTTGCTACTCAAAGTAACAAGACTTTAAAAGGAAAACAGGTTGCTGAGAAGCAAACTGGAAAGAAGAAGAATGCTGTGAAGTCAAACGGCAAACAAGTTGCTCAAAAGCAAGTTGTTAAGTCAAAAGGCAAGATTACTAAAAGTAATCAGAAGACCTTTGCTGACAAACCTGAATCAAGTAAGGTTGCTGACACTAAAGCTCAGCATTCTCCGAAAAGTGGACGCGGTTTCAAAACCAAGCAAAGTCAACTTTTTCATGAGTATAAGCAAAGTCAGCAAAGATACTTCAAAGAGATGAAGAAAATCAAGCCTAAGAGTTCTGAAAAGACTCTTAATGCTAGGGCTAGAAGGAACCTTGCTAGAAAAGAACTTACTGAAAAGTATGTTCAGCAAAAAGGTCAACCGAGCAAGACACCACATCAGAAAGTGGATTTGATCAGCACGAATCAAAAGTCTTTCAGCTCAAAACCTCCTAGTTCCTCAGCAAGTAGAAAACAAGTCAAAATTGAAAAACTTAAGACTTGGGTTTCCACTGGATGCATTCTTGAACATGTTAATGGACATCCATTATTGGATAATTAACTTGTTTGCTCTTGATTGTGCAGACTTCAGCCACGGAGACAAACGATGCAATCTGGCACTTTGATAGTGGTTGTGGAAAGCACATGACGGGCAACAAGAATAACCTTATAAACTATAGACGGTGGTCTAAAGTTCCAACAATAAGGTTTGCTGGTGGAGGCTCCGGTTCTACAAAAGGCTATGGTGATGTGAAGTTAGGATGCATAACCATTACTGGTGTTCTTTATGTCAAAAATCTTAAGTTTAACCTTTTCAGCATGAGTCAGTTTGCTGACAAAGGATACTTCATCAAAATCAAAAGTGATGAATGTAAACTTATAGATTTCGAGACTAAAAAGGTAATTATGATTGCAAGAATATCAGGAGGCTTGTACACCGTAGATTGGTCTTCAGCAATCGTTGAAAAATGCCTTGTCTCGGATCACGATTGCCTTGCTGAAAAAGCATGGTTATGGCATAAACGAACAAGTCATCTAAACTTCAAGACGCTGAATAAGCTGTCTAAAAAGGCACTTGTAGTTGGATTACCTAAGGTTACTTTTAAGAAGGATGGTGTTTGCAATGCATGTCAGCAAGGAAAGCAAACCAAATCTTCTTTCAAGAACAAGGCAGTACCGTCAACTACAAAACCTTTACAACTCTTGCACATGGACTTGTTTGAATCTTCTTCAACAAGCTATGCTGGTAAGAAGTATGGTCTATTCGTGGTAGATGACTATTCAAGATTCACTTGGGTAGTATTCATCAAGCACAAATCTGAAACCAAGACTGAAATACCTAACTTGTTGAATAAGCTTGAAGTCATGAAAAATGACAAGGTAAAATTCATAAGGACAGACCACGGTACTGAGTTTGTAAACCAGTACATAACTGAATATTGTACCTCAAAAGGAATACAACATCAGTTATCCTCAGTAAGAACACCACAACAAAACGGTGTTGCTGAACGGAAGAATCGTACCCTGAAAGAAGCCGCAAGAACAATGCTTGCTGACACTGAAATAAGTGAGGCTTATTGGGTTGAAGCGATTAATACCGCCTGTTATACTCAAAACAGATGTTTGATTACTAAGGAATACAACAAAACCCCCTATGAATTGTTTGTTGGAAGACCTCCTAACATCACTCATCTAAGAGTATTTGGTTGCAAGTGTTTCGTTCTTAACAATGGTAGAGAATACCTAAGAACATTTCAACCAAAGGCAGACGAAGCGATATTTCTTAGCTACTCCTTGCATAGTAAAGCTTATAGAGTTTACAACAAAAAGGCACAAAAGATTGAAGAATCAGTGCATGTTGTATTCTACGAAAAGTCACAAGGAATGCCTGCTGAAGAAGAAATATCAGAATGTATGAAAAAGTTAATCATACATGAGCAAAGAACTGAATCTAATGCTAGGCAAATCAAGTCAATTGAACTAAATGATGATTCTGACAATGACTTTCCTCCCCCTAGTCATGACAAGATAAATATAGTTCACGACAAAGAATTTCCAGCAAAAGACGCGGTTGCTCCGGAAGTTGCTGATACGCAATCTCCAGTGCCTGCTGATGAGCTACCTCAATCAAGCAATGCTGAACAAGCAGTTGCTGATGAACAATCTCAGCAGAGACACAAATTCCCAGTAGTACTGAACAAGTACATACTGAAGAGTCACATGCTGATGAGCAAACATATCCTGATCCAACAAGTAGAAAACCTGTTAATAAATGGATTAGAGATCCTCCCTCTACAGATATGATTGACGATATTAATAAACGCCAAGTGACTAGATCCAAAGCTACTCATGGACTTGCTGAAGAAGCAACTATCGTAGAAGTAGAATCATTGTTCTCTTGCTTTGTTTCAGAAATTGAACCTAAAACCATAGAAGAAGCTTTAAAGCATTCTGAATGGATAAAGGCAATGCAAGAAGAACTGGATCAATTTGAAAGAAACAAAGTCTGGAAACTTGTACCACTTGCTGAAGGCAAGAAAGCTATTGGTACAAAGTGGGTGTTCAGAAACAAGCTGAGTCAGTCTGGTGAAGTAATAAGAAATAAAGCACGTTTAGTTGCTCAAGGTTACTGTCAGACTGAAGGATTGGACTATGATGAGTCTTATGCACCAGTCGCAAGATTGGATGCAATTAGGTTTTTCTTGGCCTTTGCTGCTCACAATGACTTTATTGTTTACCAAATGGATGTTAAAAATGCATTCTTGAATGGTGAACTTGCTGAAGAAGTCTACCTAGAACAACCCCCTGGCTTTGAACTTCCCTCAGAAATCAAGATGGTATACAAGCTTCAGAAAGCTGTATATGGTCTAAAGCAAGCACCAAGAGCATGGTATGATACCTTGGCTAAGTTCTTGCTGGACAATGGTTTCAAGAAAGGTGAAGTTGACAAAACCTTATTTACCATGAACCATGATGGTAAAATACTCTTAGTTCAAATTTATGTGGATGACATAATTTTTGGATCTAAGGACAAGCAACTTTGTGATGATTTTGCCAAACTCATGACAAATAAGTTTGAAATGAGTATGATGGGTAAATTGAATTATTTCCTAGGATTGCAAGTCAAGCAACTCAAAGATGGAATATTCATAAATCAAGAAAAGTATGCGAAAGAAATGCTCATAAACTTTAGGATCAAAGAGGATGAGAAACCTGAAAAGATGCCTATGAGTGTTGGTACCAAATTGGGCTATACTAAGGAAGATAAAAGTGTTGAAAAACACAAGTATAGTAAGCTCATTGGTTCCTTGTTGTATTTAACAGCAAGTAGACCTGACATTCAGTATGTTGTTTGTGTGTGTGCAAGATTCCAATCTGATCCAAGAGAATCACACTACAAAAAGGCAATCAAGATACTGAAATATGTCAAAGGTACAGTCAATGTTGGATTATGGTATCCTAAAGATTCTGGACTAGAATTGGTTGGTTATTCTGATGCTGATCATGGGGATCAACTCTTGATAGAAAAAGTACCTCTGGAACTTGTCAGTTTTTGGGTACTAGATTAATATCATGGTTCAGCAAGAAGCAAACCTGTGTTGCCAATTCATCCACTGAATCTGAATACATTGCAGCTGGTTGTTGCACAGCTCAAATCCTATGGATTCAGCAACAATTAAGAGATTATGGTATTTCTGCAAAGAAAACTCCAATCTTTTGTGATAATACAAGTGCTATTGCTATCACGCAAAATCCTAAGTTTCACTCAAGGACTAAGCACATTGATATTAGACATCATTTCATTAGAGATCATGTAGAAAAAGGAGATATTGAGGTTGTGAAAGTAGGCACTGATGATCAGCTTGCTGACATCTTTACAAAGCCCCTACCAGATAATAGGTTCGCAATGCTAAGGTATAACCTTGGATTGATTGAACTACCTCAATAAAGGATACATTTGGCAGAATGCTGAAACAGGTATTCAGCAAGCCAAAGTATTCTTACTTAAAAGCTCCGTCTACTAATTTCTCCTAAGAAATGATAAGTCACTACAAGATTGCTGAAACAGGCATTCAGCAAGTAATTCCTTCAAAACGGGTATTTGTTAGGAAACTTGATCACTTGCTGAGACAGGCACTTAGTAAGAGAAAGACCTTAAGGATTGCTGAAACAGGCATTCAGACAATCAAAGATACTGAAACAGGTATTCAAGTATCAAGGGAATATTCTGAGACGGGAACTCAGAAAAAGAGCAAAACTCATTTCTCAGATCTTACCAAAGGATATCTCAAGGACAAAAGAATTTACTAATACGGGAAATCAGAAATATCTTTTAAACTTAAGAAAATATGAGATATCTGAGTAAGGGGGAACTTTCAGCAAGTATCTAGGTTGATAATACAAACTCGCTGAAAAAATTCTTGTCTATTTTAGCAAGCAATCTAATCCCTTAAAACTCGGTAAAATCAATTTGTGACGTTAATCGGGCACAGATAAACTCGTAATAATCATGACATGAAATTCAATCATGGCCATTGATTAAAAGGAGTTACTAATCTAACGGTTAATAAAACAAAGAGAGAGAGAGTGCTCTGACGGTTTCAAGTTTGTGGGCCACTACGCATTCAATGCAAAGGCTCCACTAACGCCTGTGTTTCTCTGTTTTACCCTTGCTGAGAGCTCAAATCGATTGAGTTTCTCACACATCAGAGACACTATATAAAGAAGGAGTTAGAGAAATGACAAAATTCTTTAACTCACATTTCCTTTCTCTGCAAATTTTAGCCTGAATCTACTGTACCTCCGGTCAAAAAGCAAACTATCTCTTTTCGTACACACTTTCTTCTCTATATAAGAAATGGCACCAAAGAGACAGTCTTCTAAGTCCTCAAAGTCATCTAAGGTTGACAGTGCTGAAACACGCACTGCTCCGGTGACTACTCCGGCAACAAACACAACGAAAGTTGTGTTGAAAAACGATAGGATATCGGAAAAACCTATGCCTCCGTCATATCTTGACACTGCAAAGTGTGAGATGTTGATGCAATGGGTAGGCTTTGTAAAAGAGAAGTACATTAGGTACTTCTATGAACAAGAACTCGATGACGAGAATGAAGAGGCGCTTGAGTTTATCAAGCAGCAAGGCCTCATGCACTTTATATCTGCTCGCACTAAGCAAGTGAGCATGATAGATACAATGGAATTCTACAACAATGCAGAAATCCAGTCCCTTACTGATAGTAAAGGAGTCACTGAAAAAGTGATCTTTACTACAGTTCAGAACACGCAAATCGTCCTGAAATGGACTGATTTAGCGGAAATCTTTCAGATTCCAACCACTGGAACTGAAGATGACGTCACTGCCACTGACGAAGAAATTGAAGCTTTCTACAGTGACGTCAGAAATGAGAAAATGAAGAAAGGCGAGATTGCTCCCGTGACTTGGACAAAGCACGTTAAGAGGAAGCATCTCTGCCATTCACTTGGTCTAGTAGCTCTGCTACTGATAAAAGTTCTTGACTCCCAAGTTGGAGGAATTGACCAAGTAGGCCTAAGAAGATGGCCGCTGCTGATGCATATCCATGAAAATAAAACGGAACTTAACTGGGCTAAGTACATTTTCAACAGGCTTGTTGATTGTGTTACTAAGTTTAAGGTAAAGGTAGAAGACAACAAGGTCTCACCTTCCTTTCCAGTTATGTATGGAATAAAGATATGCTACATCCTTGAACATTTTAGGATTCAGCTAAGAAACCCATTGCCAATCAAGAAATCTGTATGCAATGTGGGAAGATCTTTCTACAAGTAGAATGTACCAAAGACTGCTGGCAAGAAACTTGAAAAATCTAAAAAGACAACAGCTGCAAATGTTGTCAGCACAAGCCAGCAAGAAAGGTATACAACAGCTGCAGATGTCACCACTCAGCAACTTAGAGATGAAACTGATGTTGGTGGTGGTGACAACAATGAAACTACTGTAGATGATCAACAAGGTACGTGTACACCAGCCGTTGCTGAAAATGCAACTACTGACGTGTCTGCTGGGAAACTGAAGAAATCTAACAAGAAAAACAGGAAAGCTGATGATGACACTCAAACTGCAGCGTCATCAGCAAACCCCGTACCAATGAGGAAAAGGACAGGCAACACAAGGAAGAAAACACTGGCTCGCAAGTCAGTTCCTGTTGTCCAAGACCTCTCAGACAATTCCCAGATAAATGCTGAAACGCATTTGCCAGTAGATGTTGACAAGGTAGTTACTGAAGCCTATGTCAGCAACATTGAAGTGTTTGCGGAAACCTTCAATGATCGACTCAACGTTGATACTTCTACTGAGAACAGACCACAAGGAAGTGGAAATGAAATTCCTGCCCAAGTCCCAGATATCTACATTGTAGATAATCTCGATGACCCAACTATGGAACCAACAAGTGATATTGCTGCTGATCTGCAAAAGGCGGCACTTGTTGATGCTGCTGAAAAGATGGTTGCTGAACAAGCAACTCATCAAGTTGCTGAAACCCCGCTTGCTGAAGGACCAGTTGCTGAGACAACAATGGTTCAAGTTCCAGAAGTTGCTGAAACACAAGAAGCACTATTCAACAACGCATCTCGCGATGCTGAGAATACTGGCCCAAGTTCACCCAAGACATCAATCGACAAAGTCCAGCTTGTACTGGAAGCTATAAGCCAACAAATGGAGTTGGAGATTGAAGAATCATCCAACAAATCCATTGATGTCTTCATGACAAGCAGTGAGCTTAAAGGTCAAGATGCTTCTGCTCAACTTGTCATTTCAGAGACAAGGGAGATTGCTGAAGCCGCACAGCTTTCTCAAACAGAGCAAGACAAGAAGTCTGCTGAAGAAACAGTCCAAGAAGCTGAAGAAACTGTTAATGCTGAAAGGACTGAGCCACAACCTGTCCTTCTTCAGCAGGTAGTTAATTCAACCATCAGTAAAACTTCAAATACTGAAACTTATTCTTTTGCTAATATTATATTATCTCTACAGACTTCTCAAGATGCAAGTCAGATGGTTGCTGAAGCCTCTGCACCAGAACCAACACTCCCTGCTCAGCAGGTAGTTAATGTTTTTGGTAATAAAACTAAGTTTGACAGCTTAGTACTTGTATCTAACTCTAATTTATTTCAGGATGAACAAATGGAGGATGTGATAGTGTATATGTCCTAGAGACAGTCCTTACTAAGGGCATGGTGCCCTTATAGAGGGCATATATGTACTATTACACAAGTCAACGTAATATAATATATGTTTGTTGCATTTTACTATTGAGTATCGCTTTCATATTTATATTACACCGGGCATGCAGCATGTCATATCTCTATTACTGTCTGTATTGATATTAAACATGTCCCCTCAGATAGATGACCGATCACCCAGATAGTGGGAGCTATGTGAGTTATCATCTATCCCAAACTCTCCCTAGTCGAGGTTCATCTTGGATGTAGGGGTCTGAATGAACCAGACAAGACTAGTATGCGTGGAGGTTATACTTGTTGGAGCAAGTGTGAGCCGATCTCACGGCCACGGAACGGATTGTTGGACAATCGAGAAACGTTCCCATAACTGCGCATAGTTGTTCGAAGAAGCTTTATCGAACAATGGAAGTACCCACCGGACACTCTCATCGATGTATACTCTACACCGAAGTGTCTATGGGAACCGGTGAGTTGTCGAAGTGATGCCAGTCGTCCTTTGTACTTACAGGACTTTATGATCATATTTGTTGCCCCATATCCTTGGTGGACCCGTCGATGTCAGCTCTGAATAAGCAGTTGACCTAAGACACGATCCAGGATTATGGCTACATACAAATGGGGGTGATAAGTGATTCTGTGAAGGATTCATCTCTCAAGTGTAGCACAGGAGAGCACTGCTCATAGTCGTTCATAGTTGTGATGGTAAAACCGCTGGCCAGCGTATCAATATTATTATGATGGTCATAATAGATATTGGATTCACCATGCAACTCACAGAAGACGCCCGTGGATGTATTATTTGGATAGACACTTCATCGATCCTAGATACATTCGAGCAAGTCAGATGAAGGGACGTTACCATCGTCGCGTTGAGCGCAACAGGCTTCACAACAAAAGGGTTAGCTTTGAGAAACCTGTCAAACGTCCTCACGTATTAATATTGCAAATGGAACCGTCTAGGAATTCCATGTTACCTAGTCTAGGACTTGCTTAATACGATGAGGCCCTATGGGTCACACTATGTGGTGATTCAGCCTATCAGAATATCCTTGAAGATGGAATCGCAATTAATTTGGAATTAATTGTGATTGATGGATTATAATTAATTTGGAATTAATTATAATATATAGTGGCTCAATTAATGATTTGGAATTATTAATTGAATTGGCTAATAAATTGTATTTTATGTAAATACAATTAAAGATTATATTTTAGAAATATAATAGAGGTTTGATTTGAAAGGATATGTTAATTTAGAATTAACATATGCACTTGGGCAAAATCTACTTGGAGTTTGAATTGCCTTAGAACTATAAGTGGGTCCCAAAATCGGGACCCACCTAACACCCTTAGGACACGAGCGCGCGCGCGCGAGATGGAGTAGGGGAAGGAGTTCGACTCTTTTCTCTATTAGAAGTCTAAGGGATAAGTTAGATTTTCCTGATTGAGTTTTAATTTGATTGGGAATGAATCTAGACTTGAAATTGGTTTCCTAGTGCGATAAGAATTAGATTCTTATTCCTTTATGAAGTCTAATTGCTTATGCTTTAGGCTTCTATTGACTACTATATATAGTAGACTATTAGAGAGTTTTTGACACAGACTTGAATAGACTTTCACAGTCATTCTACCCAGTTTTCTTAGAGAAAATAAAAACTCTCCCCTCCTCTACAGCCACCCGCGCGCGCCACCTACCGGAGAAATCGCCGCCCCATCTTCTTGGTCACACAAAGAATATCCTAGCATTCCTTCCGATAGACTGTTCATCTGTGGATACCAAGGTTGAGGTTCTAGGAGCTGGAAACTAACTTTTATTGTCTTGCAGATAATCAAAGTATTGCAGATATCTTCGACTTCGACGAAGGAGAAGATACACCGGATTATTACGAAGACTTGGAAGCTGGTTTGGAAGTAAGGTTAGTCTTCTAATTGACGTGTTTATATATATAAGACATATGCATAATCAATTAACCTGTATGTTAAGAAATTTTTGAAATTCCGCTGCGTACCCTAGGGGTAACTCTGACCATATTTTCTTATAGGATGCTACTCAAGCTCCTCAAGGAATGGAAATTGTACAACATGAGCTTGCTGAACTTCAGCAGGTAATTCATGTTTCAGCTTTGAACTCTAAAGAAATTATCCAAACCAATCCTGATCTAAATAATGTTCTTTTTCAGGCTCAAAAAGAGACCACTGAAGTGGTAATCATCGCTGAAGATCAACAAGTAAGTTCTGAGGAACTGTACTTGAACTTCAAAAGAACCACTTTGTCAAGAGTTGCTAAGTCCGTCAACAACTGGCAAAGATACAGGCGAATGGATTTCTCTGATCTCCATCTTCATCTATCTAATGAGAAAAAGAGATTGATGATGTCGTTTTTCACCAATTAAATTTGTTTAATAGCCAAAGAACACTTATCACTACACAAACTAGAGTGCAATGGCAAGTTGTCCCTGAGTGTCGTTCTCTCGGGACCTAACGTGGCTTTGTTTGTGGTTTTTGCTAGTTATATCAGACAACGTGTTCAAGTGTTTATAGAATTGTTTTCTTAGAACAAAGCAACGAGAAATCAGATTGTTGTAATAAAGTTTGGAAAAACGGTCGGTGGTAGAAATCGAATACACATGCATGGATTACGAATATGCTCACAAGTTCAGTGCGTAAAACCTTCAACTAAGTCTGCTAAGCAACTTGTCTAGGTAACTTTCAAGACACACATCATGAAAGGCAACTATCAATAATTTAGAGGTGTTTGTCACTAACACCATTTATCTAGCATGCTGCAAATCACTAACACACAATCCTATAGCTTTCATTGACCAACGAGTTTGTCACATACTCTATTCGAATATATTTTATAGGCAACTACGAATCATATGAAGTAATTTGCAGCAAGATTGACTCACAACCTCATGTAAGCATAAGCATAATCCATAACATGCATAATTCTAGCTTCTACCACCAACACAAAGGATTTAGCTACTCATATTCATCAACATAGACATCAAATCATATGAATTGTAAATAGAATACATCAAATCAAACTACTAGACAAGAGATAATGATACAATGTTACCACCAAGCTGTCACTAATCGGTGGGTATTGATGAAAACCTCTCCGTAGATGAAACAATGGATGCAATCCTATGCCAAAACCTTTAATCCAATCTAAAATACAATGTAATCTGAGTTTTCTCTGAGTTTTGGGGCTTAGCCGCTCTGCCAAAACGAAGCCAATGTTCAAAAGTATCCAAAAAGTAACTGAAAATCAGATATAAGAAGGAAAATCCGAAAACGTAACCGCTGCCAAGCGGACCGCTTGGAGAGGCCAAGCGGAGCGCTTGGGCCCTCCAAGCGCTTCGCTTGGTTGCTGTGCCAAAACTACTGGAAAATGAAGCGGAGCGCTTCACTATTCCAGGCGCTTAGCTTGGCTCCTGGGCAGATTTTTGTCTTCCAACTCAATCTTTTTGCCCTCGTACGGCCCTCGGGTGCCTTGGACTCATCCTTCTCAATGCTTATTGATGCTCAAACACTCACGAACCAGCCGTGGAGATCAAGGAACTTCAACGGGACCATTTTCTATCAAAAAAGCTCGTTTTTAGCTCCAAAAACACCATTTCGTTCCTAAGTGCCTGGAAATGCAGAAAACAATAAACGTGACACTATTCTACAAAACTAACCAAAAAACAAGTCTAAAAGATAGCAAAAGAAGGTAAAAATGACAAGATGAACGCGTCAAAAATACGTTCATCAAACTCCCCAAACCAAACCTTTGCTTGTCCTCAAGCAACAAACTAATCTAAATGCAACACAAAAAGGGAGTCTAATGCCAAGTAAGATGAACTAATCTATTGAATCTACCAAATGCTTATGAACAAGACCATATGTGCATGACATGCAAGTAGGTTGAAGAATGCCTCGATTGCGAATATACACATTCATATGTGCACTTTGTTAAACAAAGGAGTCTCTCGTAACATCTTCTACCTGGACCTGGTCAGTGACGACACAATGATGCATGATATCATACTACAATTGCCCCGTGCCTATGAAACCGAGGGCTTACTACTGTTCACCAAGCGAGACTTTTCCTCAAGAGAGGGCGAACCAATACTGGCTCTCATCAAACGAAGGAGGGTTCCCTTAGAAAGATAATACTCCCCTATTCTACCCAGACTCTCAAGAATGAGCCTCTTTCAACCACTTCTTGAATAGCAAGACGAGGGTGGTCAAGAACAGGCCTTGGACAAAGGCGACACGAAACGAAAGATAGAATTTACAACTCGATAACTTCACAATAACAAATATTTACATGACACTTGACACTTTACTAGACTGCTTTTTGGCTTGCAACGACCCTTCTTTTGCTTTTTGGGTCTTATTCTTTATTTCCCTTTTTTTTTTTTCTTTTCTCTTTTTTTTTATATTTCTTCTTCTTTTCTTTTTCTCTTTCTGTACTAAGTGTCAAAAACACCTCCCCAAACCTATTCGAAAGAATAGGTTTGAGCACAAAGACGAAAAAGAAAAAGGAAAGACTCTTTTACAAAGACACCTCCCCGAACCTATTCGAAAGAATAGGTTGGGACACAAAACAAAAAGAAATAGAAAAAGAAAACTTTACAACGACTCAAAGACGAAAGACAAGTATAACGAAGCAACCCCCTCCCCAAACCTATTCGATAGAATAGGTCTACTACAAGGAATCACACACCTCACACTACCTCCTTCCTAGGCATTTGGCAATCTCTAATCGAGGTGAAGAACTTGTCGCCTCTTACGTACATAATTACACGGGTTACAACCATAGACTCAAACGTGCATCATTTCATAAGGCCATCGTGAACCGCAGCAGAAGAAACACCACTCAAGGTGATGTCGAGACTACTAAACTTAACTAGTGCACATGCGAATGTGACAAACCAAGCGAGACAAGCCTCAAACTACTTGCAAAGTGATGCAACATATGATCAATGGTCATAAACACTTAGTCTACTCAATAAAAAAGTTCAAAAGACTTGGCAATAAACTCCACACACAACAACGTGCAACAACTAATCTAGGGATGATATGCATGCAAAAATTAAAAAAAAAAAAAAACAACAAATCACGAGAATTGAGCTAACAACAGGTACACACGAACTAAAAGAGCACATAGTACTGAAAATCCAATAACCCCTCCCCAAACCTAAACTTTTGCTCGTCCTCGAGCAAAGAAAAGTTGATTTAGAAAGAAAAAATTGGATTGAGAGTACACTTCCCTGAATAAGGTTCGTGTCCAACTCCTATAGAAGAGTAGTACCTGAAAAGACTCAAGAAACAAGTGAAAACGGGTGCGCAAAGGTGAGAAGAATGGAAAAAACGAGGAAAATCTGGGTACAGGGTCCAGGCGGACCGCTTGGCTCCCGCCAAGCGGTCCGCTTGTCAAGCGGAGCGCTTGGGAGGCTCCAGGCGCTCCGCTTGAAATTCCAGTAAACTTTTTGATTTACTAAAGATTCAAGCGGACCGCTTGGCCCTTCCAAGCGCTTCGCTTGGCTCTGTTTCCAGATTTTCGATATTTTTTCCTATCTTAATCACC
The DNA here is from genome assembly GCA_028274465.1 of Plantago ovata. Taxonomy (NCBI): domain Eukaryota; kingdom Viridiplantae; phylum Streptophyta; class Magnoliopsida; order Lamiales; family Plantaginaceae; genus Plantago; species Plantago ovata. Next base: position 47,186,910 of record CM051456.1, on the reverse strand, counting down.
TAAGGCACCAAGACAAACACTAGACTAAACGAATCACGACAAAAGGCACACAGGCCACAACTACAAACACAAAGAAAGCTAACTAAATGCAAAACACTTACCACCTCGGGTTGCCTCCCGAGAAGCGCCTTTGTTTACACGTCGTTGGCTCGACTCTTCAAGGCTCAATTGGGGTTGAATTCATATTGGGTACTAGACTTCCCCATCAATGCCCTCTTTAATCGGTGAAATCCCTGCACATTTGAACGAAGGAATAGAGGACCAAAGTATCCTATAAGTTTGTTAGTGCAAGTCTTCTCAACACATGAATTAACAATGGCTCGCAACATGTGTCGCTTGCCATCTACCTCAAAACTACATGTACGACGGTACATGTCAATCACCATGTGCACCTTATTGATGAAGGCTCTTCCCAACAGGACGACATCCTTAAGATTGGCTTCCGAAGTCGGCATAACTATGAAGCTCGTCTTCACCTCAACACCGGCAACTCTAATAACCAAGTCTTCGAGAACTCCCAAAGGTCTCCTCATAGACGCATCAGCAAGTTGAACCATAGCTTTCATAGGCTTCAAACCAGTCAACCGGGATTCTTCATACACATTCATCGGCAAGACATTGACTCCAGCTCCTGTGTCCAATGTAGCCAATATACCATCCTTCGTGCCAAGACCGATTTCCACATCGAAGCTCTCAAGTGCGGGTACTTCCACCATCTCATCCTCAGACGATGAGCTTTCTTCTTCAATATGTGAAGCTTCTTCCTCAACCATAGAGGGCTTAGGCTCCTCGTTAGCAACGCAAGGCTCAGAGATTTTCTTGCTACTTGGAACCTCTACTCGTGCTCCTTCTCTTGTGACCGTGATCTCAATTGGAATATTAGTCACCACCGTGATGGCCATAGCTCTCTCGGTATTACCCAAAAGCTTCTCTTGCTCAGGACTAGGTCCTCTATTAATGAGCTCTTGCAACTTCCTGTTAAGAGAAGAAGTACTAGCCTCCAAGTTCTCAAACCGCTTCTCGTTCATAGCCTGATTCTTGTAATAAGATTCCATAAACTTGTCGGTCTTTTCTACCAAGCTTTGCACCATGGCGACCAAAGAGGATGGAGCATATCCGGGTACCCCATAGTTTACCTCAGCATGTTGACGTTGACTGGCGAATCCTTGCTCATAGTCATCACCACGACCCACTTTCTCTTCAAAAGCCACTATGGGTTCTTCTCTAGGTTCTTTTGAATGAATCTTGGCTCTTATATTCCGATTCTGAGAATTCCGATACATTATATCCAACTTAGCTTGAGCTTGACTGGGAAACAACTCTCCCATGCTTCCTCCACAAATGCTATCCACTTGTGCTTGAACACCAGGATGCAAACCATTATAGAAGAATTGGATGAGCTGACCTCCATCGAAGCCGTGATGTGGGCACCGATATTGCAACCCCTTAAACCGATCATAAGCCTCATGGAAAGCTTCATCATACTTCTGCTCAAAAGTGCTGATTTGTCTCTTCATAACCATAGTCTTGGAAGCGGGATAATACCGATCCATAAATTTTTCAAACACTCGAGCCCATGTGGTCAAAGATCCAGCTTCTAAGGATCTCAACCAAGCCTTCGCTCTATCCCCAACTCCCATAGCGAATCATCATCAGTAATTCCATCATCCGGTCTAGGCAAGTAGAGCACGAAATTCTCTAAGTCATTCAAATACCCAATGACGTCCTCATTGTCCATGCCATAGAACTTGGGTAATTGCTGGAACACGTGTCCTTTAAGCTCCAGATTCCTCGTTGCATCATTGAGAACAATAGCTGGACCACTAGGCCCAACCGTAACTTTTGAGAGTAACTTCAGTGGTTGCTCAGCCATCTCGCCTGAAATCTAGTGCAATCAACACAACACTCATACAAGGATTAGTTCCCGTTAGTGAAACAAAAACCAGAACACATAGAATTAAGCACAAAGAAATAGGGGGAAAGAAATGGGGTGAGAAAGTGATGTTGGCTGAAAAACCAAAACAAAAACACCAACCAAAGGAGTTAAGTCCCCGGCAGCGGCGCCAAATTGATGATGTCGTTTTTCACCAATTAAATTTGTTTAATAGCCAAAGAACACTTATCACTACACAAACTAGAGTGCAATGGCAAGTTGTCCCCGAGTGTCGTTCTCTCGGGACCTAACGTGGCTTTGTTTGTGGTTTTTGCTAGTTATTTCAGATAACGTGTTTAAGTGTTTATAGAATTGTTTTCTTAGAACAAAGCAACGAGAAATCAGATTGTTGTAATCAAGTTTGGAAAAACGGTCGGTGGTAGAAATCGAATACACATGCATGGATTACGAATATGCTCACAAGTTCAGTGCGTAAAACCTTCAACTAAGTCTGCTAAGCAACTTGTCTAGGTAACTTTCAAGACACACATCATGAAAGGCCACTATCAATAATTTAGATGTGTTTGTCACTAACACCATTTATCTAGCATGCTGCAAATCACTAACACACAATCCTATAGCTTTCATTGACCAACGAGTTTGTCACATACTCTATTCGAATATATTTTATAGGCAACTACGAATCATATGAAGTAATTTGCAGCAAGATTGACTCACAACCTCATGTAACCATAAGCATAATCCATAACATGCATAATACTACATTCTACCACCAACACAAAGGATTTAGCTACTCATATTCATCAACATAGACATCAAATCATATGAATTGTAAATAGAATACATCAAATCAAACTACTAGACAAGAGATAATGATACAATGTTACCACCAAGCTGTCACTAATCGGTGGGTATTGATGAAAACCTCTCCGTAGATGAAACAATGGATGCAATCCTATGCCAAAACCTTTAATCCAATCTAAAATACAATGTAATCTGAGTTTTCTCTGAGTTTTGGGGCTTAGCCGCTCTGCCAAAACGAAGCCAATGTTCAAAAGTATCCAAAAATTAACTGAAAATCAGATTTAAGAAGGAAAATCCGAAAACGTAACCGCTGTCAAGCGGACCGCTTGGAGAGGCCAAGCGGAGCGCTTGGCAAGCGAAGCGCTTGGGCCCTCCAAGCGCTTCGCTTGGCTGCTGTGCCAAAACTACTGGAAAATGAAGCGGAGCGCTTCACTATTCCAGGCACTTAGCTTGGCTCCTGGGCAGATTTTTGTCTTCCAACTCAATCTTTTTGCCCTCGTACGGCCCTCGGGTGCCTTGGACTCATCCTTCTCAATGCTTATTGATGCTCAAACACTCACGAACAAGCCGTGGAGATCAAGGAACTTCAACGGGGCCGTTTTCTATCAAAAAAGCTCGTTTTTAGCTCAAAAAACGCCATTTCGTGAAGCTCGAGACATCTTCTCTGCTGAAGCTCGAGACATTCGTTCACTCCATCCTCCCTGAAGAAATGACATATTCTCAGCAAATGAGCTCGAATCTGATTGCTAAAATCAGAGAGAATATGAAGGCCAAATTCAAGAGTGCCTCTCCAGCTGAACAAGCTGTGATGCTCAAAGGTTCATTTGTACCTGTGGTGGCTGATCCCCACAAAATCAATGAGGAAGAGGAAGTGACAAGTGTTGCTTTGTACAAGCACCTTGAGCTAGTAATTCTGACAGATGATGATGAAGAGGAAGAAGATGAGAACATTCCCACTGATCCAAGTGATAATGAAGGGAAAGATTCCAAGGACAAGAAAGACGATGATGATGACAATCAAGGTCCCAGTCATGATGCTGGAGGCTTAAAGTTGACAGTTGCTGAAAATACTCAACAAGACAATCAGCAAGCTGAACAACCACAACCTCAGCATGAATCTCAACCTCCTCCTGCTGCTGCTGAAAATCAAGCACCTGTACAAGGTGTTGATACTGAAGAGGAATATGCCAGAAAAAGGGCTGCCTTGAAAAATGGCAAGAGTCCAATTTCTGATGCCAAGGTTACTGATGATAACCTTGATGATGATGATGAACAGGATGAAGATTACCAACGCGCTCTACAGAACAGTCTCTTGATCCATGCAAGGCATACGCAGGATCTAGAAATTGGTCAATCTTCAGGAGTAAGATCAAAGGAAGTCTCCCCTCCCTTCCAATTACTACTGGCGAAACTCCAGTAATTGAGTCTCAAACTCAATTAAAACTAACTACTGGCGAAACTCCAGTCATTGAGTCTCAAACGTTGCCTTCAGCATCTACTCAGTTAAAACTAACTACTGGTGAAACTCCAGTTGTTGAGTCTGAAGTGTTGCCATCAGCAACCACTCAACAAAAAGGAAGTGAAGCTGCTGACTTAGGTTCCAAGGTTGCTGACCTTGACGAATCTGAGGATGACGACGACTTGTCAGCAAATGAGGATGAACAGTCCAAAAGAGACCCAAAAGTGGTTCAAATCCCTCCTCCTGATTACATAAATGATTTAGACGATGGTCTAAGAGGAGAATTGCTGATAAAGGATGATCAGTTTGTGATGAACCGCGGATGTCGTGCTCCGAATTCAAGCAAATAAATTTGTAATTAGCCAAAGGCAATCCACAACTACAACGAAAACCGTAGTGTAACAGTAGAATGACTCGAGTGTCGTTCTCTCAGGACTATAACTAGCTTTATCAAATCTAATTTAGAATATAAGAACAGCAGACAGATAGCAAGGGGTTTTTCTAACAGATAATGGAGATTGGTGATAGTATGATCCTTCTTAACATAACGGGTCGATAATCATGCATAAATTCCTCGGTCTTGCATAGAGATTTTGCATAGAGATCTTTGAATCAATCTAGTGTCCTGTTGCAAATATTAAGCACTACGAAGATAATTGGTTTGGCAAGTCAATCACTATTGTCCTAATGTGTTCCGTAATTATTCAACACTACGAAGATAAACTCGCACACAGGTCGACAAGTGTCCAATTGTGCATAATAATTAATACAACATACGAGAATTTAGGATGTGCCTGATCAACGAAATAAAGCAATGACACGGAGTATAATGCGCGATATAGCCATTAGCATGATTATCTTCCCTTCGCTAAGAATTCACATACTACCACCAACGATAAGTTTAGCTACTCATAATAGGCATGCAATCAATAGAAATCATAGAAGAAAACATATTGAAAGATATATAAAATAAGTAGATTAAACTGTAAGATACAAGTTACCGAAGGTTGTCAAAATCTACGAAGAATTGTGATCCTACGAGCTCCAATCCGCTATGAAAAAGTGTCCCCTAAGCTACGGAACTCCCAGGACAGGCCCCGGGAAGTTCCTACCTAAAACTATAGAGAGAGGTGAGAAAGTAGGTCTGGAAAGATATGATTTTCGGAGAAAACTGAGCAACTATATATAGGCCCCGAAATACTGTGGGGCGGTTCGCCCCAGAGAATTTCTCGCGGAATTCCGCGTTTTCGACGCGTTTTTGGATTTCTTCCCCTTTTCGGACTCGGTTTATGACTTCTAGTAGCCTTCTAACATCCAGATTCGTCCCCTAGACTCCAAATCCTATCCGGAAACCTTCAGATACTCCAAAAAGGCTTCTGGAACACCAATTCCTTGTCAACTTCAATATAATTGCCCGGAAATCTTCAAATTTCATCCAAAACCTGTAAAATAAAATCTAAAGGGAAACGTGACACTATTCTAATAAAATGCATTAAAATATAGCTAAATTAACATAGAGGGTAGCTAAAGTAGGTGAAAAAGACTCGAATAAAAGTGTAAAATACACATTCATCAAACTCCCCAAACCGAACCTTTGCTTGTCCTCAAGCAACTAAGCTAGACTCTAATACAAAAAACATGCAAGATACAAAATGGAGTCTCATGCCAAATAAAATGAACTAATCTACTGAATCTACCAAATAACATATGAACAAAAACCATATAAATCAAAGCATGAATATAGGTTGAAGAATACCTCGATTGACTCATACACATCCACATAAGCACTTATGTCAAGACAAGATAGTCTCTCGTAACATTCTCTACCTAGACCTAGTCAGTGACGACGTAATGAAGCATGCTAAGATACGAATGGTTGCCCCGTGCCTATGAAACTGAGGACTTATTGTTGTTCCACCATGTTAAGACTTTTCCTCAAAAGAGGTCGAACCAGTACTGGCTCTCATCAAACGAAGGAGGGTTCCCTATAAAAGATAACTCTCCCCTATTCTACCTATCTCTCAAGTAAAGTCTTAAACTATTCACCACTTCCTGAATGGCAGGACGAGGGTGGTCTAGAACAGATGACACTCAAGACAAAATAGATAAAAACACGATTACGAACATTACAAAAAATGGAAAAGACTCAACACTTTGCTAACTGCTATTTGGCTTTCTTTTTTGGACCCCTTTGCTTTTTTGGGGTATTTTCTCTCTTTTTTCTTTTTTTTTCTTTCCAGATTCTTTTTTCTTTTTCTCTTTTTTCCTGGAATATTTTTTTCTTTCTTTTTTTATCAATTTTTCTAGCCAGCAGTAGTATAACAAAAAGAGAAACAAAATGACTCACACGACTTCCCCAAACCTATTCGAAAGAATAGGTTGGAGCACAAAATTTACGGAAAATGAAAAATAAACTCACGATACGAAAATGAAAAACAGAAACAAGTCTATGATGGTGTAACCCCCTCCCCAAACCTATTCGGAAGAATAGGTTATAAACAAAGGATCACACAACCTCACACTACCTCCTTCCTAGGCATTTAGCAATCTCAAAGCATGGTGAAGACTAGTTGCCTCTTAGGTACATAATTACTCGGGAAAACAACCATAAGACCCTAACATGCATCATCCTATTATAAAGGCCTTCGTGAACCGCAGTAGAGAAAACACCACTAAGTGATGTCGAGACTACCAAGCTTAACTAAGTGCAATACATAAATGTGACAAGCCAAGCGAGAAGAACCTCAAACAAATTCATAGAGATGAAGCATACGATTAATGGCATAGTTAGTTGATCTACCCAATAAAAAAGTTCAAAAAATTCGGCAATAAACTCCATATAAAACATGCAAGACTATCCTAGGAAAGCAGTAAACGTGCAAATGCAAAATATTTCACGAGTTTATCATAAGCAAGATAAGTATAGAGATAACCAGCGATAGCCTCCTCCCCAAACCTGAACGTCGTCGCTCATCCCGAACGTCGAAAGTGGATCCAAGGTGAGAGCTAATGCTTGTATAAGTGACCTATAATACTCAATCAAACTCGTGAGGTAAAATCTAAAGCGGTAAAGAAAGCGATTAAAGAAAGTGATAAAATCTCCGGGTTGCCTCCCGGATAGCGTCATTGTTTAAAGTCTTTGACTCGACTCCTGTCCGCGCCTATCTCCTCTTTCTGCGGGTACTAGACTTCCCCTTCATCGATCTCCTCTCCATGCCACGAACCTGTGAATAAGAAAGAATATAGGCTGCAAGACCACAGTAGTGAGTAGTGAAAGAAATATCAGGCGGTTCAGGTGGATCAGGTATGGTTTGCAACACGTGTTGCTTGCCATCCACTTCGATTGTGCAAGTTCTTTGGTAGATGTCCATCACGGAGCGTAGTTTGGTCAAGAATGTTTGCCCTAAGAGTATGACATCCCCCGTCCCAGGTGCAGATGCCGGCATAACTACAAAATTGGTGTATATAGATGCTTCACCAATCTTTACCAACACATTTTTCACAACGCCCTCGGGTCTCATAAAGGATCCATCCGCCAGTTGCACAATAGCCCTTTGCTCAGATAGTTTTCCAAGGTTGCTCTTTTCAAACACATTCAAAGGTATTATGTTTGAGTAGGATCCCGTGTCTAGTGTGGCACGGACATCTTCAAGCTCACCAATCCCTACCTTAACATCGAGACTTTTAGGGAGTGGTTCGGGATCCTCCTGCTCCTCATCACTTGTGTCAGAACCAAGGTCCTTCTCTTCTTCCTCAGCCTGTAGAAGTTCTTCCTTCATGCAACACTCGCACCTAACAACCTTCTTGATGGTGATTTCGTCAGGTACATCACCAGCCAATGTAATAGCATTCGACTTCACAGTGTTGCTAGGCAGTTTGCCTTGCTCCCTACTTGCTCCTCGGTCGATCAACTCTTGCATCTTTTGATGGGCAAGCCTAGTGCTCTCTTCCAACCTATCGAGCCTTACCCAAGTCTTCTCAGAATCTTCTTCATAACGTTTGAGAAAACTTTATGTGTGATCAACCATCTTTTGCAAGTTCTCCATTAGTTGAGCCGACTTCGACTTCGGTGGCTCTTTCGGAGCGGGGTTTTCGCAGCGATCATTACCATAGTTCAGCCTACTATGGTCTTGGTTAGGTCCATAAGTTTGGTTAGCCGGTGCATATCCTTGACTGTTACGGTATCCTCTTCTCCAAAATCCACCTCGAGGAATCCTACCGTCCTGTCCGTAGCTAACTTCTTGAGTACCAAAATCCGTAGCAAAGGCTTCTTCTTCGCCTCCTCGAGCCCAGTTGCCATCATCGTATGCCAGCTCCGATCTACACATATGAGCCCCATGCCCATAGTTCTTGCATATTCGACATACTTCATTCGAAACAGTTGTTCCGGTGGCGCTCTTGAGGACTTGCTTCAACTCGTTGGTAAAACACTCGAATTGATCCCCATTCCCCCTATACATAGGGGCTTCTTGAGTCTGTGGAGCTTCAGGTCCACGTCTCCTAACTATTGCTCTTGGGTCCTTGAACTGCGAACCCTTAGCAAGCCTTTCGAAAACTGCCCAGACGGCTTCTGCGGTTTCCTCCCAAATATTGCCTCGGCATTGGAAATCCACCACTTGTTGGTTCTCGAAGGTTAGTCCATTGTAGAAGTGTTGGACTAGGTCGAAAAGTTCAAAACCATGGTGAGGGCACTTGTTCGTGAGATCTTGGAACCTCTCGAACGCGGTGTAGATGGTCTCATCATAGTCCTGCTTGAATCCAGTGATCTGCGCCTTAAGCGCGGTAGTCAAGGTGTGAGGGAAGTATTTCTCCATGAAAGCTGAAAAAACCTTTTCCCAAGTGTCCAGCGAGCCTGCTGGAAGAGAACTTAACCATGACTTGGCTCTGTCGCCAAGTCCCATAGCAAAAACCTTCATCCTCAACTCATCTGTTGTTATGTCAGCTCCGGGTCGTGGGAGTTGGTTGACGAAATCATCGATATCGTGCAAGTACCCCATCACATCTTCCCTTGATAAGCCATAGAACCTCGGAAGTTGTTGGAATGCGTGGTTCTTGATCTCCAGATCTCGGGTTGCAGATGAAAGAACAATCGCCAGTCCCCTCATACGATCCTTGGTGGGTTGTACCCATGCCTTCAGTGGTCTAGCTTCTGCCATTCCGTCGATTTCCTTGAAGAGACTGAGTAGAGATTCAGAGAAATCGGATTCCTCTATTTCCTCTAGTGCGCGCCTTTCAAGTAGTCACCTTCTTTGGTGGTAGACTTTGTCGATCTCAGCAATTGAATCAGCAAGCGGTGTTCCTGCAGAACGTGTATGCGGCATACACTATCTGTAATAGACTAGGAAAGGTGATTAGAAACAGACTAGGAAAGCAGTATCAGAGAGAGATTAAAAAGGAAAACTAAAACTAAAAGAATTAGGAATCTAAAGTTGAAAATATAAACAAATGAAACAGAAAAAATGAGTATAGTCCCCGGCAACGGCGCCAATTTGATGAACCGCGGATGTCGTGCTCCGAATTCAAGCAAATAAATTTGTAATTAGCCAAAGACAATCCACAACTACAACGAAAACCGTAGTGTAGCAGTAGAATGACTCGAGTGTCGTTCTCTCAGGACTATAACTAGCTTTATCAAATATAATTTAGAATATAAGAACAACAGACAAATAGCAAGGGGTTTTTCTAACAGATGATGGAGATTGGTGATAGTATGATCCTTCTTCACATAACGGATCGATAATCATGCATAAATTCCTCGGTCTTGCATAAAGATTTTGCATAGAGATCTTTGAATCAATCTAGTGTCCTGTTGCAAATATTAAGCACTACGAAGATAATTGGTCTGACAAGTCAATCACTATTGTCCTAATGTGTTCCGTAATTATTCAACACTACGAAGATAAACTCGCACACAGGTCGACAAGTGTCCAATTGTGCATAATAATTAATACAACATACGAGAATTTAGGATGTGCCTGATCAACGAAATAAAGCAATGACATGGAGTATAATGCGCGATATAGCCATTAGCATGATTATCTTCCCTTCGCTAAGAATTCACATACTACCACCAACGATAAGTTTAGCTACTCATAATAGGCATGCAATCAATAGAAATCATAGAAGAAAACATATTGAAAGATATATAAAATAAGTAGATTAAACTGTAGATACAAGTTACCGAAGGTTGTCAATCTCCGAAGAATTGCGATCCTACGAGCTCCAATCCGCTATGAAAAAGTGTCCCCTAAGCTACGGAACTCCCAGGACAGGCCCCGGGAAGTTCCTACCTAAAACTATAGAGAGAGGTGAGAAAGTAGGTCTGGAAAGATATGATTTTCGGAGAAAACTGAGCAACTATATATAGGCCCCGAAATACTGTGGGGCGGTTCGCCCCACACACCGGGCGGTTCGCCCGGTGTGGGGCGGTTCGCCCCACCTCCGGGGCGGTTCGCCCTAGAGAATTTCTCGCGGAATTCCGCATTTTCGACGCGTTTTTGGATTTCTTTCCCTTTTCGGACTCGGTTTTTGACTTCTAGTAGCCTTCTAACCTCCAGATTCGGCCCCTAGACTCCAAATCCTATCCGGAAACCTTCAGATACTCCAAATAGGCTTCCGGAACACCAATTCCTTGTCAACTTCAATATAATTGCCCGGAAATCTTCGAATTTCATCCAAAACCTGTAAAATAAAATCTAAAGGGAAACGTGACACTATTCAAATAAAATGCATTAAAATATAGCTAAATTAACATAGAGGATAGCTAAAATAGGTGAAAAAGACTCGAATGAAAGTGTAAAATACACATTCATCAGTTTGCTTCAGAACTTAAAGTTCATTCCTTGACACCACAACTAGTGCCGTTCCCAAGAGTTGAGGAGTTTACTCCTAGAATTTTGGCACTAAAGAAAGTCCATGATGCCTGCAAAGCAGAAGATGAGGCATTGCTTGCTGAGAGCCCACTTGACTTTGGAAAATTTTTGGCTACAGGGCTGAGACGCACTACTACCTTGACAATAGCTCAGACAGACATCAGTCTTTATCACAAGAGCTATGAAGAAGAAGTAAGTCAAGCAATCAAGCTAGCAAAGACCGCTCTCGTGAAGGCTCAGACTTTCATGGATGATAAGGCCGCAACAGAAAAACGAGATGAAGAGAACATAATGAGTATTCAAAAAGAGTTGTAAAAAATGACTTCTGATCAACAACAAATCATCATGAAGTATAACAGTTTAAGCACTCTTGCTGAAAATTGCAATGAGTTCTATTCTCTGCACATCACTCCGATGTTGCAATCCATGTCTAAGGGGGAAAAGAAAAATACCAGAAAAAGAAACCAAACCCCTCCTGTTGTTGATGAGCCACTGCCCATAGAACCGCTTGCTGAAAGAGAGCAAAGTTCTAAAAGGCAAGCAGAATCTGAGTTGAATTCAGCAAGTACCAAAAAGAGAAAAACCGCTGCTGAAACTCAAGATTTTTGCCATACTGAAAGTCATCGAAATCTGAATGAAGATGATGACAATCAAACAATAGCTCAAGCCATAAGAGCTAGACCTTTAACAGCCTTGACTCCGTCTGGCCACTCAAAGCATTTCTCATCTGACTCTTCAGCAAGAGATCAAGACAATGCTAAATCAAGAAGAAGAAGGCAAAGACAGGAAGAAAAGAGGCTGGCCATCATTGCTATTGGCTCCGGCATCGAATATACAAAGACCAACAATGATGAAACCACTCAGAATGTGATCAGAAATATTCATGGTTGCTGGATCTTAAAGCTGGAAGATTTGCTGGTGTATGAGTTCTTTCCTACAGTCATATTGAACCAAATGTTCACATGGATTGAACTCAAGGTACAAAGGAAACAAAGGGAAGAATCCCTCCCAAGAAATATTGCTGGGAGATGGTTGAATCTTGAGGTCCCAGTAAGAAGAACTGCCATTGGTAAGACTTATAGACAAGAACCAAATCTGATAAAACCACCTGGCATTGCTTACTACTCTGACCCAGTAACCAAGAAAACAAAGAAGAGACTTGGATTGATTCCTTATGAGTACTTCTATCTCACTGCTAAGGATCAATAAGAAGATCTTCTCTGGCTAAGAAAGATTCATCCTAAAAGCATTTCAGATACACAGCTTCTCCATGCCAGCAATTGGGGCATGCATCTGTGGGTAACTCACTACATGGAAATGAATGCTGAAAAGCATCATCATACTGCCTGCAAAAATGCAAGAATTCTTCAACTACAAGTCCGTATGCTTCTGGAAAACTACGAAAAGGACTGTGTTGAATTTACTGCACTTGCTGAGAAGAGTGTAAGAGAGATTTTGAGAAAATCTTCTGGAAGAGCTTAATTCTCTGTAATAGTTTTTGTTAAAGTTTTTGTTTGCTGATTCTGTTTAAGTTATCTCTGCTACTTCTTGTAAACTTCTGAAAGATAACTATCAGCAATGAAGCTTTTGACTCTTATTGGTTTTTGATTATGCAATTTACTTATGCTTACCGTTTAATTATTCAAGTATGCTTGCATTAATCAACTGATTTATTCAACATCAGAAACCTCTAAAAGGGTAACAATTAATTTAGCCATGGATTGCTAACATCAAAAAGGGGGAAATTTGTTAGGAAACTTGTAATTTTGATGAGCAATTAACCATGCTAAATTAAGGAAAGTCCAGTAACTAGTACTCTTAAGGTCCATAGGAATTTAGAATTTTAAGGACATTGTAAAAGAGGAACGTTTGCTGAAGACTTAGAATAGGTGCTAGATAGGTTGGTTTTTAAGCTTATGATGTATCTTGTTTTCTGAAAAGAAAATAACCTATTGAAGCATTTGCTGACGATGTACTTTGCTTTTACCAACAAACTATTGAAGCATTTAGAACCGCTCAGAATCTTGAAGAATTTTGAAGATCTGAAGACTTGAAGATTTCGAAGATCTGAAGACTAGAAGATTTCTGAAGACTGGTATCTACAAAGGCACATGTTGCTCAGAAAGTGGAAACTTCAACAACAGCATTGCATAAGTGAAAATCTGAAAGACAGAGTAGGTTGTGCTTGCTGAAACTGAGACTGACCACTTGCTGATGGAACATATGTGACCTCTTGCTGAAAGTACTTGTATTTGCGGTCCAATGTTACTGTTTGAATTCTATTCAAATAAGCATTAAATGCAAAGCTCGCACGCGAAGGATATGAAGACTAGAAGACAAACAAGGACGCTGCTGAAAGTACAAAAGCAAGATAGTGACATCTGAAGAATCAAAAGCCTTGGAATTTAAAATTCAAACGGCTCCTTATTTTCACTATAAATAGAGGTCATCCGGCAAAGAGTTGAAGTGTGTCAACAACGTGATCAAACTCTCACTTGTGCTTAAAACTCACATACCTTCAAATACTCTTACTGCCATTGATCCGTTCCAAGACTTAAAGCTTGAAAAAGCTACTTGTGAAGAAGTAGAATTTACACGACTAAAAAATTAGTTAAGTGTTCTTTCTTTCTTTCGAACAAGAACAAGTCTTGACACCAGAAACAATCAAACTTGTTTACTGCAAAGTATTCAAAGTTTTGTTTCTTAGATTACTTGTTGTAACTGAATAAGTTATAATTAAGTTTTCTCACCCCAAACCTCTGTAACTGAAAATACACCCTTTCAGGCGTGATATTCAGGGGGAACTTAATCGAGCATAGTTTTGCTGATTAAAGGTACCAAGTTTTGTTGAGAACAAGGTTGCGTTCTCTAGATTAGGTTGGAGACGAAGCAAGTGTGCTTTGGTTTCTGTTTGAATCGCTCTAGATAGGTGTTGTAAGGAACCTCAATCTTATCTTAGTGGATTCAGTCCTAGAAAGGACAAAGTGGATTAGTTGAGAGATTACGCCACTCTTAGATACCACTATAAAAAGTGTTTGTGTGATTTACTTACTGTATTTAGTTTTCAGCAAATCATATATTTCTGTACACAGTCACTCACATCACTTGCTGAAACCTTTATTTGCTGAAAAAAAGCACTTATTGTATCAAAGACTTCCGCTCTCTAATTTTAAGTATCATCAAACCTAGTTACTGCAAAGTAACTTGCGCTTGCTGAGAAAGTTAAGTATCAGCAAACTCATTACTGAAAAGTAATAAGCACTTGCTGAGAATGTTTTAAACGACGAAAGTTTGAAAAGACTATTCCCCCCCCCCCTCTAGTCTTTTCTTGTTGTTTAAAGGGACCAACACTAATGAGTTTGTAGTTACCAAAAATGGTTTGTTTGTAGGAAAGGGCTACATTTGTGATGGGATCTTTAAGATGAATGTAATGACTGTAATTCGCTCCATTGAGGGCAATGATGAATGAAAAAGCATTCTACCTACTTGTCTGAGTCTTCCTCTAATTTATGGCACAACAGATTAGGGCATACAAATTACAATGCAATACGAAGGTTAACGAAGCAAGAACGCTTGCCATCTTTTGAAATCAATCCTCAAACTAAATGTGAGGTTTTTGTGGAGTCAAAGTTAACTAAGACACCGTTTCATTTCGTTAACAGAACCACGGCTCCTTTAGAGTTAATTCATACGGATTTGTGTGATTTAAAGTTTGTGCAAAATAGAGGAGGAAAAAAGTACTTTGCTACTTTTATTGATGATTGCACAAGGTATTGTTATGTTTACTTGCTAAGAAATAAGGATGAAACCTTAGAAGCATTTAAACATTACAAAACAGAAGTTGAGAATCTACAAAGCACTACAATTAAAGCAATTCGTAGTGATAGAGGTGGTGAATATGGAGCTCCTTTTGTGGAGTATTGTGCACAGTTTGGAATTATTCATCAAACTACAGCACCTTATTCTCCACAATCCAATGGAATTGTTGAACGCAAAAATCGTACTCTAAAGGAGATGATGAATGCCATGTTGATTAATTCTTGGCTTCCCCAGAACATGTGGGGAGAAGCTATTCTCACCGCCACAATGATTCTCAACAGAATTCCCCGAAAGAAGAGTGATAAGACTCCATATGAATTATGGAAAGGACATCCTCCTTCTTACAAACACATGAAAGTGTGGGGATGTTTGGCTAAGGTTGAAGTGCCTAAACCAAAGCAAATAAAGTCGGACCTAAGACTCTGGGTTGCATTTTCATAGGATATGCAAATAACAGTAGTGCGTATAGCTTCTTAGTGCATAAGTCAGCTATACCTGATATCCATGAAGATACGGTCATTGAGTCAACGACTGCTTCATTCTTTGAGGAAACGTTTCCAAGGAAAGAAAAGAAAGGAAAAGAAATAATCTCTAGTGAAAGAGACTTTGAAACTGCAATTGAATTTAGTGAACAAACTCCTGAAAATATTGCAAGTAGTTCAAACGAAGAACAAGTCAATGAACCTGAGGGAATCATTGAAGAAGTTCTAGAACACGTTGGTTCCAATGAAAAAATTCAAGAGGAACCTGAGAGTTCAAATCAAGGAAGTGAAGTTGAAGTGAATCCTGATAATGAACCAAAGAAAAGAAAGATGCCTACAATTCCTGATGTTGAACCAGGGAAAAGTAAAAGGCAAAAGAAACCAAAGGACTTGGTCCTGATTTTATTACCAACGTCTTGGTAGAAAATGATCCTAAGACAATCCGGGAGGCTTTGTCTACTCCGGATGTTGCTCTTTGGCAAGAAGCCATAGATAGTGAAATGAATTCCATTTTGCACAACCACACTTGGGAAGTGGTTGATCTTGCTCCAGGAACTAAACCTTTAGGTTGTAAATGGATACTTAAACGGAAGTATAAGGCAGATCGAACCATTGATAAATACAAGGCTTGTCTAGTAGTTAAAGGCTAAAGGAGGGTCTTGATTACTTTGACACATATGCTCCTGTGTGAAGAATAACTTCCATTAGAATTCATAGCCATAGCCGCACTTTATGGTCTTGAAATACATCAAATGGACGTTAAAACAACTTTTCTAAATGGAGATTTAGAAAAGGAAGTTTACATGGAACAACCTGAAGGGTATGTGGTTCCTGGACAAGAGAAAAAGGTATGTCGTCTTGTCATATCATTGTATGGACTTAAACAAGCTCCTAAGCAATGGCATGTAAAATTTGACAAGACGTTATTGTCAAAAGGCTTTTCCATAAATGAGTGTGATAAATGTATCTATGTAAAAGGAGATTCCAAGTCCTTTGTAATGATATGTTTATATGTCAATGACATCCTCATAAATGGAAGTAGCAAGGAATTAATCTTGGATACCAAGAATATGTTGAAACAAATGTTCGACATGAAAGACTTGGGTGTAGCAGATGTTATATTAGGAATTAAGATTTCTAAGACATCTGAAGGCCTAGCTCTATCTCAATCTCATTACATTGAAGATGTATTAAAGAGATTTGGGGCGTTTGATGTGCCAATCGCAAAGATACCCATGAAGAAGAATATTTGTTTAGATAAAAATAAAGGTGAACCTGTAGACCAAGGACAATATGCAAGGATAATTGGCAGTCTGATGTACATCAGCAATTGCACTTGTCTAGATATTGCATATTTTGTCAATCAGCTGGCTAGGTATACTAGTAATCCGGGAAATGATCATTGGGAAGCACTACGTGGAGTAATGCAATACTTAAAGTACTCAATGAATCATGGATTACACTATGGAAGATATCCAGCAGTATTAGAAGGATACACTGATGCAAATTGGATATCTGAAAGTGGAAATAGCAAGGCCACTAGTGGATATGTGTTCACTATAAATGGTGGGGGTGTTTCTTGAAAATCCTCTAAGCAAACTGTGATTACAAGATCAACTATGGAATCAGAATTTGTAGCATTGGACAAATGTGGGGAAGAAGCAGAATGGCTTCGAGATTTCTTAGAGGATATCCCACGTTGGGAAAAGCATGTGCCTTCTGTGGCGATACACTACGACAGTCAGTCAACCATAGGGAGAGCACTAAGTGACATGTATAATGGTAAGTCTAGACACATTCGTCGTAGACACAATACCATTAGACATTTGATATCTACTGGAGTTATCTCTATTGATTATGTAAAATCAAATAATAACATTGCGGATCCGCTAACAAAAGCATTAGGTAAAGATCAAGTTTGTTCGACGTCTAGGGGAACGGGCTTAAAACCCATTATATAAGGAAGTTCACAGTGGATACCCAACCATACTGACTGGAGATTCCAATAATTTGGTTTTGATGAACTGGAATTTGTCGGATTCCAACTAATCAAATAAATTTGTATTTAGCCAAAGGCAATTCACAACTACAACGAAAACCGTAGTGTAGCAGTAGAATACCTCGAGTGTCGATCTCTAAGGACTATAACTAGGTTTATCTAATCTAACTTAAGAATATAAATCAACAGACGACTTAGCAAAGGTTTTTCTTAACAGATAATGGAGTTTGGTGATAGTATGGTCATTCAAAGCGTAGCAGGTTAATAATCATGCAGAAATTCCTCGGTCTTGCATGGAGATCTTTGATCAATGAATTGTCCAATTGTGTTCCGTAATTATTCAACACTACGAAGATAGAGGTTTTAGATAGATCAAAGAAATAAAGAAATAACTCAGAGTATAATGCGCGATATAGCCATTAGCATAATTATTAACCCTTCGCTAAGAAATCACATACTATCACCAACGAGAAGTTTAGCTACTCATAGATGTCAATCATACCACGAATGAATGAAAACATGATGAAAGATATATAAATATAAATAGAAAAACTGTAAGATACAATGTTACCGAAGGTTGTCAATCTCCGAAGAATCGCGATCTTACAAGCTCCAAAACGCTAAGAAAAAGTATCTCCTAAGCTAAGAACCCCCAGAACAGGCTCTGGAGAATTCCTACCTAAAACTACTGAGAAAGGTGAGAGAAAAGGTCTGGAAATGTATGAAAAACGGAGAAAACTGAGCAACTATATATAGGTATTCGGCAGGTGTGGGGCGAAGGGCCCCACACACCGGGCGATTCGCCTGGTGTGAGGCGATTCGCCCCATGTCCCGGGTGACTCGCCCGGGAGACTTTCTCGGCCAGATACGCGTTTTCGACGCGTTTTTGGATTTCTTCCCCTTTTCGGACTCGGTTTTTACCTTCTAGTGACCTTTTAGCCTTCAGACTCGACCCCTAGACTTCAAATCCTATCCGGAATCTTTTAGATACTCCAATTAGGCCTTCGGAACACCAATTCCTTGTCTAATTCAATATAATTGCCCGAAAAACCTCGTTTTTTATCCAAAGCCTGTAAAATACAAACTAAAGGGAAACGTGACACTATTGTAATAAAATGCACTAAAATATAGCTAAATTAACATAGATGATAGCTAAAATAGGTGAAAAAGACTCAAATGAAAGTGTAAAATACACATTCATCAGGTTCAATGTGGAAAACTAAGTTGTGAACGACCGTATAGATCTTCTCGTGAAGTAAGAGTACTTCAAGTTGATCAAAGCATTTAGAGTTATACTCCATGCGTCATTCCCGATAAAGACAATAAGTTCTAACTGTCTAATAGGGTGGAGGTTGAGTATTCAAAAACTCTTAATGATCTCTGAAGAAGTACCTGAGACTTCTTTAGCTTTCAGCGGAACATTGTGAGACAAAATGTTCTTAGAACGAGATCACCTATTTAAGTGTGTGAAGTTTGGCAGCTTTCAAATGAAACACTTAAGAATCCAAGTGTGTCCAGGGCCTTTAACGGACAAACTATAACGGAACGAATCAATAAGGAGACGTTATTGTGTTGATATCATTGTCTTGGTTTACACAAAAATGCCAACCGGTTCAAGACATCACGTGCACCGTGTGGCAAGTAAAGCCGATGGTATTATACTAGGGACGATTCAAATCCCAAAGCTATCTATCTCGATGCCATAATGTTTCCGCTGAGAAGTCAAGCTAAAGAGCACCGTAGTGCTGTGAGCCTCAATTCTCTTTCATCTGGGGAATTGTTGGAATTTTAGCTAAAACCAAGTGTGGTTTTTCATGACTTTGTAACTCAACCAAAGAGACCCCACACGTCCGAAACGGAGGTTTCTCGATCATGTATGAATCTACTATAGTAGTAGAAGACACTTGAGAAAGAATTACTAAAATTCCTTTTGTGGTGAAAGAGTAATTGAAGTTTAAAGTGTGTTGGTTGATAAATGGTATGGAATACCAAAGGTTGGTGTTGGTAGATATCCCACATAGCTAAAGTTGAGAAGGATTAAATTAAATAAGATGGCATGGAATGGCTTAGGGGTTGGACCCTCTGGGGGCCATGCTTTTGGAAGGGGGAGGAGCTAGATGGCTCATCGGTTCAGCCGAATGCACCCGCCTGGCTCCGCCAGAAGCCGGGCCCGGGCATGGGCCTTGACTTGGGCTTGGGCTAAGGCTAGCTAGTGGTGGATATTATCTTTTTGGCCCGGACCTCGTGTCACGGGTTTGCGGGCCTGGACTTAAGGACAGAGTGCTGACGCTTGGCTCTGCAGTTCTTACATCCTTACATTTCCAGGTTATCATTTCGATACTATTCTGCCAATATATTCCAACATTTTGTTGTGCCATTACACAGGCCAAATCATTTTCCTAAAATCATGAAATCTACTGCATTCAAAGAACATATGTTCTACAGGATATCATTAAACAATTCACACTAAATATGTGACAGGCGCTCATGCCATATGATAAAGTGTAATGATCATGTCGCAAGCATTTAAAAAATCGGTCAAAGATACAAACAAATGAACTACACTACTAATGTTATGTTATTAGTTACTTGAATCGGATAGGCACATATCCATCATCATTTCCAGAAATAAAGTAATACGAGTACATACCGGAAGAAGAATACCGATGGCTTGGTGCTCCACCACACAAAGCTTCTATTTTCCGACGATGGATGTTCAGGCTCTACAAAACCTTGCTCCGGTAGCGGTCGATTTTAACTTTTTTTCCTTCTAACCTCGACGAGCAATGACCTTAGCTTCTTTAGGCATGTCCACTATTTTCATGTTTGGGGTTCTTGGAGTATCTCCAATCTCAAGTTTCTTCCCAGATCTAACCGATCCACTTCCAATCCTACGAGAAAACGTTGGTGTGTTGGCCTTGCTCGGGTTAAGGAAGAGCATCAGCCGACGCAGTATCCGACATCGGAAGATGAAGCCCTTGCCATGTCCCATGCCTATTTAACCAAAGGAATATTCCTTTCTCTGAGCCAGAGGTATGGACGGATTGGTTTCAATCTCTTAATTTGTTTCCATAAGATGTCTATCTCTGTGGCTAGATGTATTCTTGATGTTTCAAGAATACGATATCTTTGAGAGATCTACTGAAGCTGTACAGCGTGACTGTATTTGCCGTGAGGAAGAGCCACAGACTATCAACTCAGATCTGAGTAAGTTCAGACTACTCTAGTAATATTAAGGAGAAATCTCTGTATTTTGATGGATGTAATTTTAGAAATTTTCGATACTCTTCCAGAGAAGATCTGAGACCTTTCTTTCTTTCTTTCTTTTCGACTGGTGTCACCAGACGGAAATGAATTATTTTTTATTTTTTTTTGGTAAATTACATCGACCCACCCTGTTTGTTAGAGAGTCTATTTACTGATTCTCCATCGCTAGTTGAACAATTAAACCTATCCCCAGAGACCGGGAAAAAGTTGACTTCGTCGTTATTTACTTTTGCGTTTTCTCCAGACAAACAAGGCCTTAGTTATTTAAAAATTTGTTTTCCATTTCTTTTTTTTTTAAATCTTTCTATTTTCTTATTTTCTTTATATTTTATTTTATTCCATTTTCTTATTCTTCCCTACCTGACCATTTTCTAATTCCGGTACCGCAAATGTTGTCGGTACCGGTCAGCTCCTACCGGAGCTGTTTTATTGCCCAATCGGAGCTGTAAAACAGCCCCTTTACGGGGTTGTTAAAGGGGCTGTTTTAGAGCTCCGATTGGAGCTGTATCGTATCTATTTTATCGAAGTTGTTACTGCTCCGATGGGAGCTGTATTTTTTTTTCAATGTTTTTTTATGTTTTCTTTTATTCCATCTTCTTATTCTTCCCTACCTGACCATTTTCTAATTCCGGTACCAGAAATGTTGCCGGTACCGATCAGCTCCTACCGGAGTTGTTTTACAACCCAATCAGAGCTGTAAAACAGCCCCTTTCCGGGGCTGTTTTACAGCTCCGATTGGAGCTGTATCAGATCTGTTTTATCGAAGCTGTTATAGCTCCGATGGGAGCTGTGTTTTTTTTTCAATTTTTTTATGTTTTCTTTTTAATGTTTTGGGGTTGTTTTCAAAGAAAAACCTTAATTGGGGTTCGTTTCTAATAATAGTTAGTTCATTTTCAAGTTTATATAATTTTTGTGGTTAATTTGAAATAAATTAAAGTTAATTTGTAAAATAAAATAGTTTAGAGGTAAATGTGTAAATAATGAAAATTTAAGGTGTTTGTCTCATGCCAAAATTTGAAATTCCGATAGGGATAAATTTGTAACTTCCAGCCCTTAATTCGAAAAAATTCAAGTTCGTGGGGCTATCTGTAATTGTTTTTGTCTAACATTAGGCTACATGTAATTGTTCAACTAAGAGGGTACGATCTGTTATTAACCAAACTAACAAGGGGGTAGATGCAAATTACCCTTTTGTTTTCTTTCTTTCCGCTCCTGTATTACAGAATGAGATTATCTTGAGTGTTTGATTCACTCTTTTCTCATCTTGTTTTATTGCCAATAGTTCTTCAAGATTGAACTGGCTGATTGATAATATCTTGAATAATTATAGGATTCAAGGCTTACTGTTGCCTTCCGAACCTCAGTAGGCATCTCAATGATGCTTTCATGTATCAATATGAGTTGATTCAGATCTGGTGGTATATTGATTACCCCATCTTGGGAGCATTGCAATCTATTTTTCAAGCATAGATTTATTTGTTAGGATCACACCTAGGCTCATGATACCAAGTCAAAATATATGACTTTATGATAGATAAGATATTTGCTTGAATGAAAGATGAAAGGATTGCAAGAGAAATAGAAAGAGAGAAAGTTGAAAGATGAAGAACTTGGTTTTTATTCATGGCTGCGGAAGATTACATGTTGAACCGGAATTTGTCAGATTCAATTAATCAAATAAATTTGTTTTTTAGCCAAAGGCAATTCACAACTACAACGAAAACCGTATTGTAGCAGTAAAATAACCTCGAGTGTCGATCTCTAAGGACTATAACTAGCTTTATCTAATTTAACTTCAACTATAAAATCAACAGACGACTTAGCACAGATTTTTCTTCTCAAGATAATGGAAGTTAGTTATAGTATGATCATTCAAAGCATAGCAGGTTAATAATCATGCATGAAGTACCCGATCGTTTTGCATAGAGATCTAAGATCATGAATTGTCCAATGTGTTCCGTGCAATTCAACAATACGAAGATAGAGATACGAAGATAGAGGGCATAGATAGATCAAAGAAATAAAGCAATAACTCAAAGTCTGATTCGCATTACCGCCATCATGCATAATTAATAACCCTTCGCTAAGAAATCACATACTATCACCAACGATAGATTTAGCTACTCATAGATGTCATGCAATCAACAGAAATCATAGCAAGATTGAATGAAAACATGTTGAAAGATATAAATATAAATAGAAAAATCTGAGATACAATGTTACCGACGAAGGTTGTCAATCTCCGAAGAATCGCGATCTCACAAGCTCCAAATTGATAAGAAAAATAGTCTCCTATTCTAAGAATTCCCAGAACAGGCTCTGGAGAATTCCTACCTAAACTAATGAGAAAGGTATGAAAAAAGGTCTGAGAAAGTATGAAAAACGTAGAGAAACAACAACTATATATAGGAGTTCGGCACGCGTGGGGCGAGTCGCCCCACACACCGAGCGAACCGCCTGGTGTGGGGCGAATCGCCCGGGAGTTCCAGTCGGCGAGAGACGCGTTTTAGGATTTTTTTTTCCTTTTCGGACTCGGTTTTTGCCTTCTAGTCACCTTTAAACCTTTAAACTCGACCACCAGACTTCAAATCCCATCCGGAATATTCTAGATACTCCAAAAATGTCCTCGGAACACCGATTCTTCATTCTCTTCAATATAATTGCCCGGAAAACCACGTTTTTCACCTAAAACCTGTAAAATGCAAACTAAAGGGAAACGTGACACTATTCTAATAAAATGCACTATAATATAACTAAATTAACATAGAGGATAGCTAAAATAGGTGAAAAAGGACTCGAATGAAGGTGTAAAATACACGTTCATCAAACTCCCCAAACCGAAACTTTGCTTGTCCTCAAGCAACTAAGCTAGACTCTAATGCAAAAAACAATGCAACACAAAAAATGGAGTCTCATGCCAAATGAAATGAACTAATCTATTGAATCTATCAAAAAATTTATGAACAAAAACCATACAAATCATAACATGGATATAGGTTGAAGAATGTCTCGATTGACTCATACACATTCACATATGCACTATGTCAAACAAGATAGTCTCTCGTAACATTCTCTACCTGGACCTAGTCAGTGACGACGTAATGAAACATGTTAAAATACGAATGGTTGTCCCGTGCCTATGAAACTGAGGACTTACCGCTGTTCACCAAGTTAAGACTTTTCTTCAAAGAGGTCGAACCAATACTGGCTCTCATCAAACGAAGGAGGGTTTCCTAAAAAAGATAACACTCCCCTATTCTACCCATCTCTCAAGCAAAGACTTAAACTATTCACTACTTCCTAAATGGCAGGACAGGGGTGGTCTAGAACAGATGACACTCAAACAAATGAAAGATAAAAATTACAACACGATTACGAACATTACAAGAATTGAAAAATGAGACAACACTTTGCTAAACTGATTTTGGCCTTTTTTTTTTGGACCCTTCTTTGCTTTTTTTTTTTTTGGGGTCTTTTCTTTTTTCCTTTTTTTTCTTTTTTCCTGGAATTTTTCTTTTTCTTTTTTTTCAGCCAACAGTAGCACAACGAAAAAGAAATTACAATAACTCACAAACAACCTCCCCAAACCTATTCGAAAGAATAGGTTACTTTTCCGATTTCTTCCTGAGCTCTCCTTAGGGATGGAAACAAACTCACAACACACACTCAAAAATCGAAAAACAAGTCTAATGACAGCGTAATCCCCTCCCCAAACCTATTCGAAAGAATAGGTTGCAAACAAAGGATCACACAATCTCACACTACCTCCTTCCTAGGCATTTAGCAATCTCAAACCAAGGTGAAGACTTGTTGCCTCTTAGGTACATAATTACTCGGGAAAACAACCATAAGATCCTAACATGCATCATCCTATTATAAAGGCCTTCGTGAACCGCAGTAGAGAAAACATCACTAAGTGGTGTCGAGACTACCAAGCCTAACTAAGTGCAAACATAAATGTGACAAGCCAAACGAGAAAAACCTCAAACAAATTCATAGAGATGAAAATTCATAGTTATGAAGCATATGATCAATGTCATAATTAGTTAATCTACCCAATAAAAAAGTTCAAAAAATTTGGCAATAAACTCCACACAAAAACATGCAAGACTATACTTGGATGAATGTAGTGTATGCAATTAAATACTAAGAAAGCGGTAAACGTGCAAATGCAAATGCAAACAAAAGATTTCACGAGTTTATCATAAGCAAGACAAGTATGGAGATAGCCAGCGATAACCCCCCCAAACCTGAACGTCGTCGCTCGTCCCGAACGTCGAAAGTGGATTTAAGGTGAGAGATAAACTTGTATATGTGACCTATATTACTCAATCAAACTCGTGAGAAAACAAAACGGGCGATAAACGAGGTAAAAAGATCGATAATTTAGCATAATAGGAGAAAATCGGGTTTCTGAACGAAAATCCGGATCTTCGGGCTTATTGGACGCCCGGGGCGAACCGCCCCACGTGGGAGGCGATTCGCCTGGGGTTTCCAGTAAACCCCAGGTTCCCTGGTCGTGCCAGGCGAATCGCCCCACGTGGGGGGCGGTTCGCCCGGCACTTCCAGACTCCTGGAGCTGTCGGTTTTCCTCCGAAAATGCTAAATTACCATCTAGAGACCTATTTTATCGCCAAAAACATACGGAAATACAAAATAAAACACAATGATATGCTCAAAACGACAAAACACACTAACCTTCAGTAGAGGCAGTGAGGGTAAGCTCAAGATGATCAACCTCCCTTTGATCACTAGATATCTCGAAGTATGGCTTCACTCGTTGACCCTTCACCTTGAAAGTATTGCCCGTCTTCGGATCAAAGAGTTCTACAGCTCCATGGGGAGCAACTTTGATAATTTCGTATGGTCCATCCCAACGAGTACGGAGCTTTCCTGGAAATAGTCGAAGGCGAGAATTAAACACCAAAGCTTTTTGCCCAGGGATCAGTTCCGCACTATACCACGATCATGATACTTATTAGTACGTTCTTTGTAGATCTTGGCATTTTCATAAGCACCTAGGCGTAATTCATCAAGCTCATCGAGTTGCAACAGCCGTTCTTCGCCAGCTTTTCCCATATAAAGATTGAGTGCCTTGATAGCCCAATACGCCTTGTGTTCCAATTCTACGGGAAGATGGCATGCTTTCCCATACACAAGTCTGTACGAAGTGGTTCCAATCACCGTCTTGTAGCTAGTCCTGTATGCCCAAAGGGCATCATTCAATTTTCCTGTCCAATCTTTCCTGCTAGGCTTCACTACTCGCTCCAGGATCTTCTTAATTTGACGGTTGCTAACTTCAACTTGGCCCGATGTCTGTGGATGATATGGCGTAGCAACACTATGGTGGACATCGTATCTCTTAAGAAGAGAGGCAAAGGTTCTATTGACGAAGTGTGAACCTCCATCACTGATGATTGTTCTAGGACACCCAAATCTAGAAACTATCACTTCCTTCAAGAACTTCATAACAACCGTGCCGTCATTCATTTTTGTGAGAATTGTCTCCACCCATTTAGTCACATAATCCACCGCAACAAGAATGTATCCATAACCTCCACTTGATGGAAATGGTCCCATGAAATCAATGTCCCACACGTCGAAAGGTTCGACCACTAGATTCCCTTGAAGGGGCATTTCGTCTTTCTTGCTAATATTACCACCTCGTTGACATGGGTCACAATTTTTCACAAAAGTTCGAGCATCTCGGTGTATTGTTGGCCAGAAAAATCCTGCTTGCAGTACTTTGCGAGCTGTTTTTAAGCCACTATAGTGTCCTCCACAATGAAGCTCATGGCAATGACTCAACACACTTTGTTGCTCTTCTTGTGGCACACATCTCCTCAGAACTCCATCAGCTCCTTCTTTGAAAAGATGCGGATCATCCCATATGAAAGACCTGCAACGCTTGGCAAGAGCTCTCTTGTCGGAGGCTATAAAGTTAGTTGGGAAAATACTCATAGCCAAATAGTTCAAAATATCAGCATACCATGGCTCTTCATTAGCCTTCATTAAGTGCTCATCGGGGAGATCCTCATTAATAGGTATCGAATCAACAGGGATATTTGGTATTCTAGACAAATGATCAGCTACCAAATTCTCCCTACCAGCTCTATCCACTATGGTCAAATCAAAATCTTGTAGCAAAAGGACCCAACGGATTAATCTAGGCTTAGAATCTTGCTTAGCTATTAAATGTCTCAAAGCAGCATGGACATTCACTGGATGACCAATTAAATAAGATCTAAACTTTTGTAAAGTAAAAACAACAGCTAAAAATTCCTTTTCAGTAGTTGTATAATTAACTTGTGCGGAGTCTAGAGTCTTACTAACATAATAAATCACACGATACTGCTTATCAACTTTTTGGCATAAAACAGCACCCATAGCAAAATTTGAAGCATCACACATAATCTCAAAAGGAAGATTCCAATCAGGTGGCACAACAATGGGAGCAGAAACAAGCTTTTCCTTAAGGGTATTAAAAACAACTAAGCACTCATTAGAGAAATAAAAACCACATCTTTTGCAAGCAAGTTACTTAAAGGTTTAGCAATTTTCGAAAAATCCTTAATAAACCTCCTATGAAACCCTACATGGCCAAGAAAAGACTGCAACTCTTTCATACAAGTAGGTGGGGGAAGTTTTTCAATGATTTCGATCTTAGCCTTGTCTACCTCAATACCTCTTTCAGAAACTACATGTCCTAGAACAATGCCTTCCCTAACCATGTAATGACTTTTCTCCCAGCTTAAGGTTAAATTGCATTCAATGCACCTTTTCAAAACAAGATCTAATCTTTGCAAGCATTCATCAAATGAATCACCAAAAGGGAAAAATCATCCATGAAAACTTCAACAAACTTAGTTACCATATCAGAGAAAACAGAAAGCATGCACCTTTGGAAAGTGGCGGGAGCGTTGCATAGCCCAAACGGCATCCTCCTATAGGCAAACGTCACGAAAAAGGGCAAGTGAATGTCGTCTTCTCCTGATCCTCCGGTGCAATCGGAATCTGGTAGAAACCTGACAAACCATCATGAAAACAATAGAATTTCCGCCCCGCAAGGCATTTTAGCATGTCATCTATAAATGGCAAAGGGAAGTGGTCTTTCTTAGTGGCGGCATTTAATCTTCTATAGTCAATGCACATCCGCCACCCAGTGATCTTCCTAACCGGTACTAACTCTCCCTTCTCATTCTCTTCTACCGTGAACCCTGATTTTTTAGGAACTACATGAACCGGGCTCACCCATCGACTATCAGGTATGGGGTAAATCATATCGGCATCTAGCAACTTGATTACTTTTTTCTTTACCACCTCTTGCATGGCCGGATTTATCCTACGCTGAGGTTGCCTAACGGGTTTGGCATCTTGTTCTAGAGTGATGTTGTGAACACACCGAGTAGGGATAATTCCCTTGATATCACTAATCCCCCATCCTATAGCTACAGAAGTTTCTTTCAAAATTTCAATTAGCCTACTTTCGTCGTCGTTGGAGAGATGTGAGGAGACTATCACAGACTTCTTCTGATTTTCCCCTAAGTAGACATACTTGAGGCGCGCAGGAAGTGGCTTTAATTCTAAGCTAGGCTCTTCAGGAAATTTACTTTCTTCCTCTTCTTCATCTAAGGGTTCAAGCACTTCTTCTCCTACAGGAATTTCTGGGGTGCTATCCATTATTTCAACTAATTCCCTTGCTTCTTTGGTCATGTAACACGTCTCAGCCTGCATGGTTAGCGCTTCCTCAAGAGGTTCACGATCATCATAGCAATGATGAAATTCGGAAATCACAGAATCATAACAATCGACAAAATTTAGTTCTTCTACGATTTCCTTATCTCCGATGCTACATCCTACCAATTCAACCTTCTCACCCATTACCTCCATGGATATTTTCTTGCCTTTGAGTTCAAGGCATGTGTTGGTAGTTGCCATGAATGGTCTCCCAAGTAGTACTACGTGTTCGCGAATGTGGCTCTTCCCCTCGTCAGCAGACTTCATTACTACAAATCAGTTGGAATTATCAATTTGTCCACTTTCACAAGGATATCCTCTATTATCCCAACTGGCCTCTTCACACTTTGGTCCGCACACTTTGGTCCGCCATTTGGACAACCATATCAGTTGGTGTCAATTCACCGAGATCTAGGACCTTGTATACCGAATAGGGCATTAAGTTAATGCTAGCCCCCAAGTCAAGCATTGCCTTCGTGGTTCGACCATTCCCCAAAGCGATGTTGATGATGAAACTTCCAGGATCTTTCTTCTTCAAAGGTAACCCGACAATCGAATTTACCGTCTCAACCCCATTAACTTCCTTTCCTGAAGTAACCCTTTTGTTCTTCATCTCACGAAAGAATTTCGTATAAGCCGGAATATTTTGGATTAACTCCAAGAGAGGCACATTGACTTCAACTTTTGAGAGGCGTTGAAATAGAGGTGACTCTTGAATATCCTTCTTGGCTGGCTTGATCCGGCTTGGGAAAGGTACATGTGGTTTCGGGGGCACATATGGATTAGAAGATTTGTGAAGTACCACTGGTGTAGGATTTCCCCCTTCGACTTCATCATCAACCATGTCTTCTTCATATGGTCTTGGTTCATCATCCTTTTCTTGAGGCTCTTTGGAACTTTCACTAACCTCTTGTTCTGTGCTTGGTCCTCCAATGTCGGTCCCAGAAGTTTCAATACGTTTAGGACGCACGAAGTTAGGAATTTTTGTCATCTTTTCTCCACGGAGTAGTAGATTCACTTCTCCGTACTCAGGTTCCTCAGTAGTAACAGGTGGAAGTGGCTTGGGATCGATGAAATCAGCTTCAGATGTCGAAACAGGGGAACTGGGATTGTCCAGCTCCCTGGAGCTGGGAGGCGATTCGCCCCCTGCCCCGGGCGATTCGCCTGTGGCGAGCCGAATCGCCCCCAACTCTCTGCCTGTGGGGGGCGATTCGCCCCCCACGCTAGGCGGTTCGCCCCCCACTTCCAGGGGGGCGTCTTCATCTAAAATCGTCTTTCCTTCAGTTTGATGGACCTCCTCTGCCTTTTCACACTTCAACAAGCTAAATTCCTCTATCAGTTGCTCAGTTACTTCGACTGCTTCAAAAGCCTTTTCGATGCGAAGATTGTTTTCAGCTTGTCCTGCGTGTGCTATCTCAAAAACATTCTCAATGGCATTAATCAATCCCTGCGTAAAACGCAAGTTCATCCTCCTCACTGATATCTTCGTCCTCAGAATATCCTTCATATAAGCCTTCAGTTTCGCGCCGATTTGAATTCCCGTTGGTGACTTGACTCGACATTAGCCTCTCAGATTGTGCAGATCCACTGGCGTACCTTTGAAAGACCTTCTCTGCCTCTTCAACTGTACATTCTTCTAATCCTCCACACATCCCATCCACTTGAAGCCTAACATCATCACGTAGACCACCAACAAAATATCAAATCAGCTCCCCGTCGTCTAAATGGTGATGGGGGCACTCACGTTTATACAACTCAAAACGTTCGTAGGTGTCACAGAACCGCTCATACTCGCCTTGCTCGAAGTGCTCGATAATCGTCTCATGGTAAGGCATAAAACGCGCCAAGAACTCCTCTACCACTTGGCCCCAGGTTCTCAGGGAACCTGGTGCTAACCTTGCCATCCAAATTCTCGGTTCATATCCCAGAGCAAAAGAAAATAATTTCCTGCATAATTGGTCCTCGGTGAACCCCCTTGCTGGAACTTTTGCTATTTCTTCCTCGTAGGATCTGATGAAACTCAACGGATTCGTCCCCACTCCATCTTTGAACCTTGGTATCCTTCTTACTACAGAACTTGTTACCTCATACCCTGATAACTCTTCTTCCAAGTATATAACTGACCCTTTCTTGACTTGCGAGAACGTAGGTGTCAAGCGAGCTTTTAAGGTCATCATACCTGGAAATTTGGAACAGGAGTAACTCAAAACTGAAAATTAGCCTCGTTAGAAATCTCGAAAATCAAGAAAATTTCTGGAAATCACCTATAAAATCGAAAACGACTAAAACTAGGAATTGAATGCTGAAAATATAAATAAGATAAACAGAAAAAAGGAGTATAATCCCCGGCAACGGCGCCAATTTGATGAACCGGAATTTTTCAGATTCAATTAATCAAATAAATTTATTTTTTAGCCAAAGGCAATTCACAACTACAACAAAAACCGTAGTGTAGCAGTAAAATAACCTCGAGTGTCGATCTCTAAGGACTATAACTAGCTTTATCTAATTTAACTTAAACTATAAAATCAACAGACGACTTAGCACAGATTTTTCTTATCAAGATAATGGAAGTTAGTGATAGTATGATCAATCAAAGCATAGAAGGTTAATAATCATGCATGAAGTACCCGATCGTTTGCATAGAGATCTAAGATCATGAATTGTCCAATGTGTTCCGTTAAATTC
The DNA here is from genome assembly GCA_028274465.1 of Plantago ovata. Taxonomy (NCBI): domain Eukaryota; kingdom Viridiplantae; phylum Streptophyta; class Magnoliopsida; order Lamiales; family Plantaginaceae; genus Plantago; species Plantago ovata. The sequence goes on along the minus strand of CM051456.1, from coordinate 47,155,889 downwards.
AACACTACGAAGATAGAAGGCTTAGATAGATCAAAAAATAAAGCAATAACTCAAAGTCTGATTCGCATTACCTCCATCATGCATAATTAATAACCCTTCGCTAAGAAATCACATACTATCACCAACGATAGATTTAGCTACTCATAGATGTCATGCAATCAACAGAAATCATAGCAAGATTGAATGAAAACATGTTGAAAGATATAAATATAAATAGAAAAATCTGAGATACAATGTTACCGACGAAGGTTGTCAATCTCCGAAGAATCGCGATCTCACAAGCTCCAAATTGATAAGAAAAATAGTCTCCTATTCTAAGAATTCCCAGAACAGGCTCTGGAGAATTCCTACCTAAACTAATGAGAAAGGTATGAAAAAAGGTCTGAGAAAGTATGAAAAACGTAGAGAAACAACAACTATATATAGGAGTTCGGCACGCGTGGGGTGAGTCGCCCCACACACCGGGCGAACCGCCCCACATCCAGGGCGAACAGCCCGGGAGTTCCAGTCGGCGAGAGACGCGTTTTTGACGCGTTTTTGGATTTCTTTTCCTTTTCGGACTTGGTTTTTGCCTTCTAGTGACCATTAAGCCTTCAAACTCGACCCCCAGACTTCAAATCCATCCGGAATCTTCTAGATACTCCAAAAATGTCCTCGGAACAACGATTCTTTGTTCTCTTCAATATAATTGCCCGGAAAACCACGTTTTTCACCTAAAACCTGTAAAATGCAAACTAAAGGGAAACGTGACACTATTCTAATAAAATGCACTATAATATAGCTAAATTAACATAGAGGATAGCTAAAATAGGTGAAAAAAGACTCGAATGAAGGTGTAAAATACACGTTCATCATTACATTACAAAGCAAGCTTGAGACTTCTCTTTTATACTACTACATTGTTTCCCTAGTCCCCTAATTGATTACAATAAACACACCATAATCTAATTAATAGTACAAAAAGAATTATCTAACTATTTGATCTAAAACAACTCATACTAGTTGACAAAATACCAACATAAGCATGAGACCATTTATTAGAATTAATGCCTTGATGTGTTTGACTCGAATACTTCAGTTTGGTGTCTTCTGCGATAGATCAGGGCGACCTGTAGCTGTCTTCTTCATGAGCTTGCCTGCCTCGATTTTATGTTCTTCATTTTTCCTTTTTCTCTGTTTTATTTGCTCAGAGCTTTGCTTCTCTTGGATCTCATTCTCTATTTTAACACTCCCCATTAAGTTGGGAATGTATATGTTAAGAAATTCTCAACTTACCAAAGAATCACTAAGAGATATTCTCTAAAATTGGACTGTACTTTTTGTTGGTTTATCACATAACAATCTCACATGCAGCTTTACTTCAATCCAAAGATCATCAAATAGCCTAATGAGCCTATGACATCACAACATGTGTGAGGAATGGCTATGTATTCTACTTTTGTAGTGGAACATCTAACTATTTGATGTTTATTGGATCAACAAGCAACAATGAGTCATCAAATACAAGAGAATATATCTAGTAATTGATTTTCTGGTGAATGTGTAACCATCAAAGCCTTAATCACAACATGCTAACAAATCTTGGTCTGTTGTGACATAAAACAAAGACCATATATATAATGTTCTTCAAGTATTTTTTCACTATTCTTAACAGACCTCCTATTTTAATTTTCCATGAATTGACTCATTATGTCCACAATATATGAGATGGTTAGGTCTAGTTATAGTGAGATTTTCAATCAATCTTATGTATGTGATTGGTTCTTTGTCCAATATATTTTTTAATTCATGTTCTTCCCTTCATAAGCACTCAATTGTGATTCTGCTCTATAGGATTCTTTGCTGGTTTGCAACCTAATAATCCTACAGATTCAATAATTTTTTAAGAATATTTTTTCTAGGAGAGATGAAGAGATGAATATCTTTTTTCCTCTTGTGATTTCCAGTACAAGAAATAATTTCAGCTTCCCAATTAGTTCTCTGATTTTGAACTTCTTTTGCAAATGACTCTTTAATTGCTTGATGTGATCATAATAATTGTTTTCTCCTATACTTAGAACCACTATAAAAACTTCACCAATCCTGTGTTCATTCTTAGATTGCTTAAATTAAGTCAATCTGAAATAAATAATTGGTGAGTTTTGTGTGGATGTCTGTTTGAGTCCATAAAGTGACTTGTGCAGTTTGCATCCATAAAGTGACTTGTGCCGTTTGCATACAATGTTGTTATGATTCTCCCCCTGAATTGAGAGACCTGGAGGAAGTGTCTGATGAACGCGGGTTTGTCGGGTCCCGATTCAGCAAATAAATTTGTTATTTAGCCAAAGGCAGTCCACAACTACAACGAAAACCGTAGTGTAGCAGTAGAATGACCTCGAGTGTCGTTCTCTCAGGACTATAACTAGCTTTATCAAATCTAATTAAGAATATAAAAACAGCAGACGTGATAGCAAAGGGTTTTTCTAACAGATAATGGAGATTGGTGATAGTATGATCCTTCAAAGCATAACGGGTCAATAATCATGCGTAAATTCCTCGGTCTTGCATGGAGATCTTTGATCAATCTAATGTCCTGTTCCAATTATTAAGCACTACGAAGATAATGATACTGACAAGTCAAACACTATTGTCCAATTGTGTTCCGTAATTATTCAACACTACGAAGATATAGATGCGTATAGGTCAACGAGGGTCCAATTGTGCATAATAATTAATACAACATACGAGAATTTAGGCTGAGCCTGATCAACGAAATAAAGCAATAACACGGAGTATAATGCGCGATATAGCCATTAGCATGATTATCTTCCCTTCGCTAAGAATTCACATACTACCACCAACGATAAGTTTAGCTACTCATAATAGGCATGCAATCAACAGAAATCATAGAATAAAACATGTTGAAAGATATAAAAAATAAGTAGAATAAACTGTAAGATACAATGTTACCGAAGGTTGTCAATCTCCGAAGAATTGCGATCCTACAAGCTCCAAACTGCTATGAAAAAGAGTCCCCTAAGCTACGAACCCTCAGAACAGGCTCTGGGAAGTTCCTACCTAAAACTACAGAGAAAGGTGAGAGAGAAGGTCTGGGAAAGTATGAATTTCGGAGAAAATCTAAGCAACTATATATAGGCCTCGAATAAGTGTGGGGCGGTTTGCCCCACGTCCCGGGCGGTTCGCCCGGGAGTATTTTTCGCGGAATTCCGCGTTTTCGACGCGTTTTTGGATTTCTTCCCCTTTTCGGACTCGGTTTCTGACTTCTAGTGGCCTTCTAACCTCCAGATTCGACCCCTAGACTCCAAATCCAATCCGGAAACCTTCAGATACTCCAAATAGGCTTCTGGAACACCAATTCCTTGTCAACTTCAATATAATTGCCCGGAAATCCTCGATTTTCAACCAAAACCTGTAAAATAAAATCTAAAGGGAAACGTGACACTATTCTAATAAAATATAAAATGTACTAAAATATAGCTAAATTAACATAGATGATAGCTAAAATAGGTGAAAAAGACTCAAATGAAAGTGTAAAATACACATTCATCAGTGTCGCATATAGTAAGTTCAGCATTTAGGAGAGCATTTGGCACATCCAGCCTTTTAAAAAACAAATTTTCTAGTTTTATTAGCTTCAAGGGCTTTCAATTCCTCATTAATTGCATCTCTTCAATGACTATGTTTAATTGCTTCTTCATAAATAGAAGGTTTCTTTGTGATTGATAATTGAACTGCATATGTTTTATGTGTCTCAGACAGTTTATCATATCCCAAATATCTCTGTAATAGATATAGAGTGTTTTTTTTATGATTACATTTGATCTGGGAATGCTATAATGTTGAAACAATCTAATTTTCTTAGGTGACTTAATATTCTTAGTTGAATTTGTGTAGCTGGAGTTTGAACTTTAGCTTCTCTAGTAGTCTGAGTGGGTGTTTGCAACAGCTTAACTTATCCAGCTTATCACTTATTTTAAGCAGAAGCAGCTCTTTGAGTGTTTGCAACAGCTTATAAGATGCTTAATTCTCTTAAATTAAGCTGGATAAGTTGAAGTTGGAGAAGCTGGGTTGTACCTCCTCCAGCAGCTTCGCCTTAAATTAAGCTGGATTTTAGTTGTTTTTGTCCAAAAAGTTAGATTTGCAAACACTACTCATACAACTTATCTAACTTTTAAGTACTTTTTTTGCAAACACCCATCAAATTCTCTAATAAGTCAACTTTACCAACTTCTCCTTAAACTAAGCCACTTATTTTAAGTTGAAACTATTGCAAACGCCCCTTGAGTTTCCTTTACAGATGTTTGAATTGGTGGATTTTGTTTAGTTGCCAGATCTTCATTGATTTCTTCATCTAGTTCATCATTAATTGTTGTTGGTCCCTTTAAACAACAACAAAAGACTAGAGGGGGGGGGGGTGAATAGTCTTTTCAAACTTTCGTCGTTTAAAAAACTTTCTCAACAAGGACTTATTACTTTTCAGTAATGAGTTTGCTGATACTTAACTTTCTCAGCAAGCGCAAGTTACTTTTCAGTAACGAGTTTTGCTGATACTTAAAATCAGAGAGCGGAAGTCTTTGATACAATAAGTGCTTTTTCAGTAAGTGATAGTTTCAGCAAGTGAACAGAGTGACTGTGTTCAGAAAGATATGCTTTGCTGAAAACTAAATGCAGTAAGTAAATGACCCAAACACTTTTATAGTGGTATCTGAGAGTGGCGTAATCTCTCAACTAATCCACTTTGTCCTTTCTAGGACTGAATCCACTAAGATAAGTTTGAGGTTCCTTACAACACCTATCTAGAGCGATTCAAACAGAAACCAAAGCACACTTGCTTCGTTTCCAACCTAACTAGAGAACGAAACCTTGTTCTCCACCAAACTTGGTGCTTTTAATCAGCAACTCTATGCTCGATTAAGTTCCCCCTGAATTTCACGCCTGAAAGGGTGTATTTTCAGTTAGAGAGGTTTGGGATGAGATAACTTGATTATAACTTATTCAGCTACAACAAGTAATCTAAGAAACAAAACTTTGAGTAATTTGCAGTAAACAAGTTTGACTGTTTCTGGTGTCAAGACTTGTTCTTGTTCGAAAGAAAGAACACTTAACTAATTTCTTAGCCGTGTATGTTCTACTTCTTCACAAGTAGCTTTTTCAAGCTTTAAGTCTTGGAACGGATCAATGGCAGTAAAGAGTGTTTGAGGGGTATGTGAGTTTAAGCACAAGTGAGAGTTTGATCACGTTGTTGACACACTTCAACTCTTTGCCGGATAACCTCTATTTATAGTGAATCAAGGGAGCCGTTTGAATTTCAAATTCTAAGGCTTTGTTCCTTAAGATGTCACTATCTTGCTTTTGTACTTTCAACAGCGTCCTTTATTTGTCTTCTAGTCTTCATGTCTGTTAGGAAACTTGTAATTTTGATGAGCAATTAACCATGCTAAATCAAGGAAAGTCCAGTAACTAGTACTCTTAAGGTCCATAGGAATTTAGAATTTTAAGGATATTGTAAAAGAGGAACGTTTGCTGAAGACTTAGAGTAGATGCTAGATAGTTTGGTTTTACCGCTTATGATGTATCTTGTTTTCTGAAAAGAAATGCAACCTATTGAAGCATTTGCTGATGATGTACTTTGTTTTTACAAACAAACTATTGAAGCATTTAGAACCGCTCAGAAACTTGAAGAATTCGAAGATATGAAGACTAGAAGATTTCTGAAGACTGGTATCTACAAAGACACATGTTGCTCAGAAAGTGGAAACTTCAGCAACAGCATTGCATAAGTGAAAATCTAACCGACAGAGTAGGTTGTGCTTGCTGAAGCTGAGACTGACCACTTGCTGATGGAACATATGTGACCTCTTGCTGAAAGTACTTGTATTTGCGCTCCAATGTTACTGTTTGAATTTCATTCAAAAGAGCATTAAATGCAAAGCATGCACGCGAAGGACATGAAGACTAGAAGACAAACAAGGACGCTGCAGAAAGGACAAAAGCAATATAGTGACATTTTAAGGAACAAAAGCCTTAGAATTTGAAATTCAAACGGCTTCTTATTTTCACTATAAATAGAGGTCATCCGGCAAAGAGTTGAAGTGTGTCAACAACGTGATCATACTCTCACTTGTGCTTAAACTCACATACCCTTCAATACTCTTTCTGCCATTGATCCGTTCCAAGACTTAAAGCTTGAAAAAGCTACTTGTGAAGAAGTAGAATTTACACAACTAAGAAATTAGTTAAGTGTTCTTTCTTTCTTTCGAACAAGAACAAGTCTTGACACCAGAAACAATCAAACTTGTTTACTGCAAAGTATTCAAAGTTTTGTTTCTTAGATTACTTGTTGTAACTGAATAAGTTATAATTAAGTTATCTCATCCCAAACTTCTCTAACTGAAAATACACCCTTTCAGGCGTGATATTCAGGGGGAACTTAATCTAGCATAGTGTTGCTGATTAAAAGTACAAAGTTTGGTGGAGAACAAGGTTACGTTCTCTAGTTAGGTTGGAGACGAAGCAAGTGTGCTTTGGTTTTTGTTTGGATCGCTCTAGATAGGTGTTGTAAGGAACCTCAATCTTATCTTAGTGGATTCATTCCTAGAAAGGACAAAGTGGATTAGTTGAGAGATTACGCCACTCTCAAATACCACTATAAAAGCGTTTGTGTGATTTACTTACTGTACTTGGTTTTCAGCAAATCATATCTATCTGTACAGAAATAACACTTATTGTATCAAAGACTTCCGCTCTCTGATTTTAAGTATCAGCAAACCTAGTTACTGTGAAGTAACTTGCGCTTGCTGAGAAAGTTAAATATCAGCAAACTCATTACTGTAAAGTAATAAGCACTTGCTGGGAAAGTTTTTAAACGATGAAAGTTTGAAAAGACTATTCAGCCCCCCCTCTAGTCTTTTCTTGTTGTTTAAAGGGACCAACAAGTGGTATCAGAGCTGGAGGTTCTTTAACCTTCAGCACTGAACCTAGATCCCCTTAGGTGCTTTCCGTAAATCACTCTCACTTGATCAGTTTGGTAGTGCTTTGCTGACAGGATGTCTTTAGGAGACGCTCCCTTGCTGAAGCTGGAAAACTACGAAAAATGGCGAAACAACATGATGCTACATCTTGAGGCCATTAGTGATGAGATGGTCACTGTCATTAATGATGGACCTATCAAGATCACTAAGGTTGAAAGAAGTTTTCCTCACAAAACCACTGAAGCTGGAAAGGAAACTATCTTAGGCGAACCGGTTGATACCGTTGTGCCAAAACCGAGAGAGGAATGGACTTCCGATGAAGCTAAGAGATTCCGCCTTGATGGCCAAGCAAGAAACATCATCATTCGATCAACTCCGGATACGATACAGTGCAAACTGTGGGGTGCTAAAACTGCTAAGGAAGCTTGGAAAATGGTTCGAGATCTTTGTGTTGGATCTGACAAAATCATGGAAAACAAACTTGAAGTACTGAAATTAAAGTTCCAAAACTTTAAACAAGGTACAAACAAGTCACTGGAAGACTTGGACTTCAGATTCACAACTCTTGTTAGTGAAATGGCAGCCTTGGGTGTTGGAAATCTTTACTCAGATTCTGAGAAGGTGAAAACCATCATCAGAAGTCTGAATCAAGAATGGATCCACACTCAGAACTTCTACTACAATCAAGGAATGCCAGACATTACACCAACAGAGTTGTTCTCTCATCTTGCTACTATCAACTATGAGACAAAGCAAAGAGAAAATGTGTTTGCTGAAAAATCGCAAAACATTGCTCTTGATGCAAAGCCGTCATCTTCCGAAAAGAAGAATGATAAAGAGCCTGCTGATGAGAACTCTTTGGTTGTCAAAAACATGAAGAAATTAATCAGTAAGGAACTTGAAAGGCGAAAAGCAAAAGAGAAGCTGAAAAAGCATCTTGGTAACAACTACCATAAGTACAAGAATGAGACTAGCTCGCTGAAGAAGCAAGCTCAGCAAGCAACTTCATCAGAAGAACCAGCAGTTGGAAATGATCTCTGCTTTTACTGCAAAAAGCCTGAACACTTCAAAGCAAATTGCCGTTTGCTGAAAGGCAAATCCGCTGAAAAGAAGAAGAAGTTCGAAAGAGCTTTTATTGCTGAAGAAAAGAAGAAGCTTCAAGCAAAAATCGATCCATTGTTCATTGATACTAGCTCCGAAGACAGTGAGGATGAAAGCTCAGACACTGACGATGAAGAAGCCACTCTAGACGTGGAGATTGGCAAAGAAGTTTGTGGCATAGCTATGGAAGCTTATCCAGATGTGTCAAACTACGAGTTCTGCCTCATGGCCGGTCAGGTAAACAACCCTACCTCTGACTCAGACTCAGAAAGTGAAGACGAGATTGATCTTGACAAGATTCAAGGAGAAATTGAAAGATTTGAGAAAACTCTGAGCAGACAGCAAGAGAAACTACAGATTGCTGAAACTCTGACCAAGCAGACTACTGCAAAGTATGTCTTGCTGAAGGAAGAGACAGAAGAAAAGGATGCTGAAATAAGGCATCTTAAGAAGTTGATTGCTGAAGCTATAGAGAATAATTCTCAAATGACATTAGAATTGGAAGAATAAAAATCAATTTCAAATCTTATGCTGACGCGAGTAATACGCTGACTGAACTAAACTCTTATTTGAGAGATCCATCTCAGAAAGAAGGTTTAGGTGCAACGTATGAAGGTGATGACGTAGAAATCTTGAGTAAAGACAAATCACCGATTTCCTTCGTACGTGCTACTGATAGTGGTCAACCAGAACTCTATCAGTTTGGTCAATCTAAGGTTGCTAAAACATGCAATCAAGTACCTACGACCATAAAGCCCGCTGTTGCTACTCAAAGTAACAAGACTTTAAAAGGAAAACAGGTTGCTGTGACGCAAACTGAAAAGAAGAAGGATGATGTGAAGCATTCCGCCAAACAAGTTGCTGAAAAGCAATTTGTTAAGTCAAAGACAAGATTACTAAAAGTAATCAGAAGACCTTTGCTGACAAACCTGAATCAAGTAAGGTTGCTGACACAAAAGCTCAGCATTCTCCGAAAAGTGGACTCGGTTTTAAAACCAAGCAAAGTCAACTTTTTCACGAGTATAAGCAAAGTCAGCAAAGATACTTCAAAGAGATGAACAAAATCAAGCCTAAGAGTTCTGAAAAGACTCTAAATGCTAGGGCTAGAAGGAACCTTGCAAGAAAAGAACTTACTGAAAAGTATGTTCAGCAAAAAGGTCAACCGAGCAAGACACCACATCAGAAAGTGGACTTGATCAGCACGAATCAAAAGTCTTTCATCTCAAAACCTCCTAGTTCCTCAGCAAGTAGAAAACAAGTCAAAGTTGAAAAACTTAAGACTTGGGTTTCCACTGGACGCATTCTTGAACATGTTAATGGACATCCAATATTGGATAATTAACTTGTTTGCTCTTGATTGTGCAGACTTCAGCCACGGAGACAAACGATGCAATCTGGCACTTTGACAGTGGTTGTGGAAAGCACATGACGGGGAACAAGAATAACCTTATAAACTATAGACGGTGGTCTAAAGGTCCAACAATAAGGTTTGCTGGTGGAGGCTCTGGTTCTACAAAACGCTATGGTGATGTGAAGTTAGGATGCATAACCATTACTGGTGTTCTTTATGTCAAAATCTTAAGTTTAACCTTTTCAGCATGAGTCAGTTGCTGACAAAGGATACTTCATCAAAATCAAAAGTGATGAATGTAAACTTATAGATTTCGAGACTAAAAAGGTAATTATGATTGCAAGAAGATCAGGAGGCTTGTACACCGTAGATTGGTCTTCAGCAATCGTTGAAAAATGCCTTGTCTCAGATCACGATTGCCTTGCTGAAAAAGCATGGTTATGGCATAAACGAACAAGTCATCTAAACTTCAAGACGCTGAATAAGCTGTCTAAAAAGGCACTTGTAGTTGGATTACCTAAGGTTACTTTTAAGAAGGATGGTGTTTGCAATGCATGTCAGCAAGGAAAGCAAACCAAATCTTCTTTCAAGAACAAGGCAGTACCGTCAACTACAAAACCTTTACAACTCTTGCACATGGACTTGTTTGAATCTTCTTCAACAAGCTATGCTGGTAAGAAGTATGGTCTGGTCGTGGTGGATGACTATTCAAGATTCACTTGGGTAGTATTCATCAAGCACAAATCTGAAACTAAGATTGAAATACCTAACTTGCTGAATAAGCTTGAAGTCATGAAAAATGACAAGGTAAAAGTCATAAGGACAGACCATGGTACTGAGTTTGTAAACTAGTACATAACTGAGTATTGCACCTCAAAAGGCATACAACATCAGTTATCCTCAGTAAGGACACCATAGCAAAACGGTGTTGCTGAACGGAAGAATCGTACCCCGAAATAAGCCGCAAGAACAATGCTTGCTGACACTGAAATAAGTGAGGCTTACTGGGTTGAAGCGATTAATACCGCCTGTTACACTCAAAACAGATGTTTGATTACTAAGGAATACAACAAAACTCCTTATGAATTGTTTGTTGGAAGACCTCCTAATATCACTCATCTAAGAGTATTTGGTTGCAAGTATTTCGTTCTTAATAACGGTAGAGAATACCTACGAACATTTCAACCAAAGGCAGACGAAGCGATGTTTCTCGGTTACTCCTTGCATAGTAAAGCTTATAGAGTTTACAACAAAAAGGCACAAAAGATCGAGGAATCAGTGCATGTTGTATTCTATGAAAAGACACAAGGAGTGCCTGCTGAAGAAGAAATATCAGAATGTATGAAAAAGTTAATCATACATGAGCAAAGAACAAAATCTAATGCTAGGCAAATCAAGTCAATTGATCTAAATGATGATTCAGACAATGACTCTCCTCCCCCAAGTCATCACAAGATAATTATAGTTCACGACAAGGAATTTCCAGCAAAAGACGCAGTTGCTCCGGAAGTTGCTGAAACTACGCAACCTCCAGTGCCTGCTGATGAACTACCACAATCAGCAATGCTGAACAAGCAGTTGCTGATGAACCAATCTCAGCAGAGACACAAAATCCCAGTAGTACTGAACAAGTACATACTGAAGAGTCACATGCTGATGAGCAAACATATCCAGATCCAACAAGCAGAAAACCTGTTAATAAATGGATTAGAGATCATCCCTCTACGGATATGATTGGTGATATTAATAAACGCCAAGTGACTAGATCCAAAGCATCTACTCATGGACTTGCTGAAGAAGCAACTGTCGTAGAAGTAGAATCATTGTTCTCTTGCTTTGTTTCAGAAATTGAACCTAAAACCATAGAAGAAGCTTTAAAGCATTCTGAATGGATAAAGGCAATGCAAGAAGAACTGGATCAATTTGAAAGGAACAAAGTCTGGAAACTTGTCCACTTGCTGAAGGCAAGAAGAAGCTATTGGTACAAAGTGGGTGTTCAGAAACAAGCTGAGTGAGTCTGGTGAAGTAACAAGAAATAAAGCACGTTTAGTTGCTCAAGGTTACTGTCAGACTGAAGGATTGGACTATGATGAGTCTTATGCACCAGTTGCAAGATTGGATGCAATTAGGCTTTTCTTGGCCTTTGCTGCTCACAATGACTTCATTGTTTACCAAATGGATGTTAAAAGTGCATTCTTGAATGGTGAACTTGCTGAAGAAGTCTACTTAGAACAACCCCCTGGCTTTGAACTTCCCTCAGAAATCAAGATGGTATACAAGCTTCAGAAAGCTGTATATGGTCTAAAGCAAGCACCAAGAGCATGGTATGATACCTTGGCTAAGTTCTTGCTGGAAAATGGTTTCAAGAAAGGTGAAGTTGACAAAACCTTATTTACCATGAACCATGATGGTAAAATACTCTTAGTTCAAATTTATGTGGATGACATAATTTTGGATCTAAGGACAAGCAACTTTGTGATGATTTTGCCAAACTCATGACAAACAAGTTTGAAATGAGTATGATGGGAAAATTGAATTATTTCCTAGGATTGCAAGTCAAGCAACTCAAAGATGGAATATTCATAAATCAAGCAAAGTATGCGAAAGAAATGCTCATAAAGTTTAGGATCAAAGAGGAAGAGAAACCTGAAAAGATCCCTATGAGTGTTGGTACCAAATTGGGCTATACTAAAGAGGATAAAAGTGTTGAAGAACACAAGTATAGGAAGCTCATTGGTTCCTTGTTGTATTTAACAGCAAGTAGACCTGACATTCAGTATGCTGTTTGTGTGTGTGCAAGATTCCAATCTGATCCAAGAGAATCACACTACAAAAAGGCAATCAAGATACTGAAATATGTCAAAGGTACAGTCAATGTTGGATTATGGTATCCTAAAGATTCTGGACTAGAATTGGTTGGTTATTCTGATGCTGATCATGGAGGATCAACTCTTGATAGAAAAAGTACCTCTGGAACTTGTCAGTTTTTGGGTACTAGATTAATATCATGGTTCAGCAAGAAGCAAACCTGTGTTGCCAATTCATCCACTGAATCTGAATACATTGCAGCTGGTTGTTGCACAGCTCAAATCCTATGGATTCAGCAACAATTAAGAGATTATGGTATTTCTGCAAAGAAAACACCAATCTTTTGTGATAATACAAGTGCTATTGCTATCACGCAAAATCCTAAGTTTCACTCTAGGACTAAGCACATTGATATTAGACATCATTTCATTAGAGATCATGTGGAAAAAGGAGATATTGAGGTTGTGAAAGTAGGTACTGATGATCAACTTGCTGACATCTTTACCAAGCCCCTACCAGATAATAGGTTCGCAATGCTAAGGTATAACCTTGGATTGATTGAACTACCTCAATAAAGGATACATTTGGCAGAATGCTGAAACAGGTATTCAGCAAGCCAAAGTATTCTTACTTAAAAGCTCCGTCCACTAATTTCTTCTAAGAAATGAAGGTCACTACATGATTGCTGAAACAGGCATTCAGCAAGTAATTCCTTCAAAACGGGTATTTGTTAGGAAACTTGATCACTTGCTGAGACAGGCACTCAGTAAGAGAAAAACCTTAAGGTTGCTGAAACGGGCATTCAGACAATCAAAGATACTGAAACAGGTATTCAAGTATCAAGGGAATATTCTGAGACGGGAACTCAGAAAAAGAGCAAAACTCATTCTCAGATTTTACCAAAGGATATCTCAAGTACAAAAGAATTTACTGATACGGGAAATCAGAAATATCTTTTAAACTTAAGAAAATATGAGATATCTAAGTAAGGGGGAACTTTCAGCAAGTATCTAGGCTATTTATGCAAACTCGCTGAAAAGATTCTTGTCTATTTCAGCAAGCAATCTAATCCCATAAAACTCGGTAAAATCAATTTGTGACGTTAATCGGCACAGATAAACTCGTAATAATCATGACATGAAATACAATCGTGGCCATTGATTAAAAGGAGTTATTGATCTAACGGTTAACAAAACAAAGAGAGAGAGTGCTCTGACGGTTTTAGTTAGTGGGCCACTACGCATTCAATGCAAAGGCTCCACTAACGCTTTGTTTCTCTGTTTTACCCTTGCTGAGAACTCAAATCGATTGAGTTTCTCACACATCAGAGACACTATATAAGGAGTTAGAGAAATGACAAAATTCTTCTCACATTTCCTTTCTCTGCAAATTTAGCCTGAATCTACTGTACCTCCGGTCAAAAAGCAAACTATCTTTTTCGTACACTTTCTCTTCTCTATAAAAAGAAATGGCACAAAGAGACAGTCCTCCAAGACCTCCAAGTCGTCTAAGGTTGACAGTGCTGAGAAACGCACTGCTCCGGTGACTACTCCGGCATCAAACACACGAAAGTTGTGTTGAAAAACGATAGAATCTCGGAAAAACCTATGCCTCCTCATATCTTGACACTGCAAAGTGTGAGATGATGATGCAATGGGTGGATTTGACGAAAGAGAAGTATTTCGATACTTCTATGAACAAGAA
>CM051456.1:47060243-47141854 GCA_028274465.1 Plantago ovata | reverse complement strand
GTTTTTACAACAAACTAGTGAAGCGTTAGAACCCTCAGAAACTTGAAGATGGCAAGAGAATGAAGACTAGAAGATTGCTGAAGACTGGTATCTACAAAGGCACATGTTGCTCAGAAAGTGGAAACTTCAGCAACACAATTGCATAAGTGAAAATCTAACGACAGAGTAGGTTGTGCTTGCTGAAATGAGACTGACCACTTGCTGATGGAACTATGTGACCTCTTGCTGAAAGTACTTGTATTTGCGCTCCAATGGTACTGTTTGAATTCATATTCAAAAGAGCATTAATGCAAAGCATGCACACGCAAGGACATGAAGACTAGAAACAAACAAGAGCTGCTGAAAGTACAAAAGCAAGATAGTGACATTTTTAGATGAACAGAGCCTTAGAATTTGAAATTCAACGGCTCCTTATTTCACTATAAATAGAGGTCATCCGGCAAAGAGTTTGAAGTGTGTCAACAACGTGATCATACTCTCACTTGTGCTTAAACTCACATACCCTTCAAACTCTTTACTGCCATTGATCCGTCCAAGACTTAAAGCTTGAAAAAGCTACTTGTGAAGAAGTAGAATTTACACGACTAAGAAATTAGTTTAGTGTTCTTTCTTTCTTTCGAACAAGAACAAGTCTTGACACCAGAAACAATCAAACTTGTTTACTGCAAAGTATTCAAAGTTTGTTTCTTAGATTACTTGTTGTAACTGAATAAGTTATAATTAAGTTATCTCATCCAAACCTCTCTAACTGAAAATACACCCTTTCAGGCGTGATATCAGGGGAACTTAATCGAGCATAGTTTTGCTGATTAAAAGTACAAGTTTGGTGGAGAACAAGGTTCGTTCTCTAGTTAGTTGGAGACGAAGCAAGTGTGCTTTGGTTTCTGTTGGATCGCTCTAGATAGGTGTTGTAAGGAACCTCATCTTATCTTAGTGGATTCAGTCCTAGAAAGGACAAAGTGGATTAGTTGAGAGATTACGCCACTCTCAGATACCACTATAAAAGTTTTGTGTGATTTACTTACTTACTTGTTTTCAGCAATCCATATTCGTATCTGTACACTAAAAACACTTATTGTATCAAAGACTTCCGCTCTCTGATTTAAGTATCAGCAAACGAGTTACTGTGAAGTAACTGCGCTTGCTGAGAAAGTTAAGTATCAGCAAACTCATTACTGAAAAGTATAAGCACTTGCTGAGAAAGTTTTAAACGACGAAAAGTTTGAAAAGACTATTCACCCCCCCCCTCTAGTCTTTTCTTGTTGTTTAAAGGGACCAACAAGTGGTATCAGAGCTGGAGGTTCTTTAACCTTCAGCACTGAACCTAGATCCCCTTAGGTGCTTCCGTAAATCACTCTCACTTGATCAGTTTGGTAGTGCTTTGCTGACAGGATGTCTTTAGGAGACGCTCCCTTGCTGAAGCTGGAAAACTACGAAAAATGGCGAAACAACATGATGCTACATCTTGAGGCCATTAGTGATGAGATGGTCACTGTCATTAATGATGGACCTATCAAGATCACTAAGGTTGAAAGAAGTTTTCCTCACAAAACCACTGAAGCTGGAAAGGAAACTATCTTAGGCGAACCGGTTGATACCGTTGTGCCAAAACCGAGAGAGGAATGGACTTCCGATGAAGCTAAGAGATTCCGCCTTGATGGCCAAGCAAGAAACATCATCATTCGATCAACTCCGGATACGATACAGTGCAAACTGTGGGGTGCTAAAACTGCTAAGGAAGCTTGGAAAATGGTTCGAGATCTTTGTGTTGGATCTGACAAAATCATGGAAAACAAACTTGAAGTACTGAAATTAAAGTTCCAAAACTTTAAACAAGGTACAAACAAGTCACTGGAAGACTTGGACTTCAGATTCACAACTCTTGTTAGTGAAATGGCAGCCTTGGGTGTTGGAAATCTTTACTCAGATTCTGAGAAGGTGAAAACCATCATCAGAAGTCTGAATCAAGAATGGATCCACACTCAGAACTTCTACTACAATCAAGGAATGCCAGACATTACACCAACAGAGTTGTTCTCTCATCTTGCTACTATCAACTATGAGACAAAGCAAAGAGAAAATGTGTTTGCTGAAAAATCGCAAAACATTGCTCTTGATGCAAAGCCGTCATCTTCCGAAAAGAAGAATGATAAAGAGCCTGCTGATGAGAACTCTTTGGTTGTCAAAAACATGAAGAAATTAATCAGTAAGGAACTTGAAAGGCGAAAAGCAAAAGAGAAGCTGAAAAAGCATCTTGGTAACAACTACCATAAGTACAAGAATGAGACTAGCTCGCTGAAGAAGCAAGCTCAGCAAGCAACTTCATCAGAAGAACCAGCAGTTGGAAATGATCTCTGCTTTTACTGCAAAAAGCCTGAACACTTCAAAGCAAATTGCCGTTTGCTGAAAGGCAAATCCGCTGAAAAGAAGAAGAAGTTCGAAAGAGCTTTTATTGCTGAAGAAAAGAAGAAGCTTCAAGCAAAAATCGATCCATTGTTCATTGATACTAGCTCCGAAGACAGTGAGGATGAAAGCTCAGACACTGACGATGAAGAAGCCACTCTAGACGTGGAGATTGGCAAAGAAGTTTGTGGCATAGCTATGGAAGCTTATCCAGATGTGTCAAACTACGAGTTCTGCCTCATGGCCGGTCAGGTAAACAACCCTACCTCTGACTCAGACTCAGAAAGTGAAGACGAGATTGATCTTGACAAGATTCAAGGAGAAATTGAAAGATTTGAGAAAACTCTGAGCAGACAGCAAGAGAAACTACAGATTGCTGAAACTCTGACCAAGCAGACTACTGCAAAGTATGTCTTGCTGAAGGAAGAGACAGAAGAAAAGGATGCTGAAATAAGGCATCTTAAGAAGTTGATTGCTGAAGCTATAGAGAATAATTCTCAAATGACATTAGAATTGGAAGAATAAAAATCAATTTCAATCTTATGCTGACGCGAGTAATACGCTGACTGAACTAAACTCTTATTTGAGAGATCCATCTCAGAAAGAAGGTTTAGGTGCAACGTATGAAGGTGATGACGTAGAAATCTTGAGTAAAGACAAATCACCGATTTCCTTCGTACGTGCTACTGATAGTGGTCAACCAGAACTCTATCAGTTTGGTCAATCTAAGGTTGCTAAAACATGCAATCAAGTACCTACGACCATAAAGCCCGCTGTTGCTACTCAAAGTAACAAGACTTTAAAAGGAAAACAGGTTGCTGTGACGCAAACTGAAAAGAAGAAGGATGATGTGAAGCATTCCGCCAAACAAGTTGCTGAAAAGCAATTTGTTAAGTCAAAGACAAGATTACTAAAAGTAATCAGAAGACCTTTGCTGACAAACCTGAATCAAGTAAGGTTGCTGACACAAAAGCTCAGCATTCTCCGAAAAGTGGACTCGGTTTTAAAACCAAGCAAAGTCAACTTTTTCACGAGTATAAGCAAAGTCAGCAAAGATACTTCAAAGAGATGAACAAAATCAAGCCTAAGAGTTCTGAAAAGACTCTAAATGCTAGGGCTAGAAGGAACCTTGCAAGAAAAGAACTTACTGAAAAGTATGTTCAGCAAAAAGGTCAACCGAGCAAGACACCACATCAGAAAGTGGACTTGATCAGCACGAATCAAAAGTCTTTCATCTCAAAACCTCCTAGTTCCTCAGCAAGTAGAAAACAAGTCAAAGTTGAAAAACTTAAGACTTGGGTTTCCACTGGACGCATTCTTGAACATGTTAATGGACATCCAATATTGGATAATTAACTTGTTTGCTCTTGATTGTGCAGACTTCAGCCACGGAGACAACGATGCAATCTGGCACTTTGACAGTGGTTGTGGAAAGCACATGACGGGGAACAAGAATAACCTTATAAACTATAGACGGTGGTCTAAAGGTCCAACAATAAGGTTTGCTGGTGGAGGCTCTGGTTCTACAAAACGCTATGGTGATGTGAAGTTAGGATGCATAACCATTACTGGTGTTCTTTATGTCAAAAATCTTAAGTTTAACCTTTTCAGCATGAGTCAGTTTGCTGACAAAGGATACTTCATCAAAATCAAAAGTGATGAATGTAAACTTATAGATTTCGAGACTAAAAAGGTAATTATGATTGCAAGAAGATCAGGAGGCTTGTACACCGTAGATTGGTCTTCAGCAATCGTTGAAAAATGCCTTGTCTCAGATCACGATTGCCTTGCTGAAAAAGCATGGTTATGGCATAAACGAACAAGTCATCTAAACTTCAAGACGCTGAATAAGCTGTCTAAAAAGGCACTTGTAGTTGGATTACCTAAGGTTACTTTTAAGAAGGATGGTGTTTGCAATGCATGTCAGCAAGGAAAGCAAACCAAATCTTCTTTCAAGAACAAGGCAGTACCGTCAACTACAAAACCTTTACAACTCTTGCACATGGACTTGTTTGAATCTTCTTCAACAAGCTATGCTGGTAAGAAGTATGGTCTGGTCGTGGTGGATGACTATTCAAGATTCACTTGGGTAGTATTCATCAAGCACAAATCTGAAACTAAGATTGAAATACCTAACTTGCTGAATAAGCTTGAAGTCATGAAAAATGACAAGGTAAAAGTCATAAGGACAGACCATGGTACTGAGTTTGTAAACTAGTACATAACTGAGTATTGCACCTCAAAAGGCATACAACATCAGTTATCCTCAGTAAGGACACCATAGCAAAACGGTGTTGCTGAACGGAAGAATCGTACCCCGAAATAAGCCGCAAGAACAATGCTTGCTGACACTGAAATAAGTGAGGCTTACTGGGTTGAAGCGATTAATACCGCCTGTTACACTCAAAACAGATGTTTGATTACTAAGGAATACAACAAAACTCCTTATGAATTGTTTGTTGGAAGACCTCCTAATATCACTCATCTAAGAGTATTTGGTTGCAAGTATTTCGTTCTTAATAACGGTAGAGAATACCTACGAACATTTCAACCAAAGGCAGACGAAGCGATGTTTCTCGGTTACTCCTTGCATAGTAAAGCTTATAGAGTTTACAACAAAAAGGCACAAAAGATCGAGGAATCAGTGCATGTTGTATTCTATGAAAAGACACAAGGAGTGCCTGCTGAAGAAGAAATATCAGAATGTATGAAAAAGTTAATCATACATGAGCAAAGAACAAAATCTAATGCTAGGCAAATCAAGTCAATTGATCTAAATGATGATTCAGACAATGACTCTCCTCCCCCAAGTCATCACAAGATAATTATAGTTCACGACAAGGAATTTCCAGCAAAAGACGCAGTTGCTCCGGAAGTTGCTGAAACTACGCAACCTCCAGTGCCTACTGATGAACTACCACAATCAAGCAATGCTGAACAAGCAGTTGGTGATGAACCAATCTCAGCAGAGACACAAAATCCCAGTAGTACTGAACAAGTACATACTGAAGAGTCACATGCTAATGAGCAAACATATCCAGATCCAACAAGCAGAAAACCTGTTAATAAATGGATTAGAGATCATCCCTCTACGGATATGATTGGTGATATTAATAAACGCCAAGTGACTAGATCCAAAGCATCTACTACTCATGGACTTGCTGAAGAAGCAACTGTCGTAGAAGTAGAATCATTGTTCTCTTGTTTTGTTTCAGAAATTGAACCTAAAACCATAGAAGAAGCTTTAAAGCATTCTGAATGGATAAAGGCAATGCAAGAAGAACTGGATCAATTCGAAAGGAACAAAGTCTGGAAACTTGTCCAACTTGCTGAAGGCAAGAAAGCTATTGGTACAAAGTGGGTGTTCAGAAACAAGCTGAGTGAGTCTGGTGAAGTAACAAGAAATAAAGCACGTTTAGTTGCTCAAGGTTACTGTCAGACTGAAGGATTGGACTATGATGAGTCTTATGCACCAGTTGCAAGATTGGATGCAATTAGGCTTTTCTTGGCTTTTGCTGCTCACAATGACTTCATTGTTTACCAAATGGATGTTAAAAGTGCATTCTTGAATGTTGAACTTGCTGAAGAAGTCTACTTAGAACAACCCCCTGGCTTTGAACTTCCCTCAAAAATCAAGATGGTATACAAGCTTCAGAAAGCTGTATATGGTCTAAAGCAAGCACCAAGAGCATGGTATGATACCTTGGCTAAGTTCTTGCTGGAGAATGGTTTCAAGAAAGGTGAAATTGACAAAACCTTATTTACCATGAACCATGATGGTAAAATACTCTTAGTTCAAATTTATGTGGATGACATAATTTTTGGATCTAAGGACAAGCAACTTTGTGATGATTTTGCCAAACTCATGACAAACAAGTTTGAAATGAGTATGATGGGAAAATTGAATTATTTCCTAGGATTGCAAGTCAAGCAACTCAAAGATGGAATATTCATAAATCAGGCAAAGTATGCAAAAGAAATGCTCATAAAGTTTAGGATCAAAGAGGAAGAGAAACCTGAAAAGATCCCTATGAGTGTTGGTACCAAATTGGGCTATACTAAAGAAGATAAACGTGTTGAAGAACACAAGTATAGGAAGCTCATTGGTTCCTTGTTGTATTTAACAGCAAGTAGACCTGACATTCAGTATGCTGTTTGTGTGTGTGCAAGATTCCAATCTGATCCAAGAGAATCACACTACAAAAAGGCAATCAAGATACTGAAATATGTCAAAGGCACAGTCAATGTTGGATTATGGTATCCTAAAGATTCTGGACTAGAATTGGTTGGTTATTCTGATGCTGATCATGGAGGATCAACTCTTGATAGAAAAAGTACCTCTGGAACTTGTTAGTTTTTGGGTACTAGATTAATATCATGGTTCAGCAAAAAGCAAACCTGTGTTGCCAATTCATCCACTGAATCTGAATACATTGCAGCTGGTTGTTGCACAGCTCAAATCCTATGGATTCAGCAACAATTAAGAGATTATGGTATTTCTGCAAAGAAAACACCAATCTTTTGTGATAATACAAGTGCTATTGCTATCACGCAAAATCCTAAATTTCACTCTAGGACTAAGCACATTGATATTAGACATCATTTCATTAGAGATCATGTGGAAAAAGGATATATTGAGGTTGTGAAAGTAGGCACTGATGATCAACTTGCTGACATCTTTACCAAGCCCTTACCAGATAATAGGTTTGCAATGCTAAGGTATAACCTTGGATTGATTGAACTACCTCAATAAAGGGTACATTTGGCAAAATGCTGAAACAGGTATTCAGCAAGCCAAAGTATTCTTACTTAAAAGCTCCGTCCACTAATTTCTTCTAAGAAATGATAGGTCACTACATGATTGCTGAAACAAGCATTCAACAAGTAATTCCTTCAAAACGGGTATTTGTTAGGAAACTTGATCACTTGCTGAGACAGGCACTCAGTAAGAGAAAAACCTTAAGGATTGCTGAAACAGGCATTCAGACAATCAAAGATACTGAAACAGGTATTCAAGTATCAAGGGAATATTCTGAGACGGGAACTCAGAAAAAGAGCAAAACACATTTCTCAGATTTTACCAAAGGATATCTCAAGTACAAAAGAATTTAATGATACGGGAAATCAGAAATATCTTTTAAACTTAAGAAAAAATGAGATATCTAAGTAAGGGGGAACTTTCAGCAAGTAACCAGGCTATTTATGCAAACTCGCTGAAAAGATTCTTGTCTATTTCAGCAAGTAATCTAATCCCATAAAACTCGGTAAAATCAATTTGTGACGTTAATCGGGCACATATAAACTCGTAATAATCATGACATGAAATACAATCGTGGCCATTGATTAAAAGGAGTTATTGATCTAACGGTTAACAAAACAAAGAGAAAGAGTGCTCTAACGGTTTTAGTTAGTGGGCCACTACGCATTCAATGCAAAGGCTCCACTAACGCCTTTGTTTCTCTGTTTTACCCTTGCTGAGAACTCAAACCGATTGAGTTTCTCACACATCATAGACACTATATAAAGGAGTTAAAGAAATGACAAATTATTCTCACATTTCCTTTCTCTGCAAAATTTAGCCTGAATCTACTGTACCTCCGGTCAAAAAGCAAACTATCTTTTTTGTACACATTCTCTTCTCTATAAAAAGAAATGGCACCAAAGAGACAGTCCTCCAAGACCTCCAAGTCGTCTAAGGTTGACAGTGCTGAGAAACGCACTGCTCCGGTGACTACTCCGGTATCAAACACAACGAAAGTTGTGTTGAAAAACAATAGAATCTCAGAAAAACCTATGCCTCCTTCATATCTTGACACTGCAAAGTGTGAGATGATGATGCAATGGGGTGGATTTGCAAAAGAGAAGTATATTCGATACTTCTATGAACAAGAACTTGACGGTGACAATGAAGAGGCGCTTGAATTTATCAAGCAACAATGGCACATGCATTTTATAACTGCTCACACTAAGCAAGTGAGTATGTTGGACACAATGGAGTTCTACAATAATGCAGAAATCCAGTCTCTAACTGATAGTAAAGGAGTCACTGAAAAAGTGATCTTTACTAAAGTTCAGAACACGCAAATCGTCCTGAAATGGACTGATTTAGCGGAAATCTTTCAGATTCCAACCACTGGAACTAAAGATGATGTCACTACCACTGATGAAGAAATTGAAGCCTTCTACAGTAAGGTCAGAAATGAGCAAATGAAGAAAGGAGAGATTGCTCCCGCGAATTGGACAAAGCACGTTAAGAGGAAGCATCTATGCCATTCACTTGGTCTAGTATGGAGGAATAGACCAAGTAGGCCTGAGAAGGTGGCCGCTGCTGATGCATATCTATGAAAATAAAATGGAACTTAACCGGGCTAAGTACATTTTCAACAGGCTTGTTGATTGTGTCACTAAGTTCAAGGTTAAGGTGGAAGACAACAAGGTCTCACCTTCCTTTCCAGTTATGTATGGAATAAAGATATGCTATATCCTTGAACATTTCAGGATTCAGCTGAGAAACCCATTGCCAATCAAGAAATTTGTATGCAATGTGGGAAGATCCTTCTACAAGCAGAATGTACCTAAGATTGCTGGCAAGAAACTTGAAAAATCTAAGAAGACAACAGCTGCAGATGTTGTCAGCACAAGTCAGCAAGAAAGGTATACAACAACTGCAAATGTCACCACTCAACAACTTAGAGATTAGACTGCTGTAGATGGTGGTGACAAAGATGAAACTGCTCTAGATGGTGATCATGCTGCCACCACTACTCCTGTTGCAGAAAATGCAACTACTGACGCCTCTGCTGGGAAACTGAAGAAATCTAACAAGAAAAAGAGGAAAGCTGATGATGACACTCAGACTGCAGCGTCATCAGCAAACCCTGTCCCCAAGAGGAAAAGGACAAATAACTCAAGGAAGAAAACACTGGCTCGCAAGTTAGTACCTATTGTCCATGACCTCTCAGACAATTCCCAGACAATTGCTGAAACGCAAGTTCCAGTAGATGTTGACAAGGTAGTTACTGAAGCCTATGTCAGCAACATTGAAGTGTTTGCGGAAGCCTTCAATGATCGACTCAATGTTGATCCTTCTACTGAGAACAGACCACAAGGCAGTGGAAATGAAATTCCTGCCCAAGTCCCGAATATCTACATTGTAGATAATCTAGATGATCAAACTCTGGAACCAGCAAGTGATATTGATGCTGATCTAAGAACTGCGGCACTTGCTGATGCTGCTGAAATGATGGTTGCTGAACAAGCAACTCATCAAGTTGTTGAAGAACCAGTTGTTGAGACAGCAATGGTTCAAGTTCCAGAAGTTGTTGAAGAAACATAAGAAGCATTATTCAACGACGCATCTCTTAATGCTGAGAATACTGGCCCAAGTTCACCAAAGACATCAATTGACAAAGTCCAGCTTGTACTGGAAGCTATAAGCCAACAAATGGAATTGGATATTGAAGAATCATCCAACAAATCAATTGATGTCTTTATGACAAGCAGTGAGCTTAAAGGTCAAGATGCTTCTGCTCAACTTGTCATTTCAGAGACAAGGGAGATTGTTGAAACCGCGCAACATTCTCAAACAAAGCAAGCCAAGAAGTCTGCTGAAGAAACAGTCCCAGAAACTGAAGAAACTGTTAATGCTGAAAGGACTGAGCCACAACCTGTCCTTCTTCAGCAGGTAGATAACTCAACCATCAATAAAACTTCACTTTCTGAAACTTATTCTTTTGCTAATATTATGATATCTATACAGACTTCTAAAGATGCAAGTCAGATGGTTGCTGAAGCCTCTGCACCAGAGTCAACACTTCCTGCTCAGCAGGTACTTAAAGTTTTTGGTAATAAAACTAAGTTTGACAGCTTAGTACTTGTGTCTAACTCATATTTATTTCAGGATGAACAAATGGAGGATGCTACTCAAGCTCCTCAAGGATTGGAAATTGTACAACATGAGCTTGTTGAATCTCAGCAGGTAATTCATGTTTCAGCTTTGAAATCTAAAGCAATTGTCCAAATCTCCTGATCTAAATAATATTCTTTTTCAGGCTCTAAAGGAGACCACTGAAGTGGTGCACATCACTGAAGATTCACAAGTGAGTTCCGAGGAACTTTACTTGTGAACTTCAAGAGAACAACCTTGTCAAGAGTTGCTAAGTCTGTCAGCAACTGGCAAAGGTACAGTGATGATGTCGTTTTTCACCAATTAAATTTGTTTAAAAAGCCAAGGAACACTTACCACTACACAAACAAGAGTGCAATGGCAAGTTGTCCCCGAGTGTCGTTCTCTCGGGACCTAACGTGGCTTTGTTTGTGGTTTTTGCTAGTTATTTCAGACAACGAGTTCAAGTGTTTATAGAATTGCTTTCTTAGAACAAAGCAACGAGAAATCAGATTGTTGTAATCAAGTTTGGAAAACGGTTGGTGGTAGAAATCAAATACACATGCATGGGTTACGAATATGCTCACAAGTTCAGTGCGTAAAACCTTCAATCAAGTCTGCTAAGCAACTCGTCTAGGTAACTTTCAAGACACACATCATAAAAGACCACTATCAATACATTAGAGGTGCTTGTCACTAACACCATTTATCTAGCATGCTGCAAAACTCTAACATACAATCCTATAGCTTTCATTGACCAAGAGTTTGTCACTATACTCAATTCGAATATATTTTATAGGCAACTAAGAATCATATGAAGGAATTTGCAGCAAGATTGAATCACAATCTCATGTAAGCATAAACATAACCCATAGCATGCATATTCTACATTCTACCACCAACACAAAGGATTTAGCTACTCATATTCATCAACATAGACATCAAATCATATGAACTGTAAATAGAATACATCAAATCAAACTACTAGACAAGAGATAATGATACAATGTTACCACCAAGCTGTCACTAATCGGTGGGTATTGATGAAAACCTCTCCGTAGATGAAACAATGGATGCAATCCTATGCCAAAACCTTTAATCCAATCTAAAAATACAATGTAATCTGAGTTTTCTCTGAGTTTTGGGGCTTAGGAGCTCTGCCAAAACGAAGCCAATGTTCAAAAGTATCCAAAAAGTAACTGAAGATCAGATCTAAGAAGGAAAATCAGAAAACGTAACCGCGACTGCCTGGAGAGGCCAAGCGGAGCGCTTGGCAAGCGAAGCGCTTGGGCCCTCCAAGCGCTTCGCTTGGCTGCTGTGCCAAAACTCCTGGAAAATGAAGCGGAGCGCCTGGGCAGATTTTTGCCTTCCAACTCAATCTTTTTGCCCTCGTACGGCCCTCGGGTGCGTTGGACTCATCCTTCTCAATGCTTATTGATGCTCAAACACTCACGAACAAGCCGTGGAGATCAAGGAACTTCAACGGGGCCATTTTCTATCAAAAAAGCTCGTTTTTAGCTCCAAAAACGCCATTTCGTTCCTAAGTGCCTGGAAATGCAGAAAACAATAAACGTGACACTATTCTACAAAACTAACCAAAAAACAAGGCTAAAAGATAGCAAAAGAAGGTAAAAAAGACAAGATGAACGCGTCAAAAATACGTTCATCAAACTCCCCAAACCAAACCTTTGCTTGTCCTCAAGCAACAAACTATCCTAAATGCAACACAAAAGGAGTCTCATGCCAAGTAAAGTGAACTAATCTATTGAATCTACCAAATGCTTATGAACAAAACCAAATGAGCATGACATGCAAGTAGGTTGAAGAATGCCTCGATTGCGAATATACACATTCTCATGTGCACTTGGTTAAACAAAGGGGTCTCTCGTAACATCTTCTACCTGGACCTGGTCAGTGACGACACAATAATGCATGTTATCATACTACAATTGCCCCGTGCCTATGAAACCGAGGGCTTACTACTGTTCACCAAGCGAGACTTTTCCTCAAGAGAGGGCGAACCAATACTGGCTCTCATCAAACGAAGGAGGGTTCCCTTAGAAAGATAACACTCCCCTATTCTACCCAGACTCTCAAGAATGAGCCTCTTTCAACCACTTCTTGAATAGCAAGACGAGGGTGGTCAAGAACAGGCCTTGGACAAAGGCGAAACGAAACGAAAGATAGAATTTACAACTCGATACTTCACAAGGACAAAATATTTACATGACACTTGACACTACGAGACTGCTTTTGGCTTGCAACGACCCTTCTTTTGCTTTTGGGTCTTATTCTTTATTTTCTTTCTTCTTTTTTTTTTTTTTATTTTCTCTTTTTCTTTTCTCTTTTTTCTTCTTTTCTTTTTCTCTTTCTTTTTTTTTATGTAGGGGCAAGCAGCAGTACTATGTGTCAAAAACACCTCCCCAAACCTATTCGAAAGAATAGGTTTGAGCACAAAGACGAAAAAGAAAAAGGAAAGACTCTTTTACAAAGACACCTCCCCAAACCTATTCGAAAGAATAGGTTGGGACACAAAACAAAAAGAAAAAGAAAAAGGAAACTTTACAACGACTCAAAGACGAAAGACAAGATCAATAAGGCAACCCCCTCCCCAAACCTATTCGATAGAATAGGTTTAATACAAGGAATCGGACACCTCACACTACCTCCTTCCTAGGCATTTGGCAATCTCTAATCGAGGTGAAGAACTTGTCGCCTCTTACGTACATAATTACACGGGTTACAACCATAGACTCTAACATGCATCATTTTATAAGGCCATCGTGAACCGCAGCAGAAGAAACACCACTCAAGGTGATGTCGAGACTACTAAGCTTAACTAGTGCACATGCGAATGTGACAAACCAAGCGAGACAAGTCTCAAACTACTTGCGAAGTGATGCAACATATGATCAATGGTCATAAACACTTAGTCTACTCAATAAAAAAGTTCAAAAGACTTGGCAATAAACTCCACACACAACAACGTGCAACAACTAATCTAGGGATGACATGCATGTAAAAATTTGAAAAAACACGACAAATCACATGAACTTGAGTAAAATTAGGCATGTACGAACCACACAAGCATATAGTACTGAAAATCCAATCCCCCCTCCCCAAACCTAAACTTTTGCTCGTCCTCCAGCAAAGAAAAGTTGAATGAAAAGGAAAAATTGGATTGAAAGTACACTTCCCTGAGATAAAGGTTCGTGTCCAATCTCCAATATATGTGTAGTACCTGAAAGGACTCAAGAAACATGTGTAAACGGGTGCACAAAGGTGAGAAGAATGGAAAAAACGAGGAAAATCTGGGTACAGGGTCCAGGCGGACCGCTTGGCGGGAGCCAAGCGGTCCGCTTGTCAAGCGGAGCGCTTGGGAGGCTCCAGGCGCTCCGCTTGAAATTCCAGTAATTTTTTTTTGATTTACTGAAGATTCAAGCGGACCGCTTGGCCCTTCCAAGCGCTTCGCTTGGCTCTGTTTCCAGGTTTTCGATGTTTTTTCCTATCTTAAACACCTAAGGTACCAAGACAAACACTAGACTAACGAATCACGACAAAAGGCACACAGGCCACAACTACAAAAGCAAACTAAGAGTACAAGAGTCATAAGTCACAACATCATACAACCAAATCGAAATGAAAAGAGTTTCAACCAACAATAGTAAACAAGCCAAAATAACGATTATATAAAAATACTACCGATAAATGTGGCCTCTGTCGGCTGGTGTGTCTAGGAGAAGGGGTCGTAGGGGGTGTTAGGAAAGGCACTCCCACTACCACCGGTCTGATCATAGAAAGGATACCCCGGAATTCGGCGAGCTAGGGCATCATGGCGGTTCATCATCTCCTCCTGGTGGGCTCTCCAACGCCTAGTGTCCTCTACTCGAGCGGCTTCCCAACGCTGATCTACACGCCCTTGGAAATCATCCCAACGCTGCTCCTCCATCACACGGAAGTCCTCCCACCTCTTGTCTTCGCGCTCCTCAAATCCCCGGAATTGCTCGGTAAGCTGGGTCAACTGAGCCTCCAACATGGTGGTTTGGACGTTCCCAAACTGATCGACCAAGATCTGGTTGAACTCCGAGAAGTCGAAGCTTCCTTGTCCGGCCGTAGGTGGAGGTGGAGGAGGTGTCACATGGCGCGTAACTCTTGGTTGCATGGGTTCTCCTTGCTGAATGCACCAAGTCCCGAACATCTCATTGTACGTATCAATGTTGATGGATTTCTTTGGCTTCTTGTCCAGTACGAGGTCGGGAACTCCGGCCTCCTTGCACATGCCCGTGATCAAGTTACCAAAGGCAAGCTTCCGGTTTGCATTACGGCGGCGCTTGAATTCCTCGAAGATGACGATGCCAGGAGTGAGAGCTAAATCATGCAAGAGAGCATGGACTAAGACTCCGTAATAGGACTGAACGTCGGAATCATGTGTGCTAGGAATCAGATTGGCTTGAACGAACTTCAACATCATCCTTGCCTCGAAGGAGAGATCGTTGTGGCGCAAAATCCGGGGTGGTTCATCAGGATATTCAAAATCTTCCACGGTAATGCCATTCAGTATCTCCATGGGGTAATGATCAGACTCCCGGTCGTACACATAGAGCTCTGCGGGATCAAATCTCTCGTTGGATGTAGGCTGGCGGTTTGGATCCCGCGCCAGTGGCCTATCCAATCGCATAATGAAGCTAGTGATGCTCAAAGGAGTAAACTTGACCCCAACACCGCGGACGGGAACCTCACCGGTCGGTTCATTGTAGTCCGTGAAGGCAATGTAGAAGTCCTCCACTACTGCTTGGTCCCAATTTGGCATGACCTCGCCATAGTACTTCCACCCTCGCTCAGTAATGACCTTGTTGAGCTCTCTGGCACCATCCAACTCGCTCTCACCAGCCGTGAAGCGAATGCTCCTCTCAGAAATGTACGTGTGCTTGTGGGCATGGAAACTCGCTTCGAATTGCCTTGCCCTCCCCGATTGGCGATACTCGCCGGGTGTGGCCGTTTGTTGGGCACTTGAGGTCCCTTCTCCCCTTGATCTCTTGGTTCTTCTCGATGCCATTGTACCTAGAGTAATCTTATTAGATAACTTCAAGAGACAATGAGAATTAGACTTGACTCCTAGACTCCAATACTCACTCAAGTAATCTCATGGTGAGTTTGAGGGCTTGCTAAAGTTCATATGAAGAAATCGAGAAGCTTTAACACTTCGTTACGATAAATCCATACGAATCTAAACCAAGCAAACAAACTCTCCAATTGAATTACCCAACCAATCCAACACATTCTCATGCAATCACAACATCACCATAATCATAACATAACTCAAATTCAAGGCTAATAATCATCAAACAATTATATAGCAAAAATTTGAGCAATAGAATTCATCATAAATCAAGAGGAGCAAAATTCGAATTTAGACATCACACCTAGTAAGAAACATGCTCAACAATCATCATCAAACTCTAATTCACCAATGCATAACACAATTGAAGCTAATTAAGATAAAATCTCAAATTCAAGAAAGTTAGGGTTCATGAGAGGTACCTTTGATTCCTTGTTATAGATGCTTCAAACGTGAAATTTGATCGGTTTAGATGATAGAGGAGGTGATGGGCTTTGTAAAGTGCACATGATTGCAAGAATTGGTGGAGAATTGAGAGAGATTGAGATTTTCGGGGTGTTAAATCGGCAATGGAGGAAAAAAACGAAGTGGGGAGCTTTGATGCACAAGTGTTCCGCTTGGCTTTCCTAAGGAAAGCCAAGCGAAGCGCTTGGCAAGCAGTCCGCTTGGGACCTGCCAAGCGCTCCGCTTGGGACCTGGAGCTCCCAAATCCATTTTTTTCCGACTTTTGCTAAATTTTCACCCCAAAAACCTTATCTAATCAACGAAACAAAATTTTAAACGTGCTCCTAATCTATATGCAAGTACCTATAACCTCGGGTTCCCTCCCGAGAAGCCCCTTCGTTTAAAAGTCATTGGCTCGGTTCTTCACAACTCATGCGGAATTGATTTCGCCTCGGGTACTAAACTTCCCCCTCCAATTGCCTCTCAAAGCATCAATTCCCTGCACATCTTGACGAACATAAAGTGGACCAAAAAATCCTACAAGTTCGTTAGTATCAACATAAGCACATGAATCAACAATGGCTTGCAACGTGTGTTGCTTGCCATTTACCTCAAAGTGACATGTTCAGCGATACATGTCTATGACCATATGCACTTTGTTGATGAAGGCTCTACCCAAGAGAACCACATCCTTGAGCTTAGCAGAAGATGTAGGCATAACGATGAAATTAGTCTTCACCTCTACACCGGCAACCCTCACCGCCAAGTTCTCAATCACACCCAACGGCTTTTTCATGGACCCATCCGCTAATTGCACCATGCATTTCATAGGTCTCAAGCCAGACAAACCCGACTCTTCATACACGTTCAAGGGTATAACATTCACACCCGCTCCCGTGTCTAGAGTTGCCACTATTCCGTCCTTCTTCCCCAAGCCGATTTCAACATCGAAGCTCTCTTGGATGGGCACTTCCACCATATCCACCATCTCATCCTCAGACGATGAGTTTTCTTTCACCTCTTCAACTATCGCATCAGATTGTACGACAACTTCCTCTTCCATAACCACCTTAGGAGTCTCGACCTCCTCACTCACCTTGCAAGTTTCAGTTATCTTGCAACTTGGCACCTCAACTAGTGCATTGTCTCTCACAACCGTGATCTCCACGGGCAAATCAGTCACCACGGTTATGGCCATAGCCTTCTCCGTGTTCCCGGGAAACTTCCCTTGCTCTCTACTAGCCCCCCGATCTATCAACTCTTGCAACTTCTTATGGAGGTTGCTACTACTAGCCTCAAGCTTCTCAAACTGCTGATTGTTAGTAGCTTCATTACGATAGTAATGCTCCATAAACTTATTCGTCTTCAACACAAGATCGTTGAGAGAAGAGACAAGAGGTGAAGGAATCACCCCTCCACCTTGTGGTCCCGAACTAGCAACCTGAGGTGGAGGTGTAGGATTAGAAGGCGGTGCACCTTCATACCAATTGTTCCCATAGCTGAGACGACTTCTATCTTGATTAGGCCCATAGGCATATTGATCCGGGTTATGAAGATAACCACGGTTGCCTTGATTCTGGTACCCACCTCGGGGCCCACGGTTTTGTGGCCTCATATTGCCATATCCTTGCCCGTAGTTCACATCTCCAACTACTTTCTCTCCCTCAGTAGCATACACTTCTTGACGGACATCGTTCGTGATATATTGCTCTCTAGCAAATTCGGAACGGCATAAATAGGCCGGGTGCCCATAGTTCTTGCACACACCACAAACTTCCGTAGAAGGAGAAGGAACGCTTTGTCTCAAAGCTTGCTTCACTTCATGGGCGAACCCATCGAAGACATCTTGTTCTACCACTACCTTGGCCTCACCTCTTTGCTCCTTTTGGAGCACACGAGCCCTCACATTCCGGTTTTGGGAATTCCGGTACATCATGTCCAGCTTCACTTGAGCTTCAGAAGGAAGCAACTCCCCCATACTACCTCCACAAATACTATCCACTTGAGATTGAATCTCGGGATGTAAACCATTGTAAAAGAATTGGAGAAGCTGACCTTTATCATACCCGTGATGTGGGCATCGATGATGCAACCCCATGAATCGATCATAGGCCTCGTGGAAAGGCTCATCATACCTCTGCTCGAAGGAGCTAATTTGGCTCTTCATAGCCATCATCTTGGAAGCGGGGTAGTAACGCTCCATGAACTTATCAAAACAAAGATCCCATGTTGTCAAGGACCCGGCCTCCGAAGTATTAAGCCAAGCCTTTGCACGATCACCTAGCCCCATAGAAAAGACCTTCAAACGGAGATCATCATCCGTAACACCAGCTCCTGGTCGCCCAAGATGGAGAACGAAATTCTCGAGCTCATTCAAGAACCCAATCACGTCCTCATTAGCCATCCCATAGAATTTGGGAAGTTGTTGGAACATGTGATTCTTGATCTCCAAGTTCCTTGTGGCATCATTGAGGACAATTGCTGGTCCTCTAGCCCCTAACGTAGGCTTAGTAAGTGTACGTGTAGGCCGCTCCGCCATTTCACCTTCCAAGAAAACAGATTCAAGAATTGGCTCCAAAAGATAAGAAGAAGACTGTTCCCGAATACCAGAAGTGGAAGCTCTAGATGCTACTTCTTCAAACTCGAGATTCAAATTCCTCCTTCTCCTTTGAAACAAACGATCGATCTCGTCTACAAAAGGTTCAATAATAGGTCTACCCGTTCGGGT
The DNA here is from genome assembly GCA_028274465.1 of Plantago ovata. Classification (NCBI taxonomy): domain Eukaryota; kingdom Viridiplantae; phylum Streptophyta; class Magnoliopsida; order Lamiales; family Plantaginaceae; genus Plantago; species Plantago ovata. The sequence continues at coordinate 47,123,275 of CM051456.1, read as the reverse complement.
TCTAGGCATGCACTCACCTGAAATGAAGAGTAGTGAGTTTCCAAGTCAAAAAAAAAACAAAAGACAGAAATAAGGCAAAGAAGAGATGTTGGCTGAAAAAACCAAAACAAAAACACCAACCAAAGGAGTTAAGTCCCCGGCAACGGCGCCAAATTTATGATGTCGTTTTTCACCAATTAAATTTGTTCAAAAATCCAAAGACACTTATCACTACACAAACAAGAGTGCAATGGCAAGTTGTCCCCGAGTGTCGTTCTCTCGGGACCTAACGTGGCTTTCTTTGTGGTTTTTGCTAGTTATTTCAGACAACGAGTTCAACTGTTTATAGAATTGCTTTCTTAGAACAAAGCAACGAGAAATCAGATTGTTGTAATCAAGTTTGGAAAACGGTTGGTGGTAGAAATCAAATACTCAAGATGCAAGTCAGATGGTTGCTGAAGCCTCTGCACCAGAATCAACACTTCCTGCTCAGCAGGTACTTAAAGTTTTTGGTAATAAAACTAAGTTTGACAGCTTAGTACTTGTGTCTAACTCATATTTATTTCAGGATGAACAAATGGAGGATGCTACTCAAGCTCCTCAAGGATTGGAAATTGTACAACATGAGCTTGCTGAATCTCAGCAGGTAATTCATGTTTCAGCTTTGAACTCTAAAGCAATTGTCCAAACCTCTCCTGATCTAAATAATATTCTTTTTCAGGCTCTAAAGGAGACCACTGAAGTGGTGCACATCACTGAAGATTCACAAGTGAGTTCCGAGGAACTTTACTTGTGAAATTCAAGAGAACAACCTTGTCAAGAGTTGCTAAGTCTGTCAGGAACTGGCAAAGGTACAGTGATGATGTCGTTTTTCACCAATTAAATTTGTTTAAAAAGCCAAAGAACACTTATCACTACACAAACAAGAGTGTAATGGCAAGTTGTCCCCGAGTGTCGTTCTCTCGGGACCTAACGTGGCTTTGTTTGTGGTTTTTGCTAGTTATTTCAGACAACGAGTTCAAGTGTTTATAGAATTGCTTTCTTAGAACAAAGCAACGAGAAATCAGATTGTTGTAATCAAGTTTGGAAAACGATTGGTGGTAGAAATCAAATACACATGCATGGGTTACGAATATGCTCACAAGTTCAGTGCGTAAAACCTTCAATCAAGTCTGCTAAGCAACTCGTCTAGGTAACTTTCAAGACACACATCATAAAAGACCACTATCAATACTTTAGAGGTGCTTGTCACTAACACCATTTATCTAGCATGTTGCAAATCTCTAACATACAATCCTATAACTTTCATTGACCAAGAGTTTGTCACTATACTCAATTCGAATATATTTTATAGGCAACTAAGAATCATATGAAGGAATTTGCAGCAAGATTGAATCACAATCTCATGTAAGCATAAACATAACCCATAGCATGCATATTCTACATTCTACCACCAACACAAAGGATTTAGCTACTCATATTCATCAACATAGACATCAAATCATATGAATTGTAAATAGAATACATCAAATCAAACTACTGGACAAGAGATAATGATACAATGTTACCACCAAGCTGTCACTAATCGGTGGGTATTGATGAAAACCTCTCCGTAGATGAAACAATGGATGCAATCCTATGCCAACACCTTTAATCCAATCTAAAATACAATGTAATCTGAGTTTTCTCTAAGTTTTGGGGTTCAGGAGCTCTGCCAAAACGAAGCCAATGTTCAAAAGTATCCAAAAAGTAACTGAAGATCAGATCTAAGAAGGAAAACCCGAAAATGTAACCGCTGTCAAGCGGACCGCCTGGAGAGGCCAAGCGGAGCGCTTGGCAAGCGAAGCGCTTGGGCCCTCCAAGCGCTTCGCTTGGCTGCTGTGCCAAAACTCCTGGAAAATGAAGCGGAGCGCTTCACTATTCCAAGCGCTTAGCTTGGCTCCTGGGCAGATTTTTGTCTTCCAACTCAATCTTTTTGCCCTCGTACGGCCCTCGGGTGCCTTGGACTCATCCTTATCAATGCTTATTGATGCTCAAACACTCACGAACATGCCGTGGAGATCAAGGAACTTCAACGGGGCCATTTTCTATCAAAAAAGCTCGTTTTTAGCTCCAAAAACGCCATTTCGTTCCTAAGTGCCTGAAAATGCAGAAAACACAAAACGTGACACTATTCAACAAAACTAACCAAAAAACAAGGCTAAAAGGTAGTAAAAGAAGGTAAAAAAGACAAGATGAACGCGTCAAAAATACGTTCATCATACAGAAGGATGGAGTTTTCTGATCTCCATCTTCATCTATCAAATGAGGAAAAGAGATCTTCTCTGCTGAAGCTCGAGACGTTTGCCCACTCCATACTTCCTGAAGACATGTCATATTCTCAGCTAATGAGCTCGAATCTGATTGTTCAAATCAGAGAGAATATGAAGGCAAAATTCAAGAGTGCCTCTCCAGCTGAACAAGCTGTGATGCTCAAGGGTTTATTTGTACCCGTGGTGGCTGATCCCCACCAAATCAATGAGGAAGAGGAAGTATCGAGTGTTGCTCTATACAAGCATCTTGAGCTAGTTATTCTAACTGATGATGATGAAGAGGAAGAAGATGAAAACATCCCTACTGATCCCAGTGATGATGAAGGAAAAGATTCTAAGGACAAGAAAGATGACGACGATGACAATCAAGGTCCAAGTCCTGATGCTGGTTGATGATGTCGTTTTTCACCAATTAAATTTGTTTAAATGCCAAAGAACACTTATCACTACACTAACTAGAGTGCAATGGCAAGTTTTCCCCGAGTGTCGTTCTCTCGAGACCTAACGTGGCTTTGTTTGTGGTTTTTGCTAGTTATTTCAAACAACGAGTTCAAGTGTTTATGGAATTGTTTTCTTAGAACAAAGCAACGAGAAATCAGATTGTTGTAATCAAGTTTGGAAAACGGTTGGTGGTAGAAATCAAATACACATGCATGGGTTACGAATATGCTCACAAGTTCAGTGCGTAAAACCTTCGATCAAGTCTGCTAAGCAACTCGTCTAGGTAACTTTCAAGACACACATCATAAAAGACCACTATCAATACTTTAGAGGTGCTTGTCACTAACACCATTTATCTAGCATGCTGCAAATCTCTAACGTACAATCCTATAGCTTTCATTGACCAAGAGTTTGTCACTATACTCAATTCAAATATATTTTATAGGCAACTAAGAATCATATGAAGGAATTTGCAGCAAGATTGAATCACAATCTCATGTAAGCATAAACATAACCCATAGCATGCATATTCTACATTCTACCACCAACACAAAGGATTTAGCTACTCATATTCATCAACATAGATATCAAATAATATGATTTGTAAATAGAATACATCAAATCAAACTACTAGACAAGAGATAATGATACAATGTTACCACCAAGCTGTCACTAATCGGTGGGTATTGATGAAAACCTCTCCGTAGATGAAGCAATGGATGAAATCCTATGCCAAAACCTTTAATCCAATCTAAAATACAATGTAATCTGAGTTTTTTTCTGAGTTTTGGGGCTTAGGAGCTCTCCAAAACGAAGCCAATGTTCAAAAGTCTCCAAAAAGTAACTGAAGATCAGATCTAAGAAGGAAAATCCGAAAACGTAACTGCTGCAAAGCGGACCGCCTGGAGAGGCCAAGCGGAGCGCTTGGGCCCTCCAAGCGCTTCGCTTGGCTGCTGTGCCAAAACTCCTGGAAAATGAAGCGGAGCGCTTCACTATTCCAGGCGCTTAGCTTGGCTCCTGGGCAGATTTTTGCCTTCCAACTCAATCTTTTTGCCCTCGTACGGCCCTCGGGTGCCTTGGACTCATCCTTCTCAATGCTTACTGATGCTCAAACACTCACGAACAAGCCGTGGAGATCAAGGAACTTCAACGGGGCCATTTTCTATCAAAAAAGGCTCGTTTTTAGCTCCAAAAACGCCATTTCGTTCCTAAGTGCCTGGAAATGCAGAAAACAATAAACGTGACACTATTCTACAAAACTAACCAAAAAACAAGGCTAAAAGATAGCAAAAGAAGGTAAAAAAGACAAGATGAACGCGTCAAAAATACGTTCATCAAACTCCCCAAACCAAACCTTTGCTTGTCCTCAAGCAACAAACTATCCTAAATGCAACACAAAAGGAGTCTCATGCCAAGTAAAGTGAACTAATCTATTGAATCTACCAAATGCTTATGAACAAAACCAAATGAGCATGACATGCAAGTAGGTTGAAGAATGCCTCGATTGCGAATATACACATTCTCATGTGCACTTGGTTAAACAAAGGGGTCTCTCGTAACATCTTCTACCTGGACCTGGTCAGTGACGACACAATAATGCATGTTATCATACTACAATTGCCCCGTGCTTATGAAACCGAGGGCTTACTACTGTTCACCAAGCGAGACTTTTCTTCAAGAGAGGGCGAACCAATACTGGCTCTCATCAAACGAAGGAGGGTTCCCTTAGAAAGATAACACTCCCCTATTCTACCCAGACTCTCAAGAATGAGCCACTTTCAACCACTTCTTGAATAGCAAGACGAGGGTGGTCAAGAACAGGCCTTGGACAAAGGCGACACGAAACGAAAGATAGAATTTACAACTCGATACTTCACAAGGACAAAATATTTACATGACACTTGACACTACGAGACTGATTTTTGCTTGCAATGACCCTTCTTTTGGTTTTGGGTCTTATTCTTTATTTTCTTTCTTCTTCTTTTTTTATTTATTTTCTCTTTTTCTTTTCTCTTTTTTCTTCTTTTCTTTTTCTCTTTCTTTTTTTTTTATATAGGGGCAAGCAGCAGTACTAAGTGTCAAAAACACCTCCCCAAACCTATTCGAAAGAATAGGTTTGAGCACAAAGACGAAAAAGAAAAAGGAAAGACTCTTTTACAAAGACACCTCCCCAAACCTATTCGAAAGAATAGGTTGGGACACAAAACAAAAAGAAAAAGAAAAAGGAAACTTTACAACGACTCAAAGACGAAAGACAAAATCAATAAGGCAACCCCCTCCCGAAACCTATTCGATAGAATAGGTTTAATACAAGGAATCGCACACCTCACACTACCTCCTTCCTAGGCATTTGGCAATCTCTAATCGAGGTGAAGAACTTGTCGCCTCTTACGTACATAATTACACGGGTTACAACCATAGACTCTAACATGCATCATTTTATATGGCCATCGTGAACCGCAACAGAAGAAACACCACTCAAGGTGATGTCGAGACTACTAAGCTTAACTAGTGCACATGCGAATGTGACAAACCAAGCGAGACAAGCCTCAAACTACTTGCAAAGTGATGCAACATATGATCAATGGTCATAAACACTTAGTCTACTCAATAAAAAAGTTCAAAACACTTGGCAATAAACTCCACACACAACAACGTGCAACAACTAATCTAGGGATGATTTGCATGCAAAAATTTTAAAAAACACGACAAATCACAAGAACTTGAGCTGACAAAAGGCATGTACGAAACCAAAAGAGCACATAGTACTGAAAATACAATGACCCCTCCCCAAACCTAAACCTTTGCTCGTCATCGAGTAAAGAAAAGTTGACAAGAAAGGAAAAATTGGATTGAAAGTACACTTCCCTGATATAAAGGTTCGTGTCCAACTCCTATAAAAGAGTAGTACCTGAAAAGACTCAAGAAACAAGTGAAAACGGGTGCGCAAAGGTGAGAAGATTGGAAAAAACGAGGAAAATCTGGGTATAGGGTCCAGACGGACCGCTTGGCGGGAGCCAAGCGGTCCGCTTGTCAAGCCGAGCGCTTGGGAGGCTCCAGGCGCTCCGCTTGAAATTCCAGTAAACTTTTTGATTTACTGAAGATTCAAGCGGACCGCTTGGCCCTTCCAAGCGCTTCGCTTGGCTCTGTTTCCAGATTTTCGATGTTTTTTCCTATCTTAATAACCTAAGGCACCAAGACAAAAACTAGACTATACTAATCACGACAAAAGGCACACAGGCCACAACTACAAACACAAAGAAAGCTAACTAAATGCAAAACACTTACCACCTCGGGTTGCCTCCCGAGAAGCGCCTTTGTTTGCACGTCGTTGGCTCGACTCTTCAAGGCTCAATTGGGGTTGAATTCATATTGGGTACTAGACTTCCCCATCAATGCCCTCTTTAATCGCTGAAATCCCTGCACATTTGAACGAAGGAATAGAGGACCAAAGTATCCTATAAGTTTGTTAGTGCAAGTCTTCTCAACACATGAATTAACAATGGCTCGCAACATGTGTCGCTTGCCATCTACCTCAAAACTACATGTACGGCGGTACATGTCAATCACCATGTGCACCTTATTGATGAAGGCTCTTCCCAACAGGACCACATCCTTAAGATTGGCTTCCGAAGTCGGCATAACTATGAAGCTCGTCTTCACCTCAACACCGGCAACTCTAATAACCAAGTCTTCGAGAACTCCCAAAGGTCTCCTCATAGACCCATCAGCAAGTTGAACCATAGCTTTCATAGGCTTCAAACCAGTAAACCGGGATTCTTCATACACATTCATCGGCAAGACATTGACTCCAGCTCCTGTGTCCAATGTAGCCAATATACCATCCTTCGTGCCAAGACCGATTTCCACATCGAAGCTCTCAAGTGCGGGTACTTCCACCATCTCATCCTCAGACGATGAGCTTTCTTCTTCAATATGTGAAGCTTCTTCCTCAACCATAAAGGGCTTAGGCTCCTCGTTAGCAACGCAAGGCTCAGAGATTTTCTTGCTACTTGGAACCTCTACTCGTGCTCCTTCTCTTGTGACCGTGATCTCAATTGGAATATTAGTCACCACCGTGATGGCCATAGCTCTCTCGGTATTACCCAAAAGCTTCTCTTGCTCAGGACTAGCTCCTCTATCAATGAGCTCTTGCAACTTCCTGTTAAGAGAAGAAGTACTAGCCTCCAAGTTCTCAAACCGCTTCTCGTTCATAGCCTGATTCTTGTAATAAGATTCCATAAACTTGTCGGTCTTTTCTACCAAGCTTTGCACCATGGCGACCAAAGAGGATGGAGCATATCCGGGTACCCCATAGTTTACCTCAGCATGTTGACGTTGACTGGCGAATCCTTGCTCATAGTCATCACCACGACCCACTTTCTCTTCAAAAGCCGCTATGGGTTCTTCTCTAGGTTCTTTTGAATGAATCTTGGCTCTTATATTCCGGTTCTGAGAATTCCGGTACATTATATCCAACTTAGCTTGAGCTTGACTCGGAAACAACTCTCCCATGATTCCTCCACAAATGCTATCCACTTGTGCTTGAACACCAGGATGCAAACCATTATAGAAGAATTGGATGAGCTGACCTCCATCGAAGCCGTGATGTGGGCACCGATATTGCAACCCCTTAAACCGATCATAAGCCTCATGGAAAGCTTCATCATACTTCTGCTTAAAAGTGCTGATTTGTCTCTTCATAACCATAGTCTTGGAAGCGGGATAATACCGATCCATAAATTTTTCGAACACTTGAGCCCATGTGGTCAAAGATCCATCTTCTAAGGATCTCAACCAAGCCTTCGCTCTATCCCCAACTCCCATAGCGAAAACCTTCATCCGCAAATCATCATCATTAATTCCATCATCCGGTCTAGGCAAGTAGAGCACGAAATTCTCTAAGTCATTCAAATACCCAATGACGTCCTCATTGTCCATGCCATAGAACTTGGGTAATTGCTGGAAAATGTGTCCTTTAAGCTCCAGATTCCTCGTTGCATCATTGAGAACAATAGCTGGACCACTAGGCCCAACCGTAACTTTTGAGAGTAACTTCAGTGGTTGCTCAGCCATCTCGCCTGAAATCTAGTGCAATCAACACAACACTCATACAAGGATTAGTTCCCGTTAGTGAAACAAAAACCAGAACACATAGAATTAAGCATAAAGAAATAGGGGGAAAGAAATGGGGTGAGAAAGTGATGTTGGCTGAAAAACCAAAACAAAAACACCAACCAAAGGAGTTAAGTCCCCGGCAACGGCGCCAAATTGATGATGTCGTTTTTCACCAATTAAATTTGTTTAAAAGCCAAAGCACACTTATCACTACACTAACTAGAGTGCAATGGCAAGTTTTCCCCGAGTGTCGTTCTCTCGGGACCTAACGTGGCTTTGTTTGTGGTTTTTGCTAGTTATTTCAAACAACGAGTTCAAGTGTTTATGGAATTGTTTTCTTAGAACAAAGCAACGAGAAATCAGATTGTTGTAATCAAGTTTGGAAAACGGTTGGTGGTAGAAATCAAATACACATGCATGGGTTACGAATATGCTCACAAGTTCAGTGCGTAAAACCTTCGATCAAGTCTGCTAAGCAACTCGTCTAGGTAACTTTCAAGACAGACATCATAAAAGACCACTATCAATACTTTAGAGGTGCTTGTCACTAACACCATTTATCTAGCATGCTGCAAATCTCTAACATACAATCCTATAGCTTTCATTGACCAAGAGTTTGTCACTATACCCAATTCGAATATATTTTATAGGCAACTAAAAATCATATGAAGGAATTTGCAGCAAGATTGAATCACAATCTCATGTAAGCATAAACATAACCCATAGCTGCATATTCTACATTCTACCACCAACACAAAGGATTTAGCTACTCATATTCATCAACATAGACATCAAATCATATGAATTGTAAATAGAATACATCAAATCAAACTACTAGACAAGAGATAATGATACAATGTTACCACCAAGCTGTCACTAATCGGTGGGTATTGATGAACACCTCTCCGTAGATGAAACAATGGATGAAATCCTATGCCAAAACCTTTAATCCAATCTAACATACAATGTAATCTGAGTTTTTTCTGAGTTTTGGGGCTTAGGAGCTCTCCAAAACGAAGCCAATGTTCAAAAGTCTCCAAAAAGTAACTGAAGATCAGATCTAAGAAGGAAAATTCAAAAACGTAACTGCTGCCAAGCGGATCGCCTGGAGACGCCAAGCGGAGCGCTTGGGCCCTCCAAGCGCTTCGCTTGGCTGCTGTGCCAAAACTCCTGGAAAATGAAGCGGAGCGCTTCACTATTCTAGGCGCTTAGCTTGGCTCCTGGGCAGATTTTTGTCTTCCAACTCAATCTTTTTTCCCTCGTACGGCCCTCGGGTGCCTTGGACTCATCCTTCTCAATGCTTATTGATGCTCAAACACTCACGAACAAGCCGTGGAGATCAAGGAACTTCAACGGGGCCATTTTCTATCAGAAAAGCTCGTTTTTAGCTCCAAAAACGCCATTTCGTTCCTAAGTGCCTGGAAATGCAGAAAACAATAAACGTGACACTATTCTACAAATATAACCAAAAAACAAGGCTAAAAGATAGCAAAAGAAGGTAAAAAAGACAAGATGAACGCGTCAAAAATACGTTCATCACTGGTGGTTTAAAATTAACAATTGATGAAACTGAACAACAAGACAATCAGCAAGCTGAACAACCACAACCTCAGCATGAATCTCAACCTACTCCTGCTGATGCTGAAAATCAAGCACCTGTACAAGGCGCTGATACTGAAGAAGAATATGCCAGAAAGCGGGCTGCCTTGAAACATGGCAAGAGCCAACTTTCTGATGCCAAGGTCACTGATGCAAACCTTGATGATGAAGATGAAATGGATGAAGATTACCAACGCGCTCTACAAAACAGTCTCATGATCCATGCAAGGCATACGCAGGATTTGGAAATTGGTCAATCTTCAGGAGTAAAACCAAACGAAGTCCCCTCCCTTCCACTTATTACTGGCGAAACTCCAGTAATTGAGTCTCAAACGTTGCCCTCAACAACTACTCAATTAAAACTAACTACTGGCGAAACTCCAGTAATTGAGTCTCAAACGTTGGCCTGAGCAACTACTCAATTAAAACTAACTACTGGTCAAACTCCAGTTGTTGAGTCTGAAGTGTTGCCATCAGCAACCACTCAACCAAAAGGAAATGAAGCTGCTGACATAGGTTCCAAGGTTGCTGACCTTGATGAATCTGAGGATGACGATGATCTATCAGCAAACGAGGATGAAAACTCCAAGAGAGACCCCAAAGTGGTTGAAATTTCTCCTCCTGATTATATAAATGATGTAGACGATGATTTGAGAGGAGAATTGCTGATGAGAGATGATCAGTTTGCTTCAGAACTGAAAGTTCATTCCTTGACCCCAAATCTAGTGTCGTTCCCACGAGTTGAGGAGTTTACTCCTAGAATTTTGGCACTGAAGAAAGTCCATGATGCCTGCAAAGTAGAAGATGAAGCATTGCTTGTTGAGAGCCCACTTGATATTCGAAAAATATTGGCTACAGTGATGAGACGCACTACTACTCTTACAATAGCTCAGAAAGACATCAGTCTTTATCATAAAAGCTATGAAGAAGATGTAAGTCAAGCACTCCGGCTCGCAAAGACCGCTCTAGTAAAGGCTCAGACTTTCATGGAAGACAAGGCCGCAACAGAACAAAGACATGACGAGAACATGGTGAGTATTAAAAATGAGTTGTCAAAGATGACTTCTGATCAACAACAAATCATCATGAAATACAACAGCCTAAGTACTCTTGCTGAAAACTGCAATGAGTTCTACTCTCTGCACATCACTCCGATGTTGCAATCCATGTCTAAGGGGGAAAAGAAAGGTACAAGAAAAAGAACCCAAACCCCTCCTACTGTTGATGCGCCATGCCCATAGAACCTCTTGCTGAAAGAGAGAAAAGTTCTAAAAGACAAGCAGAATCTGAGTTAAATTCAGCAAGTCCCAAAAAGAGAAAAACTGCTGCTGAAAGTCATCAAGATCCTGAATGAAGATGATGATGATGATGACAATCAGACAATAGCTCAAGCCATAAGAGCTAGACCAATTACAGCCTTAACTTCGTCTGGCCATTCAAAGCATTTCTGTTCTGACTCAAGATCTTCAGCAAGAGATCAAGACAATGCAAAGTCAAGAAGAAGAAGGCAAAGACAGGAAGAAAAGAGGCTGGCTAGCATTGCTATTGGCTCCGGCATCAAGTATACAAAGACCAACAATGATGAAACCACTCAGAATGTGATCAGAAACGTTCATGGTTGCTGGATCTTAAAGCTGGAAGACTTGCTGGTGAATGAGTTCTTTCCTATAGCCATTTTGAACCAAATGTTCACATGGATTGAACTCAAGGTAAAAAGGAAAGAAAGGGCTGAGTCCCTCCCAAGAAATATTGTTGGGAGATGGTTGAATCTTGAAGTCTCAGTAAGAAGAACTGCAATTGGTAAGTCTATAAGACAAGAACCAGATTTGATAAAACCAGTTGGCATTGCTTATTACTCTGACCCAGTAACCAAGAAAACAAAGAAGAGACTTGGATTGATTCCTTATGAGTACTTCTATCTCACTGCTAAGGATCAAGAAGAAGATCTTCGCTGGCTAAGGAAGATTCATCCTAAAAGCATTTCAAATACACAACTTCTCCATGCCAGCAATTGGGGCATGCATTTGTGGGTAACTCATTACATGGAAATGAATGCTGAAAAGCATCATCATACTGCCGGCAAAAATGCAAGGATTCTTCACTACAAGTCCGTAAGCTACTTGAAGATTACGTAAAGGACTGTATTGAATTCACTACACATGCTGAGAAGAGTGTAAGAGAGATTTTGAGAAAATCCTCTGGAAGAGCTTAACTCTCTGTAATAGTTCTGTTAAAGTTTTTATGTGCTGATTTTGTTTAGTTATCTCTGCTCTTTCCTGTAAACTTCTGAAAGATAACTATCAACAATGAAGCTTTTGACTCTTATTGGTTTTTTATTATGCAATTTACTTATGCTTAATATTTAATTATTCAAGTATGCTTGCATTAATCAACTGATTTATTCAACATCAGAAACCTCTAAAAGGGTAACAATTAATTTATCCATGGATTGCTAACATCAAAAAGGGGGAAATTTGTTAGGAAACTTGTAATTTTGATGAGCAATTAACCATGCTAAATTAAGGAAAGTCCAGTAACTAGTACTCTTAAGGTCCATAGGAATTTAGAATTTTAAGGACATTGTAAAAGAGGAACGTTTGCTGAAGACTTAGAGTAGATGCTAGATAGGTTGGTTTTACCGCTTATGATGTATCTTGTTTTCTGAAAAGAAATACAACCTATTGAAGCATTTGCTGATGATGTAATTTGTTTTTACAAACAAACTATTGAAGAATTTAGAACCGCTCAGAAACTTGAAGAATTCGAAGATCTGAAGACTAGAAGATTTCTGAAGACTGGTATCTACAAAGGCACATGTTGCTCAGAAAGTGGAAACTTCAGCAACAGCATTGCATAAGTGAAAATCTAAACGACAGAGTAGGTTGTGCTTGCTGAAACTGAGACTGACCACTTGTTGATGGAACATATGTGACCTCTTGCTGAAAGTACTTGTATTTGCGCTCCAATGTTACTGTTTGAATTTCATTCAAAAGAGCATTAAATGCAAAGCATGCACGCGAAGGACATGAAGACTAGAAGACAAACAAGGACGCTGCTGAAAGTACAAAAGCAAGATAGTGACATTTTAAAGAACAAAAGCCTTAGAATTTGAAATTCAAACGACTCCTTATTTTCACTATAAATAGAGGTCATCCGGCAAAGAGTTGAAGTGTGTCAACAACGTGATCATACTCTCACTTGTGTTAAAACTCACATACCCTTCAATACTCTTACTGCCATTGATCCGTTCCAAGACTTAAAGCTTGAAAAAGCTACTTGTGAAGAAGTAGAATTTACACGACTAAGAAATTAGTTAAGTGTTCTTTCTTTCTTTCGAACAAGAACAAGTCTTGACACCAGAAACAATCAAACTTGTTTACTGCAAAGTATTCAAAGTTTTGTTTCTTAGATCACTTGTTGTAACTGAATAAGTTATAATTAAGTTATCTCATCCCAAACCTCTCTAACTGAAAATACACCCTTTGAGACGTGATATTCAGGCCGAGTTTGGTGGAGAACAAGGTTACGTTCTCTAGTTAGGTTGGAGACGAAGAAAGTGTGCTTTGGTTTTTGTTTGGATCGCTCTAGATAGGTGTTGTAAGGAACCTCAATCTTATCTTAGTGGATTCAGTCCTAGAGAGGACAAAGTGGATTAGTTGAGAGATTACGCCACTCTCAGATACCACTATAAAAGTGTTTGTGTGATTTACTTACTGTACTTGGTTTTCAGCAAATCATATCTATCTGTACACAGTCACTCACATCACTTGCTGAAACCTTCATTTACTGAAAGAGCACTTATTGTATCAAAGACTTCCGCTCTCTGATTTTAAGTATCAGCAAACCTAGTTACTGTGAAGTAACTTGCGCTTGCTGAGAAAGTTAAGTATCAGCAAACTCATTACTGTAAAGTAATAAGCACTTACTGAGAAAGTTTTTAAACGACGAAAGTTTGAAAAGACTATTCACCCCCCCCCCCCTAGTCTTTCCTTGTTGTTTAAAGGGACCAACAATGTCCTTCGCGTGCATGCTTTGCATTTAATGTTCATTTGAATGAGATTCAAACATGAACGCTGGAGCGCAAATGCAATTACTTTCAGCAAGGAGGTCACATATGTTTTTCAGCAAGTGGTCAGTCTCAGTTTCAGCAAGCAAAACCTACTCTGTCGTTTAGATTTTCACTTATGCAAGCTGTTGCTGAAGTTTCCACTTTCTGAGCAACATGTGCCTTTGTAGATACCAGTCTTCAGAAATCTTCTAGCTTTCAGTCTTCGAATTCTTCAAGTTTCTGAGCGGTTCTAAATGTTTCAATAGTTTGTTTGTGTAAACAAAGTACATCATCAGCAAACGCTTCAATAGGTTGTTTTTCTTTTCAGAAAACAAGATATATCATAAGCGGTAAAACAAACCTATCTAGCACCTACTCTAAGTCTTCAGCAAACGTTCCTCTTTTACAATATCCTCTAAAATTCTAAATTCCTATGTGTAAGAAAATACGATCAGAGTTACCCCTAGGGTACGCAGCGGAATTTCAAAAATTTTCTTAACGTACAGGTTAATTGATTATGTATATGCCGTATATATGTAAACACGTCAATTAGAAGACTAACCTTACTTCCAAAGCAGCTTCCAAGTCTTCGTAATAATCCGGTGTATCTTCTCCTTCGTCGAAGTCGAAGATATCTGCAATACTCTGATTATCTGCAAGACAATAAGAGTTAGTTTCCAGCTCCTAGAACCTCAACCTTGGTATCCACGGATGAACAGCCTATCGGAAGAATGCTAGGATATTCTTTGTGTGACCAAGAAGACGGGGCGGCGATTCCTCCGGCAAGGTGGCGCGCGCGTGGCTATATAGAGGAGGGGAGAGTTTTTATTTTCTCTAAGAAAATTGGGTATTCAACTGTGTGAATGTCTATTGAACTGTGTGTTAAAAAACTCTCTAATAGTCTATAATATATAGTAGTCAATAGAAGCCTAAAGCATAAGCAATTAGACTTCATAAAGGAATACGAATCTAATTCTTATCGCACTAGGAAACCAATATCAAGTCTAGATTCATTCCCTATCAAATTAAAACTCAATCAGGAAAATCTAACTTATCCCTTGGACTTCTAATAGAGGAAGGAGTCGAACTCCTTCCCCTATCACATCTACGCGCGCGCGCGCTCTCCCAGGGGTAATAGGTGGGTCCCGATTTTGGGACCCACTTATAGTTCTAAGGCAATTCAAACTCCAAGTAGATTTTGCCCATGTGCATATGTTAATTCTAAATTAACATATCTTTCAAATCAAACCTCTATTATATTTCCAAAATATAATCTTTAATTGTATTTACATAAAATACAATTAACTAGCCAATTCAATTAATAATTCCAAATCATTAATTGAGCCACCAAATATTATAATTAATTCCAAATCAATTATAATCCATCAATCACAATTAATTCCAAATTAACTGCGATTCCATCTTCAAGGATATTCTGATAAGCTGAATCACCACATAATGTGACCCATAGGGCCTCACTGTATTAAGCAAGTCCCAAACTAGGTAAAATGGAATTTCTAGACGGTTCCATTTGCAATATTAATACATGAGGACGTTTGAGAAGTTTCTCAAATCAAACCCTTTCATTGCGAAGTCTGTTGCGCTCAACGCGGCGATGGTAACGTCCCTTCATCTGACTGACTCGAATGCATCTAGGATCGATGATGTGTCTATCCCAATAATACATCCATGGGCGTCTCAGAGAGTTGCTTGCTTACTAAGATATACTTATGACTATCATAACATATCAATGCACTCGCCAGTGACTTTACCAACACAACTATGAAGACTATGAGCAGTACTCTCATGTGCTACACTTGAGAGATGAATCCTTCACAGAATCACTTATCATCCCCATTTGTATGTAGCCATAATCCTGGATCGTGTCTTAGGTCAACTGCTTATTCAGAGCTGACATCGACGGGTCCACCAAGGATATGGGGCAACAAATGTGATGATAAAGTCCTGTAAGTCCAAAGGACGACTGGCATCACTTCGACAACTTACCGGTTCCCATAGACACTTCGGTGTAGACTATACATCGATGGGAGTGTCCGGTGGGTACTTCCATTGTTCGATAATCCTTCTTCGAACAACTATGCGTAGTTATGAGAACGTTTCTCGATTGTCCAACAATCCGTTCCTTGGCCGTGGGATCGGCTCACACTTGCTCCAACAAGTATAACCTCCACGCATACTAATCTCATCTGGTTCATTCAGACCCCTACATCCGAGATGAACCTGGACTAGGGAGAGTTTGGGATAGATGATAACTCACATAGCTCCCACTATCTGTGTGATCGGTCATCTACCTGAGGGGACATGTTTAATATCAATACAGACAGAAATAGAGATATGACATGCTGCATGCCTGGTGCAATATAAAAATGAAAGCGATACTCAATAGTAAAACAACAAACATATATTATATTACGTTGACCTGTGTAATAGTACATATATGACCTCTATAAGGGCTCCATGCCCTTAATAAGGACTGTCTCTAGGACATATACACTATCAATCTCCCACTTGGACTAGAGCCAGTCACCTTTATGCCTAATACCCAGATTAGCATAATGTCTTAAATGGACCTCCACTGATAAGACCTTGGTGAAAGGATCTGCCACGTTGTCCGTGGTAGAGACACGTTCTATACTAACTTCTCCTCTATCAATAATCTCATGTATAACGTGATATTTTCTAAGTACATGTTTGTTCTTGCTTGTAGATCTAGGCTCCCTAGCTTGAGCGACGGCGCCCGTATTGTCACAATAAATCGTTATTGGACTGGGAGCAGGAACAACCCTCAATTCCTTCAAGAACTTTGAAATCCAGACAACTTCTTTCGATGCTTCTGATGCAGCAATGTACTCGGCTTCTGTGGATGAGTCAGCAACCGTGGCTTGCTTAGATCTCTTCCAACAGATAGCTCCTCCGTTCAATTTGAATACGTATCCTGTATGTGACTTAAAGTCATCAGGATCTGATTCAAATCCAGCGTCGACATACCCAGACATCTTTAAATCTAGTTCTCCACCAAACACCAAGAACATCTCTTTAGTCCGTCGAAGGTACTTAAGAATGTTCTTTACAGCAGTCCAGTGAGGTACTCCTGGATTCTGTTGGTGTCGACAAGTGACACTAAGCGCATATGCCACATCGGGCCTTGTGCAATTCATTGCATACATTATAGACCCTACTGCCGAAGCATAGGGCACACGACTCATTGCATTTCTTTCTTCATCAGTTTTAGGACCATCCTTAACTGATAAGACAATCCCATGCCTAGCTGGGAGAAAGCCTCTCTTTGAGTCGTCCATCTTATAACGCTTCAGTATTTTGTCGATGTACATGGACTGTGTCAATCCTAACATCCCCTTGGATCTATCAATAAAGATCTTGATCCCAAGGATGTAGTTCGCTTCACCCAAGTCCTTCATCGAGAAGGTACTTGATAACCAAACTTTAGTCTCTTCTAGCTTAGTGACATTGTTTCCCATGATCAAAATGTCATCAACATAAATAATCAAGAAAACGACTCCCTTATCGCTGTGCCTAGCGTAGACACATGGATCTTCCTTGCTTCTGATGAAGTCAAACGATTTGACAGCTTCATCAAAACGGATATTCCAGCTCCTTGACGCTTGCTTTAGCCCATAGATGGATCTTTGTAATTTGCATACAGCAGTTGGCCTGGTTTTACTAATAAAACCTTCCGGCTGCCATATAGACCTCTTCCTCAAGGTTGCCATTGAGGAAGGCAGTCTTTACATCCATCTGCCAGATCTCATAATCATAGTAGGCAGCTATCGCAAGTAGAATTCGAATGGACTTCAATTTTGCTACCGGTGAAAAAGTTTCATCGTAATCGATTCCATACCTTTGCGTGTAGCCTTTTGCCACAAGCCTAGATTTGTGCGTT
Source organism: Plantago ovata (assembly GCA_028274465.1). Taxonomy (NCBI): domain Eukaryota; kingdom Viridiplantae; phylum Streptophyta; class Magnoliopsida; order Lamiales; family Plantaginaceae; genus Plantago; species Plantago ovata. The sequence continues at coordinate 47,105,856 of CM051456.1, read as the reverse complement.
TGTACCTTGCCATCGGCATCTGTCTTTCGTTTAAAGACCCATTTGCACCCAATAGGTCTAACCCCTTGGGGCAAGTCTACCAAGTTCCAAACTTGATTCTGGTACATGGAGTCCATTTCCAATTCCATGGCCTCTTGCCATTTGTCTGAGTCAATATCAATTATTGCCTCTTTGTAGGTCTCGGGATCTTCCCGATCTGATAAGCCGACATCAAGTTCACTAATGTCTTCTATCATAAGGCTTTGCTTCTGAGGTCCTTTTAGGATCCTCTTCGACCTACAGAGCTCGGCTGGTTCTGGTGCTTTTCTTTTCTGGCTTCGTGTAACACGAACATTATCAGTGGGTACTGATGTAGCTGGTCGCGCCCCGCGACCCTGTTCCCTTGCGAGAGGCTGCTCTTGTGCTACTTGTTGCACAGGTTGGTTGACAACGGGTTTTATTGGTGTGGTTTCAACTGTTGATCTAATCACACGACTCCAATTGACTATGACATGCCTAGCAAGTGTCATATCATTACCCTTGTCCGCTTTGAAAGCTCCCACTGAACTTGAGTCCAAATCAGAAGATTTAGAGAACTCATGTTCGCGCGTGTCAAAGTCTTGAATTTCTTCAAGTTCTATCATGTCATCTAACCTCTCTTCTTCGAGGTATTCAGCTTCTAAAAACTTGACGTTTCTAGATACGATCACCTTGTGATCTTCAGCATGATAGAATTCATAGCCTCTCGTCTGACGAGGATAGCCTATGAAATATACTTTGACACCCTTGGCATCTAACTTATCAGTGAGCATCAGTTTGACTATCGCAGGACGGCCCCAAGGTCTAACATAGCCCAGTGAGGGCTTCTTTTCTTTCCATAACTCATAAGGAGTTTTCTCCGCTGATTTAGATTGTACACGGTTCAGAATGTAGATTGCAGTTTGTAGTGCATATCCCCACAGATATTTTGGAAGAGTCGAGAATCCAATCATTGATCTTACCATGTCTAACAGGGTTCGATTCCTCCTCTCAGATACACCATTTAACTGTGGTGTTCCAGGAGGATTCCATTGCGATTGGATTCCATTTTCCTTCAAGTAGTCGATAAATTCTTCACTAAGGTATTCACCTCCTCGATCTGATCGAAGAGTGACTATCCTTAGGTTCAATTCATTCTCGACCTCATTCCTTTGAATTTCCCAAAGGTCTCGGATTTATTCTTCATAAGATAAATATATCCATACCTTGAGAAATCGTCAGTAAAGGTAACGAAGTAAGGATAACCCCCAAGCGCATGGACTTTAAAAGGTCCACATACATCGGTATGTATGAGCTCTAAGCAGCGAGTGGCACGAACACCTTGTCCAACAAAAGGTTTGTTCGTCATCTTACCCTTAACACATGATTCGCATGTTCCATATGATTCAAAATCAAATGGTTCTAAGTAGTCCAACTTCCTTAGTCTTTGAATCCGTGTTTCATTGATATGGCCTAGCCGACAATGCCGTAGATAAGATGGATTATTCTTCCTACTCGAAGACGGTTGTTTGTTATGTATTTGAAATAAAGGTAGACTACTTTACAAAATATATAAACCATTCACTAAGCGAGCTTTTTCATAATACTGATCATTTAATGAAAAGTAACAAGTATTATTCGCAAATCGAAAGGAAAAACCCATATTGTCTAACAATGGAATGGAAATAATATTTCTTATAATGGATGGAACAAAATAAACATTATCAAGTTCTAAACATTGTCCCGAAGGTAAATCTATCTTGCTGCGTCCAACGCGTTTGGCTTCAACTGGATTGCCGTTCCCAACATGCAAGTCGATTTCACCTTGCTTGACTAGCCTGTGATCAATTAGCCCTTGCACATTATTACAAATATGTGAGCCACATGCTGTATCTAATACCCAACCATTGGAGTCAAAAGTAGTCATGTTCATTTTAATAACAAACATACCTGAGCCAGAAGCCGGTGGCTTCTTAGCTTGATCTGCCCTAAGCTTACGACAATATTTCTTCCAATGTCCTTTCTGCTTACAGAAAAGACATTCATCTGTGCGCACCCTTCCGCTTCTATTGAACTTCCTTTTCTGGTTCGGACGCTTAGACTTATCACTCCAAGTGTTAGCCTTGGCTCCCGATTTTCCCTTACCCTTAGCACCTTTATTTCTCGGGTTTGGGTTAGACGGTTGCCCAACAAGCATGATCGACTTTTCCTTCATAGGAAGAGTTTGATCATATGTCTTCAGCAGATTATGAAGTTCAGGCAGTGTTACGTCCTTCGCATTCATCGTGTAGTTAATGATGAACTGCGAATACGAACTCGGCAATGATTGAAGGACAAAGATCACCATGATCTTGTTCTCTAGCTTAACGCCGGCATCGACAAGCTTTTCAAAGAGACCAATCATTTTGAGAACATGCTCAGACATGTTCCCTCCTTCACTGAGCCTGCATCTGTGTATCTCTTTGATCAAATCAAATTCAACACTTCTAGCTGTCGTCTTATAGAGCGACTCAAGATGCTTCAGCATCTCATACAGCAACATGCTTTCATGTTGCCTCTGCAGCTCATTGCTCATTGCCGCCAGCATAATACAGTTCGTGGATCTAGTATCCTCAAGATGCTTATCAGACTTTGCCTTGTTGGCACGATTCCAAGCAGCAACCTGATCGGCAGTCTGATTTTCGGGGCACACGGGAATGACCTCGTCCAAGACGTACTCAATCTTTTCGTACCTCAGCACCAAAAGTATATTCCTGATCCAATCTAGGAAGTTTGGTCCAGTCAAAATTTGCTTCTCTAAGACAGCACGGAACGAGATACTCGCCATTTCTAATTTCCTAAGGAGAACTAATATGGAACGAAAATAATAAATCAACTATTGAAATATTATTTCTAAATACACAGTCAACATAACTAAACAACAAGGTCCTTTAGCTGTTTAGCTCCCACTATTTTCACATATGCTTGCCCCCATAACAAGCATACGGGTAATGTCCAACAAGTTACCGTAGTGGCCAAGATCCAAATCCATACTATGCTATACCTCAATGGGGGCTGGTCGCATAGCATAATATGACCGGTAGGACTATCCAATTGCGTCACGCAACTCTTGGTTGTTAAATCTAATTTAACCGGATGCCCTACATACTGTACCTATCGAGGTCGCTAGATACAATATGCAGTAAGTCATAACCATAGGCTTACTCTAATCTGACGATCACTGCGAGTCTGTAAGACGAGGTCGTCAATACAAGAAAACGCAATGAATTAAAGCACCCTATGGAAAGCATCTCAGAAATACATACATATATATATTTCTGTACTTATATTGGTTGGGGCTTGTCGCTTGAGGTTTGTTATCAGTCATCTACAAATAAATAAGGGCGCCGCCTACCCATCATGCATGAGCGGTCTACACGTAATGGATGTCGCCTATCCATTCTAGTTCTAAACGCGGTCAAGCACATAATGGGTGCCTCCTACCCATACATAAAATATGCGGTCCGACATATAAGAGGGCGCCGCCTACCCTCGCATGCATAGCGGTCGAACGGAAAGTAAAATACTTGGTATTTAGACATGCATTGTCAAACAATAGCATATCGAGCAAACAAAACAAGTAGTAGCCTATGTGGATGCCAAATGACTTCATAATTTCATTATGAAAATTATAATCCCATACTTATAATCTCTATGAAATAATTGAAAATTTGGACTAGATTGAAAAATCGAAAATTCTATTGACCAAGTAGCAATTTTCGAAAACCCGAAGGACTTAATTGTAATTTTTGAAACCTTGGAGGTGTTAAATCTAAAATTCAAAAGTAGAAGGACTAATTTGCAATAAACAATAAATTGATAAATTACAAATAAGCCCTTTAACTTTATACTAATTAAATTTAACCCCTCTAGTTAAAAACAATTACAATTAAATCATATTTATATTCTAAATATAAAATTCAATCCTCAAAATTTTCAAAATTCGATTTTGGGTCCAACCCGGGAAAATATATATATATTAAAACATGGGACGGGTCCCGTCCCCTACCGTGCCTGCGGCCGCGGGCGCCCGGCGCCTGCGGCATGCAGGCACAGGGGCCGCGGTAGCAGGCGCCAGGCGACCGCGGCGCACGGGCGCCTGCATCCCGCAGGCACCCGGGTGACCGCGGCACGCGTGCGCCAAGCGCCTGCGCCGCGGGCACGGGCCCCTGCGGCTGCAGGCGCGGGGCGCCTGCGTCCCGCAGGCGACGCAGGCGGCCCGGTCGAAAATATATATATATATAAAGTTTTTTTTTTTTTTTTGAAAAATATAAATTCTAAATTTATATAAAAACAAAACTTTTGAAAATCGAATTAATCATAGAATCAATTGCATCCACATATCTACAAAATCATACAATATATATACGTATATACGTAATCAATTAACCTGGCTCTGATACCACTGTAAGAAAATACGGACAGAGTTACCCCTAGGGTACGTAGCGGAATTTCAAAAATTTTCTTAACATACATGTTAATTGATTATGTATATGCCGTATATATGTAAACACGTCAATTAGAAGACTAACCTTACTTCCAAAGCAGCTTCCAAGTCTTCGTAATAATCCGGTGTATCTTCTCCTTCGTCGAAGTCGAAGATATCTGCAATACTCTAATTATCTGCAAGACAATAAGAGTTAGTTTCCAGCTCCTAGAACCTCAACCTTGGTATCCACGGATGAACAGCCTATCGGAAGAATGCTAGGATATTCTTTGTGTGACCAAGAAGACGGGGCGGCGATTCCTCAGGCAAGGTGGCGCGCGCGTGGCTATGTAGAGGAGGGAGAGTTTTTATTTTCTCTAAGAAATCTGGGTATTCAACTAGACTTCATAATGGAATAAGAATCTAATTCTTATCGCACTAGGAAACCAATATCAAGTCTAGATTCATTCCCAATCAAATTAAAACTCAATCAGGAAAATCTAACTTATCCCTTGGACTTCTAATAGAGGAAGGAGTCGAACTCCTTCCCCTATCCCATCTACGCGCGCACGCGCGCTCTCCCAGGGGTAATAGGTGGGTCCCGATTTTGGGACCCACTTATAGTTCTAAGGCAATTCAAACTCCAAGTAGATTTTGTCCATGTGCATATGTTAATTCTAAATTAACATATCCTTTCAAATCAAACCTCTATTATATTTCCAAAATATAATCTTTAATTGTATTTACATAAAATACAATTAACTAGCCAATTCAATTAATAATTCCAAATCATTAATTGAGCCACCAAATATTATAATTAATTTCAAATCAATTATAATTCATCAATCACAATTAATTCCAAATTAATTGCGATTCCATCTTCAAGGATATTCTGATAAGCTGAATCACCACATAGTGTGACCCATAGGGCCTCACGGTATTAAGCAAGTCTCAGACTAGGAAAAATGGAATTCCTAGACGGTTCCATTTGCAATATTAATACATGAGGACGTTTGAGAGGTTTCTCAAAGCAAACCCTTTCGTTGCGAAGTGTGTTGCGCTCAACGCGGCGATGGTAACGTCCCTTCATCTGACTGACTCGAATGCATCTAGGATCGATGATGTGTCTATCCCAATAATACATCCATTGGCGTCTCAGGGAGTTGCTTGGTTACTAAGATATACTTATGACTATCATAACATATCAATGCACTGGCCAGTGACCTTACCAACACAACTATGAAGACTATGAGCAGTACTCTCATGTGCTACACTTGAGAGATGAATCCTTCACAGAATCACTTATCATCCCCATTTGTATGTAGCCATAATCCTGGATCGTGTCTTAGGTCAACTGCTTATTCAGAGGCGACATCGACGGGTCCACCAAGGATATGGGACAACAAATATGATGATAAAGTCATGTAAGTCCAAAGGACGACTGGCATCACTTCGACAACTTATCGGTTCCCGTAGACACTTCGGTGTAGAGTATACATCGATGGGAGTGTCCGGTGGGTACTTCCATTGTTCGATAATCCTTCTTCGAACAACTATGCGCAATTATGGGAACGTTTCTCGATTGTCTAACAATCCGTTCCGTGGCCGTGGGATCGGCTCACACTTTCTCCAACAAGTATAACCTCCATGCATACTAGTCTCATCTGGTTCATTCAGACCCCTACATCCGAGATGAACCTCGACTAGGGAGAGTTTGGGATAGATGATAACTCACATAGCTCCCACTATCTGTGTAATCGGTCATCTATTCGAGGGGACATGTTTAATATCAATACAGACAGAAATAGAGATATGACATGTTGCATGCCTGGTGCAATATAAATATGAAAGCGATACTCAATAGTAAAACAACAAACATATATTATATTACGTTGACCTGTGTATATTCCCTCTATAAGGGCTCCATGCCCTTAATAAGGACTGTCTCTAGGACATATACACTATCACTATGGACCTTAAAAGTACTAGTTACTGGACTTTCCTTAATTTAGCATGGTTAATTGCTCATCAAAATTACAAGTTTCCTAACAAATTTCCCCCTTTTTGATGTTAGCAATCCATGGCTTAATTAATTGTTACCCTTTTAGAGGTTTCTGATGTTGAATAAATCAGTTGATTAATGCAAGCATACTTGAATTATAAAACAGTAAGCATAAGTAGATTGCATAATCAAAAACCAATAAGAGTCAAAAGCCTTATTGCTGATAGTTATCTTTCAGTAAGTTTACAAGAAAATTCAGAGATAACTACACAAAATCAGCAAACAAAACTAAACAAAGCTTTTACAAGGGACTTAAGCTCTTTCAGCAAAAGATTTTCTCAGAATCTCCCTTACACTCTTCTCAGCAAGTGCAGAAAATTCAACACAGACCTTTTCGTAATCTTCAAGTAGCTTACGGACTTCGAGCTGAATGATCGTTGCGTTCGTGCAGGCGGTATAATGATGTTTTTCAACATTCATTTCTTTGTATTGCAACACCCACAAGTGCATGCCCGAATTGCTAGCATGGAGAAGTTGTGTATCTGAAATGCCCTTGTTAGCATGAATCTTCCTTAACCAGAGAAGATCTTCTTCTTGATCCTTAGCAGTGAGATAGAAATACTCAATAAGGAATCAATTCATATTTCTTCTTTGACTTCTTGGTTATAGGGTCAGAGTAATAGGCAACATCAATTGGTTTAATCAGTTCAGGTTTTTGTTTTACTTTCTTGCCAATTGAAGTTCTTCTTACCAAGACTTCCAGATTCAGCCATCTCCCAGCTATGTTTCTTGGGAAGGGAGGAGGATCCCTTTCTTTTCTTTTCACCTTCAATTCAATCCAAGTGTACATTTGATTCAGTACAACTGTTGAAAAGATATCATTTACCAATAAGTCTTCCAGCTTTAAGATCCAGCAACCATGAACATTTCTGATCACATTTTGAGTAGTTTCCTCATTGATGGTCTTTTTGTATTCAATGCCGGAGACAATGGCAATGCTGGCTAGCCTCTTTTCTTCCTGTCTTTGCCTTCTTCTTCTTGACTTTGCATTTTCTTGATCTCTTGTTGAAGATCTTGAGTCAGAAGAGAAATGTTTTGAATGGCCAGACGGAGTTAGGGCTGTAATTGGTCTATCTCTTATAGCTTGAGCTATAGTCTGATTGTCATCATCATCATCATCATCTTCATTCAGATCTTGATGACTTTCAGTGTGACAGTATTCATGAGTTTCAGCAGAAGTTTTTCTCTTTTTCGGATTTGCTGAATTCAACTCAGAATCTGCTTCAGCTTGTCTTTTAGAACTTTTCTCTCTTTCAGCAAGAGGTTCTATTGTCAGTGGCGCTTCAGCAGGGGTTTTCTTTCTTGAAGATTTCTTTTGCTTATCTTCCCCCTTAGACATGGATTGCATCATTGGAGTAATGTGCAGAGAAAAGAACTCATTGCAATTTTCAGCAAGAGTACTTAGGCTATTGTACTTCATGATAATTGCCTGCTGATCAGAGGTGAGCTTTGACAATTCTTGATTGATACTCACCAAGTTCTCCTCATGTCTGCGCTCATTTTCGACTTTTTCTTCAATGAAAGTCTGAGCCTTTTTCAATGCCGACTTTGCTAGTTTGAGTGCTTGACTGACATCTTCTTCATAGCTTTTGTGGTGTAGACTTATGTCTTTATGAGCTATGGTAAGAGAAGTAGTGCGTTTCAGCACAGTAGCCAGTATTTTACCAATGTCAAGCGGACTCTCAGCCAGCAGTGCATCATCTTCTGCTTTGCAGGCTTTGTGGATTTCCATCAGTGCCAAAATTCTTGGAGTAAAATCCTCCACATGTGGAAACGGCACTAAAGTCAGGGTCAAGGAATGAACTTTAAGCTCAGTGGCGAATTGATCATCTCTAGTCAGCAAATGGCTTCTTATATCATCTCCTACATCATGTTCATCATCAGGAGGAGGAATTGTGACCACAGTGGATTCACCTTTCTTTGTTTAATCTTCTTGATTTGCTGAGAGATCTTCTTCGTCATCAAATTCATCAAGGCCAGCAACCTTGGTTCCTAAATCTATAGCTCCATTCCCTTTTGGTTGAGTGGTTGTTGATGGCAACGCTTCAGACTCAACAACTGGAGTTTCACCAATAGTGACTTTTAATTGAGTAGTTGCTGAGGGCAACGTTTGAGACTCAATAACTAGAGTTTCACCAGTAGTAAGTCGAAGGGAGGGGACTTCCATAGGCTTCACTCCTGAAGATTGAGCAATGTCTTGATTCTGCGTATGCCTTGCATGAATCTGTAGACTGTTTTGAAGTGCTCTTTGATAATCTTCATACAACTCTTCATCTTCAAGGTTTGGTTCAGTGACCTTGGCATCGAGTAAAGATAACTCGGCATCAGAAAGCTTGTTTTTGCCTAGTTTCAATTCAACGCGCTTTGTGGCATACTCTTCTTCAGTTTCAGCACCTTGTTCAGTTGCTGGAGTACTTGTCTCAGCAGGAGCAGGATTGGATTCTTGTTGCTGACTTGGTGTTTGATCAGCAAGCTGATTTTCAGTGTCATGACGTTCAGTCTCAGCAACTGTCAGTTTGAGTCCACCAGCATCAGGACTAGGACCTTGATTATCATCATCGTCATCCTTTTTGTCCTTAGAATCTTTTCCTTCATCATCACTTGGATCTTTAGGAATGTTCTCATCCTCTTCTTCTTCATCATCGTCTGTCAGTATGACCAACTCAAGATGTTTGTACAGTGCGATACTTGTAACTTCCTCTTCTTCATTGATTTTGTTGGGATCAGCCACCATGGGTACAAAGGAACCCTTGAGCATCACAGCTTGTTCAGATGGAGAGGCACTCTTAAATTTGGCTTTCATATTCTCTCTGATTAGACCAATCAGATTTGAACTCATAAGCTGAGAATATGTCAACTCTTCTGGAAGTATTGAGTGCACAAACGTCTTGAGTTTCAGCAGAGAAAGTCTCTTTTTCTCGTTGGAAAGATGAAGGTGAAGGTCAGAAAAGTCCATCCTTCTGTACCTTTGCCAGTTGCTGACAGACTTAGCAACTCTGGTCAAGGTAGTTTTCTTGAAGTCTGAGTAAAGTTCTTCTGAACTTACTTTCGGATCTTCAGTGATGTGAACCGCTTCAGTGGTCTCCTTTTGAGCCTGAAAAAGAATAAAATTAAGTTCAGGAAAGTTTTGGATAATAGTTTTAGAGTCCAAAGCTAGAGCATGATTTACCTGCTGAGATTCAGCAAGCTCATGTTGGTACTATTTCCATTGCTTCAGGAGCTTGAGAAGCATCCTTGAATTGTTCATCCTGAAATAATTTTAAGTTAGATACAAGCACTAAGTTTTCAAACTTAGTTGAATTACCAAAAACTTTATCTACCTGCTGAGCAGGAGGTGTGGATTCTGGTGTAGAGGCTTCAGCAACCTTCTGACTTGTATCTTGAGAAGTCTGTAAAGAAATCATTATATTAGCAAAAGAATGAGTTTCAGATAGTGAAGTTTTTCTTATGGTTGAGTTAACTACCTGCTGCAGAAGGACAGGTGGTGACTCAGTCCTTTCAGCAATGACAGCTTCTTCAGTATCTGGGACTTTTTCTTCAGCAGACTTCTTTTCTTGCTCTGTTTGAGAAAGCTGTGCGGGTTCAACAATCTCCCTTGTCTCTGAAATGACAAGTTGAGCAGAGACATATTGACCCTTGAGTTCACTGCTTGTCATGAAAACATCCACCGATTTGTTGGAAGTGTCTTCAATCTCCAACTCCATTTGCTGACTCAGTTCTGTCAGCACAAGCTGAACTTTGTCAATGGATGTTTTCGGTGAACTAGGTCCAGTATTCTCAGCATCACGAGATGCATCGTCGAATAGTGTCTCTTGTGGTGTTTCAGCAATCTCTGGGACTTAAACCATTGCAGTCTCAGCAACTGGTTCTTCAGCAACTTGATGAGTTGCTTGTTCAGCAACCATCTTTTCAGCATTAGCAGCATCAGCAAGTGTCGCAGTTCTTATATCAGCAGCAATATCAATTGCTGGTTCCAGAGTCTGATCATCTAGATTATCTACAATATGTAGATATCTGGGATTGGGGCATAAATTTCGTTTCCACTGCCTTGTGGTCTCATCTCAGCAGATGTATCAACATTGAGTTGATTGTTGAAGGCTTCCGCAAACACTTCAACATTGCTGAAGTAGGTTTCAGTAACCACTTCATCAACATCTACTGGAACTTGTGTTTCAGCAACTGCGGGAGAATCATCCGAAAGATCATGGACAATTAGTACTGACTTGCGAGCCAGTGTTTTATTTCTTGGGTTACTTGTCTTTTTTCTCTTGGGGACGGGGTTAGCTGATGACGCTGCAGTCTGAGTGTCATCATCAACTTTCCTCTTTTTCATCTTGGATTTCTCCAGTTGCTTTTCAGCAGCAGCGTCAGTAGTTGCATTTTCAGCAACGGTTGTTGTACACTTACCTTGTTGATCACCATGTACAACAGTTTCATCAACAACTTTTTCAGCTGTTGGAACATTTTCTTTCTGAGTAGTGGCGACAACATCTGCAGCTGTTGTATACCTTTCTTGCTGACTTGTGCTGACAACATTTTCAGCTGTTGTCTTCTTTGATTTCTTATCAGCAAGCTTAGGTGCATTTTGCTTGTAGAAGGCTCTTCCCACATTGCATACTGATTTCTTAATCGGCAATGAGTTTCTCAGCTGAATCCTGAAGTGTTCAAGGATATAGCATATTATTAGTCCATACATGACTGGGAAGGTAGGTGAGACCTTGTTGTCTTCAACCTTAACCTGGAATTTAGTAACACAATCAACAAGTCTGTTGAAAATGTACTTAGCCCAATTGAGCTCAGTTTTGTTCTCATATATATGCATCAGCAGCGGCCACCTTCTCAAGCCTACTTGGTCTATTCCTCCGACTTGGGAGTCTAAGACTTTGATTAGTAGCAGAGCTACTAGACCAAGTGAATGGCAGAGATGCTTCCTCTTAACGTGCTTTGTCCAAGTCACGGGAGCAATCTCTCCTTTCTTCATTTTCTCATTTCTGACATCACTGTAGAATGCTTCAATTTCTTCGTCAGTGGCAGTGATGTCATCTTCAATTCCATTGGTCGGAATCTGAAAGATGTCGGCTAAATCAGTCCATTTCAGGACGATTTGCACACCTTGAACTGTGGTGGAAATCACTTTTTCAGTGACTCCCTTACCATCAGTTAGAGTCTGGATTTCTGCATAATTGTAGAATTCCATTGTATCTAACATACTCACTTTCTCAGGGCGAGCTGTTATAAAGAGAGTGAGGCCTTGCTGTTTTATCAAGTCAAGCGCCTCCTCATTATCACTGTCAACTTCTTGTTCATAGCAGTATCAGATATACTTCTCTTTGGCAAATCCGCCCCATTGCATCATCATCTCACACTTTGTAGTGTCTAGATATGCAGACGGCATGGGTTTTTCGGTTATTCTATCGTTTTTCAACACAATTTTCACTGTGTTGGTCACCGGAGCAGTGCTTTTTCCAGCACTGTCAACCTTAGATGATTTTGATGTCTTAGAGGACTGTCTCTTTGGTGCCATTTCTTTTATAGGGTGAGAAATGTGTACGAAAAAGATTACTTTGCTTTTTGACCGGTGGTACAGTAGATTCAGGCTAAAATTTGCAGAGAAAGGAAATGTGAGTTAAAGAATTTTGTCCTTCTCTAACTCCTTGTTTATATAGTGTCTCTGATGTGCAAGAAGCTCAATCGATTTTGAGTTCTCAGCAAAGGTAAATCAGAGATTCAACAGCGTTAGTGGAGCCTTTGCATTAAATGCGTAGTGGCCTGATGAACGTGTCAGATTCAGTCAAATAAATTTGTAATTAGCCAAAGGCAATCCACAACTACAACGAAAACCGTAGTGTAGCAGTAGAATGACTCGAGTGTCGTTCTCTCAGGACTATACTAGTTTTATCAAATCTAATTAAGAATATAAAAACAGCAGACAGAAAGTAATAGGGGGTTTCTAGCAGATAATGGAGATTGGTGATAGTATGGTCCTTCTTAACATAATGGGTCGATAATCATGCATAAATTCCTCGGTCTTGCATAGAGATCTTTGAATCAATCTAGTGTCCTGTTGCAAGTATTTAGCACTACGAAGATAATTTGGTCTGACTAGTCAATCACGATTGTCCTAATGTGTTCCGTAATTATTCAACACTACGAAGATAATTGGTCTGATGGTCGACTAGTGTCCAATTGTGCATAATGATCAATACAACATACGAGAATTTTGGTTACAACTGATCAACGAAATAAAGCAATGACACGGAGTATAATGCGCGATATAGCCATTAGCATGATTATCTTCCCTCGCTAAGAATTCACATACTACCACCAACAAAAGTTTAGCTACTCATAATAGGCATGCAATCAATAGAAATCATAGAAGAAAACATATTGAAAGAAGATAAAATAAGTAGATAAAAACTGTAAGATACAAAGTTACCGAAGGTTGTCAATCTCCGGATGATTGCGATCCTACGCGCTCCAATCTGCTATGAAAAAGTATCCCCTAAGCTATGGAACTCCCAGGACAGGCCCCGGGAAGTTCCTACCTAAAACTATAGAGAGAGGTGAGAAAGTAGGCTTGGAAAGATATGATTTTCGGAGAAAAACTGAGCTCTATATATAGGCCCCGAGTTATCACCGGGCGGTTCGCCCCACAGTGCGGCGATTCGCCCCAAAGGTTTTTCGCGGAATTTCCGCGTTTTCGACGCGTTTTTGGATTTCTTCACCTTTTCGAACTCGGTTTCTGACTTCTAGTAGCCTTCTAACCTCCAGATTCGGCCCCTAGACTTCAAATCCTATCCGGAAACCTTCAGATACTCCAAATAGGCTTCTGGAACACCAATTCCTTGTCAACTTCAATATAATTGCCCAGAAATCTCCGAATTTCAACCAAACCTGTAAAATAAAATCTAAAGGGAAACGTGACACTATTCTAATAAAATGTACTAAAATATAGCTAAATTAACATAGAGGTTACTAAAATAGGTGAAAAAGATTCGAATGAAAGTGTAAAATACACATTCATCAAACTCCCCAAACCGAACCTTTGCTTGTCCTCAAGCAACTAAGCTAGACTCTAATACAAAAAACATGCAAGACTCAAAATGGAGTTTCATGCCAAATAAAATGAACTAATCTACTGAATCTACCAAATAACATATGAACAAAAACCATATAAATCAAAGCATGAATATAGGTTGAAGAATACCTCGATTGACTTATACACATCCACATAAGCACTTATGTCAAGACAAGATAGTCTCTCGTAACATTCTCTACCTGGACCTAGTCAGTGACAACGTAATGAAGCATGCTAAGATACGAATGGTTGTCCCGTGCCTATGAAACTGAGCACTTACTGTTGTTCCACCATGTTAAGACTTTCCCTCAAAAGAGGTCGAACCAGTACTGGCTCTCATCAAACAAAGGAGGGTTCCCTATAAAAGATAACACTCCCCTATTCTACCCATCTCTCAAGTAAAGTCTTAAGCTATTCACCACTTCCTGAATGGCAGGACGAGGGTGGTCTAGAACAGATGACACTCAAGACAAAAAGATAAAAAATAAAAATTACAACATGATTACGAACAATACGAAAAATGGAAAAGACTCAAACTTTTGCTAAACTGCTATTTGGCTTTCTTCTTTGGACCCTACTTTGCTTTCTTGGGGTCTTCTCTTTTTGCTTTTTTTTCTTTCCAGATTCTCTTTTTTTTCTTTTTCTCTTTTTTTTTCTGGAATTTTTTGTTTTTCGATTTTTCTAGCCAGCAGTAGCATAACAAAAAGAGAAACAAAATGACTCACACGACTTCCCCAAACCTATTCGAAAGAATAGGTTGGAGTACAAAATTCACGAAAAATGAAAATAATGAATTCACGATACGAAAATGAAAAACAGAAACAAGTCTATGATGGTGTAACCCCCTCCCCAAACCTATTCGGAAGAATAGGTTATAAACAAAGGATCAAACAACCTCACACTACCTCCTTCCTAGGCATTTAGCAATCTGAAAGCATGGTGAAGACTTGTTGCCTCTTAGGTACATAATTACTCGGGAAAACAACCATAAGACCCTAACATGCATCATCCTATTATAAAGGCCTTCGTGAACCGCAGTAGAGAAAACACCACTAAGTGATGTCGAGACTACCATGCTTAACTAAGTGCAATACATAAATGTGACAAGCCAAGCGAGAAAAACCTCAAACAAATTCATAGAGATGAAGCATACGATTAATGACATAGCTAGTTGATCTATCCAATAAAAAGTTCAAAAAATTCGGCAATAAACTCCATATAAAACATGCAAAACTATCCTAGGAAAGCAGTAAACGTGCAAATGCAAAAAATTTCACGAGTTTTTCATAAGCAAGATAAGTGTAGAGATAACCAGCGATAACCTCCTCCCCAAACCTGAACGTCGTCGCTCGTCCCGAACGCCGAAAGTGGATCCAAGGTGATAGCTAATGCTTGTATAAGTGACCTATAATACTCAATCAAACTCGTGAGATAAAATCTAAAGCGGTAAAGAAAGCGATAAAATCTCTGGGTTGCCTCCCGGATAGCGCCATTGTTTAAAGTCTTTGACTCGACTCCTGTCCGCCCCTATCTCTTCTTTCTGCGGGTACTAGGCTTCCCCTTCATTGATCTCCTTTCCATGCCACGAACCTGTGAATAAGAAAGAATATAGGCTGCAAGACCACAGTAGTGAGTAGTAATATCAGGCGGTTCAGGTGGATCAGGTAAGGCTTTCAACACGTGTTGCTTGCCATCTACTTCAATAGTGCAAGTTCTTTGGTAGATGTCCATCACGGAGCGTAGTTTAGTCAAGAATGTTTGCCCTAGGAGTATGACATCCCCCGTCCCAGGTGCAGATGCCGGCATAACTACGAAATTGGTGTATATAGATGCTTCACCAATCTTGACCAACACGTTTGTCACAACGCCCTCGGGTCTCATAAAGGATCCATCCGCCAGACGCACAATAGCCCTTTGCTCAGATAGTTTCCCAAGGTTGCTCTTTTCAAACACGTTCAAAGGGATTATGTTTGAGTAGGATCCCGTGTCTAGTGTGGCACCGACATCTTCAAGCTCACCAATCCCTACCTTAACATCGAAACTTTTAGGGAGTGGTTCGGGATCCTCTTGCTCCTCATCACTTTTGTCAGAACCAAGGTTCTTCTCTTCTTCCTCACCCTGTAGAAGTTCTTCCTTCATGCAACACTCGCACCTAACGACCTTTCTCATGGTGCTTTCGTCAGGTACATCACCAGTCAATTTCGACTTCACAGTGTTGCTAGGCAGTTTGCCTTGTTCTCTACCTGCTCCTCGGTCGATCAACTCTTGCAACTTTTGATGGGAAAGCCTAGTGCTCTCTTCCAACCTATCGAGCCTTGCCCTAGTCTTCTCTGAATCTTCTTCATAACGTTTGAGAAAACTTTGTGTGTGATCGACCATCTTTTGCAAGTTCTCCATCAGTTGAGCCGACTTCGACTTTGGTGGCTCTTTTGGAGCGGGGTTTTCGCAGTGATCATTACCATAGTTCAGCCTACTACGGTCTTGGTTAGGTCCGTAAGTTTGGTTAGCCGGTGCATATCCTTGATTGTTACGGTATCCTCTTCTCCAAAATCCACCTCGAGGATTCCTACCGTCTTGTCCGTAGCTAACTTCCTCAGTACCAAACTCCGTAGCAAAGGCTTCTTCTTCGCCTCCTCGAGCCCAGTTGCCATCATCGTATGCCAGCTCCGATCTACACATATGAGCCCCATGCCCATAGTTCTTGCATATTCGGCATACTTCGTTCGAAACAGTTGTTCCGGTGGCGCTCTTGAGGACTTGCTTCAATTCGTTGGTAAAGCACTCGAATTGATCCCCATTCCCCCTATACATAGGGGCTTCTTGAGTCGGTGGAGCTTCAGGTCCACGTCTCCTAACCATTGCTCTTGGGTCCTTGAACTGCGAACCCTTAGCGAGCCTTTCGAAAACTGCCCAGACGGCTTCTGCGGTTTCCTCCCAAATATTGCCTCGGCATTGGAAATCCACCACTTGTTGGTTCTCGAAGGTTAGTCCATTGTAGAAGTGTTGGACTAGGTCAGAGAGTTCAAAACCATGGTGAGGGCACTTGTTCGTGAGATCTTGGAACCTCTCGAACGCGGTGCAGATGGTCTCATCATAGTCTTGCTTGAATCCAGTGATCTGCGCCTTAAGCACGGTAGTCAGAGTGTGTGGGAAGTATTTCTCCATGAAAGCTGAAAAAACCTTTTCCCAAGTGTCCAGCGAGCCTGCTAGAAGAGAGCTCAGCCACGACTTGGCTCTGTCGCCAAGTCCCATAGCAAAAACCTTCATCCTCAACTCATCCGTTGTTATGTCAGCTCCGGGTCGTGGGAGTTGGTTGACGAAATCATCGATATCGTGCAAGTACCCCATCACATCTTCCCTTGATAAGCCATAGAACCTCGGAAGTTGTTGGAATGCGTGGTTCTTGATCTCCAGATCTTGGGTTGCAGACGAAAAAACTATCGCTGGTCCCCTCATACGATCCTTGGTGGGTTATACCCATGCCTTCAGTGGTCTAGCTTCTGTCATTCCGTCGATTTCCTTGAATAGACTAATTAGAGATTCAGAGAAATCGGTTTCCTCTATTTTCTCTAGTGCGCGCCTTTCAAGTAGTCGCCTTCTTTGGTGGTAGACTCTGTCGATCTCAGCAATTGAATTAGCAAGCGGTGTTCCTGCAGAACGTGTATGCGGCATACACTATTTGTGACAGACTAGGAAAGGTGATTAGAAACAAACTAGGAAAGCAGTATCAGAGAGAGATTAAAAAGGAAAACTAAAACTAAAAGAATTAGGAATCTAAAGCTGTAAAAATAAACAAATTAAACAGAAAAAAGGAGTATAGTCCCCGGCAACGGCGCCAATTTGATGAACGTGTCAGATTCAGTCAAATAAATTTGTAATTAGCCAAAGGCAATCCACAACCACAACGAAAACCGTAGTGTAGCAGTAGAATGACTCGAGTGTCGTTCTCTCAGGACTATACTAGCTTTATCAAATCTAATTAAGAATATAAAAACAACAGACAGAAAGCAATAGGGGGTTTCTAGCAGATAATGGAGATTGGTGATAGTATGGTCCTTCTTAACATAATGGGTCGATAATCATGCATAAATTCCTCGGTCTTGCATAGAGATCTTTGAATCAATCTAGTGTCCTGTTGCAAGTATTAAGCACTACGAAGATAATTTGGTCTGACTAGTCAATCACGATTGTCCTAATGTGTTCCGTAATTATTCAACACTACGAAGATAATTGGTCTGATGGTCGACTAGTGTCAAATTGTGCATAATGATCAATACAACATACGAGAATTTTGGTTACAACTGATCAACGAAATTTCGCGGAATTTCTGCGTTTTCGACGCCTTTTTTGGATTTCTTCACCTTTTCGGACTCGGTTTCTGACTTCTAGTAGCCTTCTAACCTCCAGATTCGGCCCCTAGACTTCAAATCCTATCCGGAAACCTTCAGATATTCCAAATAGGCTTCTGGAACACCAATTCCTTGTCAACTTCAATATAATTGCCCAGAAATCTCCGAATTTCAACCAAAACCTGTAAAATAAAATCTAAAGGGAAACGTGACACTATTCTAATAAAATGTAATAAAATATACCTAAATTAACATAGAGGATAGCTAAAATAGGTGAAAAAGACTCGAATGAAAGTGTAAAATACACATTCATCATGGCCCACTAAAAAAAACCGTCAGAGCACTCTTTCTCTTTGCAATATTAACCGTTAGATCAAAAACGCCTTTTAATCAATGACCACGACTGTATTTCATGTCATGATTATTAGCGAGTTTATCTTTGCCCGATTAACGTCACAAATTGATTTTACCTAGATTTATGGGATTTGATTGCTTGCTGAAGTAAACAAGAATCTTTTCAGCGAGTTTGTGTAACCACCCTTGTTACTTGCTGAAAGTTCCCCCTTAATCAGATATCTCATATTTCTTTAAGTTAAAAGACATTTCTGAGTTCCCGTATCAGCAAGTTCTTTTTATCTTGAGGTATCTTTTGGTAAAATCTGAGAAGTGAGTTTCCTCTTTTCTGAGTTCCCGTCTCAGAGTTTTCCTTTGATACTTGAATACCTGTTTCAGTATCTTTGATTGTCTGAATGCCTGTTTCAGCAATCTTTAAGGTTTTTCTCTTACTGAGTGCCCGTCTCAGCAAGTGATCAAGTTTCCTAATAAATACCCGTTTTGAAGGAATTACTTGTTGAATGCCTTTTTCAGCAATCATGTAGTGACCTATCATTTCTTTTTAGAAGAAATCAGTGCAAGGAGCTTATTTTTCAAGTAAGCATACTTTGGCTTGCTGAATACCTGTTTCAGCATTTGATGAACCGGAATTTGTCAGATTCTAATTAATCAAATAAATTTGTATTTAGCCAAAGGCAATTCACAACTACAACGAAAACCGTAGTGTAGCAATAGAATAACCTCGAGTGTCGATCTCTAAGGACTGTAACTAGCTTTATCTAATTTAACTTGAGAATATAAAAACAGCAGACGACTTAGCAAAGGTTTTTCTTAACAGATAATGGAGATTGGTGTTAGTATGGTCATTCAAAGCATAGCAGGTTAATAATCATGCGTAAATTCCCCGGTTTTGCATAGAGATCTTTGATCAATGAGTTGTCCAGTTGTAATTATTCAACACTACGAAGATATAGATTTAGATAGATCAAAAGATCAATGAATTGTCCAATTGTGTTCAGTAATTATTCAACAATACGAAGATAGAGATTTAGATAGATCAAAGAAATTAAGCAATAACTCTAGGTATAATGCGCGATATAGACATTAGCATAATTATTAACCCTTCGCTAAGAAATCACATACTATCACCAACGAGAAGTTTAGCTACTCATAGTTGTCATGCAATCAACACAAATCATACCACGAATGAATGAAAACATGATGAAAGATATATAAAAATAAGTAGAAAAACTGTAAGATACAATGTTACCGAAGGTTGTCAATCTCCGGAGAATCGTGATCTTACAAGCTCCGAACTGCTAAGAAAAAGTATCTCCTAAGCTAAGAACCCCCAGAACAGGCTTTGGAGAATTCCTACCTAAAACTAATGAGAAAGGTGAGAGAAAAGGTCTGGAAAAGTATGAAAAACGGAGAAAACTGAGCAACTATATATAGGCTTTCGAATTGTGTGGGGCGAAGGGCCCCACACACCGAGGCGATTCGCCTGGTGTGGGGCGATTCACCCCACGTCCCGGGCGACTCGCCCGGGAGTGTTTTTTGGCCCAGAACGCGTTTTCAACGCGTTTTTGGATTTCTTCCCCTTTCTGGACTTGGTTTTTGACTTCTAGTGACCTTCTAGCCTCCAGATTCGACCCCTAGACTTCAAATCCTATCCGGAATCTTTAAGATACTCCAATTAGACTTCTGGAACACCAATTCCTTGTCTACTTCAATATAATTGCCCGAAAAACCTCGTTTTTCAACCAAAACCTGTAAAATAAAAACTAAAGGGAAATGTGACACTATTCAAATAAAATGCACTAAAATTTAGCTAAATTAACATAGAGGATAGCTAAAATAGGTGAAAAAGACTCAAATGAAAGTGTAAAATACACATTCATCAAACTCCCCAAACCGAACCTTTGCTTGTCCTCAAGCAACTAAGCTAGACTCTTATGCAAAAAACAATGCAACACAAAAAATGGAGTCTCATGCCAAATAAAATGAACTAATCTACTGAATCTATCAAAAAACGTATGAACAAAAACCATACAAATCATAACATGAATATAGGTTGAAGAATGCCTCGATTGACTCATGCACACTCACATAAGCACTTATGTCAAGACAAGATAGTCTCTCGTAACATTCTCTACCTGGACCTAGTCAGTTACGACGTAATGAAACATGTTAAGATACGAATGGTTGTCCCGTGCCTATGAAACTGAGGACTTACTACTGTTCACCAAGTTAAGGCTTTTCCTCAAAGAGGTCGAACCAGTACTGGCTCTCATCAAACGAAGGAGGGTTCCTTAAAAAGATAACACTCTCCTATTCTACCCATCTCTCAAGCAAAGTCTTAAGCTATTCACCACTTCCTGAATGGCAGGACGAGGGTGGTCTAGAACAGATGACACTCAAAATCAAAAGAAAAGATAAAAAATTACAACACTATTACGAACATTACAAGAATTGAAAATTGAAACAACACTTTGCTAAACTGCTTTTTGGCCCTTTTTTGGACCCTTCTTTGTTTTTTTGGGGTCTTTTTATTTTTTTCTTTTTTCTTTCCAGTTTCTTTTTCTTCTTTTTTTTCTTTTTTTCCTGGAATTTTTTCTTTTTCTCCTTTTTTTTTCGATTTTTTTAGCCAGCAGTAGCACAACGAAAAAGAAATAAATACTCACAAACGACCTCCCCAAACCTATTCGAAAGAATAGGTTGGAGTATAAAATTTACGAAAAAGGAGAAATAAACTCACAACACAGAAATGAAAAACGAAAAACAAGTCTAATGATAGCGTATCCCCCTCCCCAAACCTATTCGAAATAATAGGTTGCAAACAAAGGATCACACAACCTCACACTACCTCCTTCCTAGGCATTTAGCAATCTCAAAGCATGGTGAAGACTCGTTGCCTCTTAGGTACATAATTACTCGGGAAAACAACCATAAGACCCTAACATGCATCATCCTATTATAAAGGCCTCCGTGAACCGCAGTAGAGAAAACACCAGTAAGTGATGTCGAGACCACCAAGCTTAACTAAGTGCAATACATAAATGTGACAAGCCAAGCGAGAAAAACCTCAAACAAATTCATATAGATGAAGCATATGATTAATGGCATAGTTAGTTAATCTACCCAATAAAAAAGTTCAAAAAATTTGGCAATAAACTCCATACAAAACATGCAAGACAATCCTAGGATGAATGTAGTGAATGCAATCTAAAAACTAAGAAAGCAGTAAACGTGCAAATGCAAATGCAGACGGATAAAACATGCAAGGTACTATACTCAACCTACCAATTCCAAGCTCTAAACCATCAATGGCAAGCTCCAAACTAATAACTCTAGTTCACTTAAATCCCATCCCCCCTCATGATTTAACGCTAGTCCCTAGCAGTAAGAAAATGAGGAAATAAGATGTGATACTAGATGTTACCGCATGGTTTGGTCTCGGTCGGCTGAGTATGCTGCTTGTGAGTTATTGGGACTGCTCTGGGAGCCTTATAGGTGATCATCAGGGCTTGTGGTAGGGGAGGTAGTTCCATTAATAGACCGGATAGGAACAACTCCTCCATCTGTATCATCATTGTCCGTATGGCCTTCATTGTCACTACTGTCATCACCATCGTCACTAGTAGAGTTGCATCGTCGAAGAGAATCCTCAAGATTAGCCCGCTGTTATGGAATCTTCCATCCTGTAGCCCTCCAATAGGTTGTGAACTGTTGAAGGGGAAAGAGCAGTGGTATTAGAGCCTCCCACTCCAATTTTTTACACCCCGAGGAAGTTCCAATGTCGACCACATTCTGTACGGTTGATGCCCCCGATGTCTATATGATGCTCCCTTTAGAGGCGGTCAAGGGGCACCCCTAAGAGGGGTTGGGTACCCATCATTATGTTTTGGAACCAAGCTAGCGCTTCGGAACCTTCTAGCCACTGTCGACTCAAGATTGAATCCGTTGTGGTGAGATCGTCCCGGTGCCTTCCTGTTCACACGAACCTTGCAGTCCTCGTGACAGGTTGCTGACGTAATATTTGTTTCTGTCCCTTCGATGGTGCATGAATAGGCATAGGAGTCCTTACTCCAAGTGTAATCTAGCTCCTCCTTTTGGATAATCCGCGACGTTGTTGCAAGAGCCCGTGGCTCGAACGCACCTCTAACGAGATCACTCTCCTTGACATGGTTGTAATCGATCCCCCTCCAATACTTCATAGTAGCCAAACGGGAGTGCTCCTCTCCCATTGTGGCATGGTTCCTACAAACAACAGTTAGTACCTCGTATGACACAAAACTGACTCATGCATATGCTAATGTAAGAACTAAACACACGAGTGATAAAATCAACAATCGAACTCCGCAAATCCTTCATGTCTATTCTAGCTACTAATATGCAACATACCGAAATAAATTCGACATGCGCACAACGCATTACGCTCTTGCTAGACAACAAATAACCTAAATAATAAGGCTCAATTCATACCATATTAGCGAAAAACTCTAACATCATAAACCCTCATACCCAACAATTATGCATTCTACCAACACATCCATCATTATTACATCAGTAAACACAATCATATGTAAGGAATCGAAGAAAAAGATACATTGCATAACAAGATAAAAACATCTAGTAGCAAAATTCTCAAATCAACAATTCAAGCATAATTGAGCATGCAATTGATAGTAAATAATGCTTCTAATCACACAAACAACCTACCCATACATCATATAAGACTAATTGAAGCTCAAATTAGAAAACCCCCAAATTTAAAAAATTAGGGTTCATAAGAAGATACCTCAGATCTGGAAAACGATTGCACTAGGGTGAAATCTGTTCGGATGAAAAGTAGGAGCACGTAATGGGCTTCGATTGAAGCTATAGAAAACTAAATTTGGTGGAGTAATGAAGGTTTTACGAAGATTTGAAGCTATTTTCGCGAGTTTCGGTTCTTTGGGGAGTAAGAAGGGTGAAGAGATGAAGAAATGAGGTGAATGGGGATTTCTCGCGATTTTAAGCCTGCAGAGTCCATGGGGCGAGTCGCCCCGTGCGGGGCGATTCGCCCCCCACCTCCTGAGGCGGGGAGACGAAAACTTCCGAAAAACGCGTATTTTTTAAGTCCCCGAAAACCATTTTACTCATAAAACCACTCGTAAAAGCTCACTCAAACAAAAAAAAAGCACATACGACACAGAGACGAACAAATTCACATATGAAAAGCAAATTGTTCAAGAATGAATGCATGCAATAAAGCGGTAAAAAAGCGATAAAAACTCCGGGTTGCCTTCCGGATAGCGCCATTGTTTAAAGTCTTTGACTCGACTCCTGTTTGCGCCTAGCTCTTCTTCTTGAGGGTACTAGACTTCCCCTTCATGGATCTTCTCCTCATGCCTCGAACCTTTGAATAAGAATGAACATAGACAACAAGACCACAGTAGTTAATAGTGTGAGAAGTATCAGGTGGATCAGATATGGCTCGCAACACATGTCGCTTGCCATCCACCTCAATGGTGCAAGTCCTTCGGTAGATGTCTATCACAGAGCGTAGCTTGGTCAAGAACGTTCGCCCCAAGAGAACGACATCCCCCATCCCAGGTGTAGACACCGGCATAACTACAAAATTGGTGTATACAAAAGCTTCACCAATCTTGACCAATACATTCTTCACAACGCCTTCGGGTCTCACAAAGGATCCATCCGCCAGTTGCACAATAGCCTTATGCTCAGATAGTTTTCCAAGGCTACTCTTCTCGAACACATTCATAGGGAGCACATTAGAGTAGGATCCCGTGTCTAGTGTGGCACGGACATCTTCAAGCTCACCAATCCCGACCTTAACATCGAAACTTTGAGGGAGTGACTCGGGATCCTCTTGCTCCTCTTCACTCTCGTCAGAACCAAGGTCCTTCTCTTCTTCCTTAGCCTGTGGGGGTACTTCCCCCTTGCAACACTCGCACTTAGAAACCTTCTTGATGGTGATTTCGACAGGTAGATCACCCACCAAGGTAATGGACATCGACTTCTCAGTGTTGCTAGGCAGTTTGCCTTGCTCCCTACTTGCTCCTCGGTCGATCAACTCTTGCATCTTTTGTTGGGCGAGCCTAGTGCTCTCTTCCAATCGATCAAGTCTTGCCCTAGTCTTCTCAGAATCTTCTTCGTATCGTTTGAGAAAACTTTGGGTGTGATCAACCATCTTTTGCAAGTTCTCCATCAGTTGAGCCGACTTCGACTTCGGTTGCTCTTTCGGAGCGGGGTTTCGCAGTGGTCATTACCATAGTTAAGCCTACTACGGTCTTGGTTAGGGCCATAAGTTTGGCTAGCCGGTGCATATCCTTGATTGTTTCGAAACCCTCTTCTCCAAAATCCACCTCGAGGATTCCTACCATCTTGTCCGTAGCTAGCTTCTTCAGTACCAAACTCCGTAGCAAAGGCTTCCTCTTCGCCTCCTTGAGCCCAGTTGCCATCATCATACGCAAGATCCGATCTACACATATGAGCCCAATTTCCATAGTTCTTGCATATTCGGCAAACTTCGCTCGAAACAGTTGTTCCAGTGGCGCTCTTGAGGACTTGCTTCAATTCGTTCGTAAAGCACTCGAATTGATCCCCATTCCCCCTAGACATAGGGGCTTCTTGAGTAGGTGGAGCTTCAGGTCCACGTCTCCTAACCATTGCCCTTGGGTCCTTGAACTGCGAACCCTTAGCAAGCCTTTCGAAAACTGCCCAGACGGCCTCCACGGTTTCCTCCCAAATATTGCCACGGCATTGGAAATCCACCACTTGTTGGTTCTCGAAGGTTAGTCCATTGTAGAAGTGTTGGACTAGGTCAGAAAGCTCAAAAACATGGTGAGGGCACTTGTTCGTGAGGTCTTGGAACCTCTCAAACGCGGTGTAGATGGTCTTATCATAGTCCTGTTTGAATCCAGTGATTTGCGCCTTAAGCGCGGTAGTCAAGGTGTGAGGGAAGTATTTTTCCATGAAAGCTGAAAAAACCTTCTCCCAAGTGGCCAGCGAGCCTGCTGGTAGAGAACTCAACCATGACTTGGCTCTGTCGCCAAGTCCCATAGCAAAAACCTTCATCCTCAACTCATCCGTTGTTATTTCAGCTCCGGGTCATGGGAGTTGGTTGACGAAATCATCGATATCGTGCAAGTACCCCATCACATCTTCCCTTGCTAAGCCATAGAACCTCGGAAGTTGTTGGAATGCGTGGTTCTTCATTTCCAGATCACGAGTTGCAGACGAAAGAACAATCGTCGGTCCCCTCATACGATCCTTGGAGGGTTGAAACCATGCCTTCAGTAGTCTAGCTTTTGCCATTCCGTCGATTTCCTTGAAAAGACTGTGTAGAGATTCAGAGAAATCGGTATCCCCTATTTCCTCTAGTTCACACCTTTGAAGTAGTCGCCTTCTTTGGTGGTAGACTCTGTCGATCTCAGCAATTGAATCAGCAAGCGGTGTTCCTCTAGATCGTGTATGTGGCATACACTATCTGTAACATACTATGAAAGGAGTATCAGAGAGAGATTAAAAAGGAAAACTAAAAACTACTAGAACTAGGAATTGAATGCTGAAAATATAAACAAATTAAACAGAAAAAAGGAGTATAGTCCCCGGCAACGGCGCCAATTTGGTAAACCGTAATCTGTCAGATTCTAATTAATCAAATAAATTTGTATTTAGCCAAAGACAATTCACAACTACAACGAAAACCGTAGTGTAGCAGTAGAATAACCTCGAGTGTCGATCTCTAAGGACTATAACTAGCTTTATCTAATTTAACTTGAGAATATAAAAACAGCAGACGACTTAGCAAAGGTTTTTCTTAACAGATAATGGAGATTGGTGATAGTATGGTCATTCAAAGCATAGAAGGTTAATAATCATGCGCAAATTCCCCGGTTTTGCATAGAGATCTTTGATCAATGAGTTGTCCAGTTGTAATTATTCAACACTACGAAGATATAGATTTAGATAGATCAAAAGATCAATGAATTGTCCAATTGTGTTCAGTAATTATTCAACAATACGAAGATAGAGATTTAGATAGATCAAAGAAATAAAGCAATAACTCTAGGTATAATGCGCGATATAGCCATTAGCATAATTATTAACCCTTCGCTAAGAAATCACATACTATCACCAACGAGAAGTTTAGCTACTCATAGTTGTCATGCAATCAATAGAAATCATACCACGAATGAATAAAAACATGATGAAAGATATATAAAAATAAGTAGAAAAACTGTAAGATACAATGTTACTGAAGGTTGTCAATCTCCGAAGAATCGTGATCTTACAAGCTCCGAACTGCTAAGAAAAAGTATCTCCTAAGCTAAGAACCCCCGAACAGGCTCTGGAGAATTCCTACCTAAAACTAATGAGAAAGGTGAGAGAAAAGGTCTGGAAAAGTATGAAAAACGGAGAAAACTGAGCAACTATATATAGGCTTTCGAATTGTGTGGGGCGAAGGGCCCCACACACCGGGCGATTCGCCTGGTGTGGGGCGATTCGCCCCACGTCCCGGTTGACTCGTCCGGGAGTGTTTTTCGGCCCAGAACGCGTTTTCGACGCGTTTTTGGATTTCTTCCCCTTTTCGGACTCGGTTTCTGACTTCTAGTGACCTTCTAGCCTCCAGATTCGACCCCTAGACTTCAAATCCTATCCGGAATCTTTCAGATACTCCAATTAAGCTTCTGGAACACCAATTTCTTGTCTACTTCAATATAATTGCCCAGAAAACCTCGTTTTTCAACCAAAACCTGTAAAATAAAAACTAAAGGGAAACCTGACACTATTCTAATAAAATGCACTAAAATATAGCAAAATTAACATAGAGGATAGCTAAAATAGGTGAAAAAGACTGAAATGAAAGTGTAAAATACACATTCATCAGCATTCTACCAATTGTATCCCTTATCGAGGTAATTCAATCAATCCAAGGTTATACATTAGTATTGCGAATCTATTATCTGGTAGGGGCTTGGTAAAGATGTCAGCAAGTTGATCATCAGTACCCACTTTTACAACCTCAATATCTCCTTTTTCCACATGATCTCTAATGAAATGATGTCTAATATCAATGTGCTTAGTCCTTGAGTGGAACTTAGGATTTTGCGTGATAGCAATAACACTTGTATTATCACAAAAGATTGGTGTTTTCTTTGTAGAAATACCATAATCTCTTAATTGTTGCTGAATCCATAGGATTTGAGCTGTGCAACAACCAGCCGCAATGTACTCAGATTCAGTAGATGAATTGGAAACACAGGTTTGCTTCTTGCTAAACCATGATATTAATCTAGTACCTAAAAATTGACAAGTTCCAGAGGTACTTTTTCTATCAAGAGTTGATCCTCCATGATCAGCATCAGAATGACCAACCAATTCAAGTCCAGAATCTTTAGGATACCATAATCCAACATTGATTGTACCTTTGACATATTTCAGTATCTTAAGTGCCTTTTTGTAGTGTGATTCTCTTGGATCAGATTGGAATCTTGCACACACACAAACAGCATACTGAATGTCAGGTCTACTTGTTGTTAAATACAACAAGGAACCAATGAGCTTCCTCTACTTGTGTTCTTCAACACTTTTATCTTCTTTAGTATAGCCCAATTTGGTACCAACACTCACAGGGATCTTTTCAGATTTTTCTTCCTCTTTGATCCTAAACTTTATGAGCATTTCTTTCGCATACTTTGCATGATTTATGAATATTCCATCTTTGAGTTGCTTGACTTGCAATCCTAGGAAATAATTCAATTTTCCCATCATACTCATTTCAAATTTATTTGTCATGAGTTTGGCAAAATCATCACAAAGTTGCTTGTCCTTAGATCCAAATATTATGTCATCCACATAAATCTGAACTAAGAGTATTTTACCATCATGGTTCATGGTAAACAAAGTTTTGTCAACTTCACCTTTCTTGAAACCATTATCCAGCAAAAACTTGGCCAAGGTATCATACCAAGCTCTAGGTGCTTGCTTTAGACCATATACAGCTTTCTGAAGCTTTTATACCATCTTGGTTTCTGAGGGAAGTTCAAAGCCAGGGGGTTGTTCTAAGTAGACTTCTTCAACAAGTTCATCATTTAAGAATGCACTTTTAACATCCATTTGATAAACAAAGAAGTCATTGTGAGCAGCAAAGGCCAAGAAAAGTCTAATTGCATCCAATCTTGCAACTGGTGCATAAGACTCATCATAGTCGAATCCTTCAGTCTGACAGTAACCTTGAGCAACCAAACATGCTTTGTTTCTTGTTACTTCACCAGACTCACTCAGCTTGTTTCTGAACACCCACTTTGTACCAATAGCTTTCTTGCCTTCAGCAAGAGGTACAAGTTTCCAGACTTTGTTCCTTTCAAATTGATCCAGTTCTTCTTGCATTGCCTTGATCCATTCAGAATGCTTTAGAGCTTCTTCTATGGTCTTGGGTTCAATTTCTGAAACAAAGCAAGAGAACAGAGATTCTACTTCTACGACATTTGCTTCTTCAGCAAGTCCATGAGTAGCAGAAACTTTGGATCTAGTCACTTGGCTTTTGTCAATATCACCAGTCATATCCGTAGAGGGATGATCCCTAATCCATTTGTTAACAGACTTTCTGCTCTTTGGATCTGGATACGTTTGCTCATCAACATGTGACTCTTCAGCAGGTACTTGTTCAGTACTACTGGTATTTTGTGTCTCTGCTGAGATTGGTTCATCAGCAACTGCTTGTTCAGCATTTCTAGATTGTGGTAACTCATCAGCAGGCACGGGAGGTTGCATAGTTTCAGCAACGTCCGGAGCAACTGCGTCTTTTGGTGGAAATTCTTTGTCATGAACTATATTTATCTTGTCATGACTTGGGGGAGGAGAGTCATTGTTAGAATCATCATTTAGTTCAATTGACTTGATTTGCCTAGCATCAGATTCAGTTCTTTGCTCATGTATGATTAGCTTTTTCATACATTCTGATATTTCTTCTTCAGCAGGCACTCCTTGTGTCTTTTCGTAGAATACAACATGCACTGATTCTTCGATCTTTTGTGCCTTTTTGTTGTAAACTCTATAAGCTTTACTATGCAAGGAGTAACCAAGAAATATCACTTCGTCTGCCTTTGGTTGAAATGTTCTTAGGTATTCTCTACCGTTATTAAGAACAAAACACTTACAACCAAATACTCTTAGATGAGTGATATTAGGAGGTCTTCCAACAAACAACTCATAAGGAGTTTTGTTGTATTCCTTAGTAATCAGACATCTGTTTTGAGTGTAACAAGCGGTATTAATCGCTTCAACCCAGTAAGCCTCACTTATTTCAATGTCATCAAGCATTGTTCTTGCGGCTTCTTTTAGGGTGCGATTCTTCCTTTCAGCAACACCGTTTTGTTGTGGTGTCCTTACTGAGGATAACTGATGTTGTATGCCTTTTGAAGTGCAATACTCAGTTATGTACAGGTTTACAAACTCAGTACCATGGTCTGTCCTTATGACTTTTACCTTGTCATTTTTCATGACTTCAAGCTTATTCAGCAAGTTAGGTATTTCAGTCCTTGTTTCAGATTTGTGTTTGATAAATACTACCCAAGTGAATCTTGAATAGTCATCTACCACCACAAGACCATACTTCTTACCAGCATAGCTTGTTGAAGAAGATTCAAACAAGTCCATGTGCAAGAGTTGTAAAGGTTTTGTAGTTGACGGTACTGCCTTGTTCTTGAAAGAAGATTTGGTTTGCTTTCCTTGCTGACATGCATTGCAAACACCATCCTTCTTAAAAGTAACCCTAGGTAATCCAACTACAAGTGCCTTTTTAGACAGCTTATTCAGCGTCTTGAAGTTTAGATGACTTGTTCGTTTATGCCATAACCATGCTTTTTCAGCAAGGCAATCGTGATCTGAGACAAGGCATTTTTCAACGATTGCTGAAGACCAATCTACGGTGTACAAGCCTCCTGATCTTCTGACAATCATAATAACCTTCTTTATCTCAAAGTCTATAAGTTTACATTCATCACTTTTGATTTTGATGAAGTATCCTTTATCAGCAAATTGACTCATGCTGAAAAGGTTAAACTTAAGATTTTTGACATAAAGAACTCCCGTAATGGTAATGCATCCTAACTACACGTCATCATAGCCTTTGGTAGAGCCAGAGCCTCCACCAGCAAACCTTATTATTGGACCTTTTAGACCACCGTCTATAGTTTATAAGGTTATTCTTGTTGCCCGTCATGTGCTTTCCACAACCACTGTCAAAGTACCAGATTGCATCGTTTGTCTCCGTGGCTGAAGTCTGCACAATCAAGAGCAAACAAGTTAATTATCCAATATTGGATGTCCATTAACATGTTCAAGAATGCGTCCAGTGGAAACCCAAGTCTTAAGTTTTTGAACTTTGACTTGTTTTCTACTTGCTGAGGAACTAGGAGGTTTTGAGCCAAAAGACTTTTGATTCGTGCTGATCAAATCCACTTTCTGATGTGGTGTCTTGCTCAGTTGACCTTTTTGCTGAACATACTTTTCAGTAAGTTCTTTTCTAGCAAGGTTCCTTCTAGCCCTAGCATTTTGAGTCTTGTCAGAACTCTTAGGCTTGATTTTGTTCATCTCTTTGAAGTATCTTTGCTGACTTTGCTTATACTCGTGAAAGAGTTGACTTTGCTTGGTTTTAAAACCGAGTCCACTTTTCGGAGAATGCTGAGCTTTTGTTTCAGCAACCTTACTTGATTTAGATTTGTCAGAAAAGGTCTTCTGATTACTTTTAGTAATCTTGCCTTTTGACTTAACAAATTACTTTTCAGCAACTTGTTTGGCAGAATGCTTTACAACATCCTTTTTCTTTACAGTTTGCTTTTCAGCAACCTGTTTTCCTTTTAAAGTCTTGTTACTTTGAGTAGCAACAGCGGGCTTTACGGTCGTAGGTACATGATTACATTTTTCAGCAACCTTAGATTGACAAAACTGATAGAGTTCTGGTTGACTACTATCAGTAGCACGTACAAAGGAAATCGATGATTTATCTTTACTCAAGATTATTACGTCATCACCTTCATACGTTGCACCTAAACCTTCTTTCTGAGATGGATCTCTCAGATAAGAGTTTAGTTCAGTCAGCATATTACTTGCATCAGCATAAGATTTGAAATTGATTTTCATCTTTTTCATTTCTTGGATTTCAGCAAGTAACTTTAGAATCAAGGACTGATATTCTTCCAATTCTATTGTCGTCTGAGAATTCTTCTCTGTAGCTTCAGCAATCAACTTCTTGAGATGCATTATTTCAGCATCTTTCTTTTCTGTCTCTTCCTTCAGCAAGATATATTTTTCAGTAGTCTGCTTGGTCAGAGTCTCAGCATTCTGTAGTTTCTCTTGCTGTTTGCTGAGAGTTTTTTCAAATCATTCGATTTCTCCTTGAATCTTGTCAAGGTCAATCTCGTCTTCACTTTCCGAGTCAGAGTCATAGGTAGGACTGTTTCCCTGACCGGCCATGAGGCAGAACTCGTAGTTTGACACATCTGGATAAGCTTCCATTGCTATTCCACAAACTTCCTTACCAATCTCTACGTCACGAGTGGCTTCTTCATCGTCAGTGTCTGAGCTTTCTTCCTCACTGTCTTCGGAACTAGTATCAATGCACAATGCATTGATTTTTGCTTGAAGCTTCTTCTTTTCTTCAGCAATAAAAGCTCTTTTGAACTTCTTCTTCTTTTCAGCATATTTGCCTTTCAGCAAAGGACAATTTGCTTTGAAGTGTCCAGGCTTTTTGCAGTAAAAACAGAGATCATTTCCAACTGCTGGTTCTTCTGATGAGTTTGCTTGCTGACCTTGCTTGTTCAGCGAGCTAGTCTCATTCTTGTACTTATGGTAGTTGTTACCAAGATGCTTTTTCAGCTTCTCTTTTGCTTTTCGCCTTTCAAGTTCCTTACTGATGAATTTCTTCATGTTTTTAACAACTAAAGCATTTTCATCAGCAGGCTCTTTATCATTCTTCTTTTCAGAAGATGACGGCTTTGCAACAAGAGCAATGTTTTGCGATTTTTCAGCAAATACATTTTCTCTTTGCTTTGTCTCGTAGTTGACAGTAGCAAGATGAGAGAACAACTCTGTAGGTGTGATGTCTGCCATTCCTTGATTGTAGTAGAAATTCTGAGTGTGGATCCATTCTTGGTTCAGACTTCTGATGATGGTTTTCACCTTCTCAGAATCTGAGTAAAGATTTCCAACACCCAAGGCGGCCATCTCACTAACTAGAGTTGTGAATCTGAAGTCCAAGTCTTCCAGTGACTCATTTGTACCTTGTTTAAAGTTCTGGAACTTTAACTTCAGCACTTCGAGTTTGTTTTCCATGGTTTTGTCAGATCCAGCACAAAGATCTTGAACCATTTTCCAAGCTTCCTTAGCAGTTTTGGCACCCCACAGTTTGCACTGTATAGTATCCGGAGTTGATCGAATGATGATGTTTCTTGCTTGGCCATCAAGACGGAATCTCTTGGCTTCGTCGGAAGTCCATTCCTCTCTTGGTTTTGGAACGACAGTATCAACTGGTTCGCCTAAGATAGTTTCCTTTCCAGCTTCTGTGGTTTTGTGAGGAAAGCTTCTCTCAACCTTAGTGATCTTGATGGGTCCATCATTAATGACAGTAACCATCTCATCACTAATGGCCTCAAGATGTAGCATCATGTTGTTTCACCATTTTTCGTAGTTTTCCAGCTTCAGCAAGGGAGCGTCTCCTAAAGACATCCTGTCAGCAAAAGACTACCAAACTGATCAAGTGAGAGTGATTTACGGAAAGCACCTAAGGGGATCTAGGTTCAGTGCTGAAGGTTAAAGAACCTCCAGCTCCGATACCACTTGTTGGTCCCTTTAAACAACAAGAAAAGACTAGAGAGGGGGGGGGGGTGAATAGTCTTTTCAAACTTTCGTCGTTTAAAAAACTTTCTCAGCAAGGACTTATTACTTTTCAGTAATGAGTTTGCTGATACGTAACTTTCTCAGCAAGCGCAAGTTACTTTTCAGTAACGAGTTTTGCTGATACTTAAAATCAGAGAGCGGAAGTCTTTGATACAATAAGTGCTTTTTCAGTAAGTGATAGTTTCAGCAAGTGAACAGAGTGAATGTGTACAGAACGATATGCTTTGATGAAAACAAAATGCAGTAAGTAAATCACACAAAACACTTTCATAGTGGTATCTGAGAGTGGCGTAATCTCTCAACTAATCCACTTTGTCCTTTCTAGGACTGAATCCACTAAGATAAGTTTGAGGTTCCTTACAACACCTATCTAGAGCGATTCAAACAGAAACCAAAGCACACTTGCTTCGTTTCCAACCTAACTAGAGAACGAAACCTTGTTCTCCACCAAACTTGGGACTTTTAATCAGCAACTCTATGCTCGATTAAGTTCCCCTTGAATTTCACGCCTGAAAGGGTGTATTTTCAGTTAGAGAGGTTTGAGATGAGATAACTTGATTATAACTTATTCAGCTACAACAAGTAATCTAAGAAACAAAACTTTGAATGCTTTGCAGTAAACAAGTTTGAATGTTTCTGGTGTCAAGACTTGTTCTTGTTCGAAAGAAAGAACACTTAACTAATTTCTTAGCCGTGTATGTACTACTTCTTCACAAGTAGCTTTTTCAAGCTTTAAGTCTTGGAACGGATCAATGGTAGTAAAGAGTGTTTGAGGGGTATGTGAGTTTAAGCACAAGTGAGAGTTTGATCACGTTGTTGACACACTTCAACTCTTTGCCGGATGACCTCTATTTATAGTGAATCAAGGGAGCCGTTTGAATTTCAAATTCTAAGCCTTTGTTCCTTAAGATGTCACTATCTTGCTTTTGTACTTTCAGCAGCGTCCTTTATTTGTCTTCTAGTCTTCATGAACTTCGCGTGCATGCTTTGCATTTAATGTTCATTTGAATGAGATTCAACCATGAACGTTGGAGCGCAAATGCAAGTAGTTTCAGCAAGGTGGTCACATATGTTTTTCAGCAAGTGGTCAGTCTCAGTTTCAGCAAACACAACCTACTCTGTCGTTTAGATTTTCACTTATGCAAGTTGTTGCTCAAGTTTCCATTTTCTGAGCAACATGTGCCTTTGTAGATACCAGTCTTCAGAAATACTCTAGTTTTCAGTCTTCGAATTCTTCAATTTTCTGAGCGGTTCTAAATTCTTCAATAGTTTGTTTGTTTAAACAAAGTACATCATCAGCAAATGCTTCAATAGGTTGTTTTTCTTTTCAGAAAACAAGATACATCATAAGCGGTAAAACAAACCTATCTAGAACCTACTCTAAGTCTTCAGCAAACATTCCCCACTTTTACAATGTCCTCTATAATTCTAAATTCCTATGGACCTTAAGAGTACGAGTTACTGGACTTTCCTTAATTTAGTTCCTTAATTTCCCATCAAAATTACAAGTTTCCTAACAATTGTTTCATTGTTTCTTTCTAGTTCAGGCTCTAAGTTATTCTCTGTTTGAGATCACTTATTCTTCCAGTTGACGTTATGTATTATATTCTTCAGTGGGATTTGTTACAGTACCCTCATTCTGGTGTTGATTTTTACCCTGTATTTCTCCGTTTTTCATTCTAGAGATTCTGGTACATCATCTATGATTTTTCCATGTGAATATATTATTCATTCCTCTAGGCTTTCTTCCATTTTATTTTTTTGGGAAGGGAAAGATGTTCTATGTAAAGTACACATCCTAGAATAGAAGGTTTGTCTTGTTTATGATCATAACATTTGTATCCTTTAACATTAGTAGGATAACTAATGAGAATTTCTGTTTTAGAGACAAATTTTGTCCTTTGAACTGGTAATGTTGAAGCATAGCAAAGACAACCAAACATTCTCATATGATGATATGGTGGTAGTCTTATTTCATAATGCTTCATGTTGATATTCACATTGGACTATCGGATATAACTTAGCTGGGAAGGATTCATTATTGACCGGTTTGGTTGTGTGTACCGCACTTTAAGCTTTTCCAAGCACCTGTTGCATCATCAACATACAGAATAGTATTCTTGATATCATCTCCTACGGAGTAAATCATCCAGGAAAGGATAAGTGTGTTACATTTCACCCAAGATTTTTCATCTGGTTCATCCTCAATAATTTCTCCCCCTTTCTGCAATTTTTGTAGTTTGCTTTTAGCTAACAATTGCAGAAGCTCTCAATATCCCATCCAAAGGGTGAACATGAAATCCATTTTTAATCTAATATAGAATGTTTCCAGATTTCCTGGAACCTTAAGAAGACCTCTTTTTCAACAAGATGGTGGTTTATAATGATGCCATAAAAGGTGTAAATTCATATAGATTAAATTTCAGTCAATAAAGGAATCTGAAGTTCAATGGCTAGTTCTAAGAGCAATCACTAATGTGAGCCCAAATGCCATTTGAATACACATTTAAAAACAACAACTAATGGGACTCAAGAGGTTGAATATAATGAAATTTGTGGCATCAAACAATTTTGATTTGTGGGAAAACCCTATTGCCTAATCACTCAAACTTTGAGGCTAAAACGAGATTAGATGCATAAGTAAATAACACAGACATGTGAAAATTCATCATTTCTGCTCAGGCAATCAGAATATATTACAGATGAAATATATATAGCACCCTTAGAGATATGGTACTCAGTCAACATAGTTGCAACCTAGTGATGAACATCGTTTTCACCAATTAAATTTGTATTATAAGCCAAATAACACTTATCACTACACAAACTAGAGTGCAATGGCAAGTTGTCCCCGAGTGTCGTTCTCTCGGGACCAAACGTGGCTTTGTTTGAGGTTTTTGTTAGCTAATTCAGTCAACGAGTTCAGGTTTGTTTGAGAATTGTTTTTGTTAGGAAACTTGTAATTTTGATGAGCAATTAACCATGCTAAATTAAGGAAAGTCCGGTAACTAGTACTCTTAAGGTCCATAGGAGTTTAGAATTTTAAGGAAATTTTAAAAGATGAACGTTTGCTGAAAGACTTAGTGTAGGTACTAGTTAGGTTCTTTTGTTTGCTGATGATGTACTTTGTTTTTACAAACGAACTATTGAAGACCTAGAACCGCTCAGAAACTTGAAGATTCGAAGACTGGAGACTTAGAAGAACTCTGAGAAAGGTATCTACAAAGGCACATGTTGCTCAGAAAGTGAGATTTTCAGCAACAGCTCGCATAAGTGAAAATCTATATGACAGAGTAGGTTGTGCTTGCTGAAACTGAGACTGGCCACTTGTTGACAACATATGTGACCTCCTTGCTGAAGAGTACTTGCATTTTGGCTCCAACGTTCACATTTGAAATTGATTCAAATGAACATTAAATGCAAAGTAGGCACGCGAAGAACATGAAGACAAGAAGACAAATGAAGGACGCTACTGAAAGTACAAAATCAAGATAGTGACATCTTAAGGTGCAAAGCCTTAGAATTTGAAATTCAAACGTGGCCCTTGAGACACTATAAATAGAGGTCATCAGGTAAAGAGTAGAAGTGTGTCAACAACATGATCAAACTCTCACTTGTGCTTTAAACACTCAAAACTTTCTATACTCTTTAATGCCTGTTGATCCGTTCCAAGACTTAAGCTTGAAACAAAAGTTACTTGTGAAGAAGTAGAACATTCACGGCTAAGAAATTAGTTAAGTGTTCTTTCTTTCGAACAAGAACAAGTCTTGACACCAGAAATAATTAAACTTGCTTACTGAAAAGTATTACAAGTGTGTTTCTTTAGATAACTTGTTATAGCTGAAAAAGTTATACTCAAGTGATCTCATTCCAAACCTCAATAACTGATAAACACCCTTTATCAGGCCTGAAATTCAGGGGGAATTAATCAAGCATAGTGTTGCTGATTATAAGTCCCAAGTTTGGTGGAGAACAAGGTTACAGTTCTCTAG
The DNA here is from genome assembly GCA_028274465.1 of Plantago ovata. Lineage (NCBI taxonomy): Eukaryota > Viridiplantae > Streptophyta > Magnoliopsida > Lamiales > Plantaginaceae > Plantago > Plantago ovata. Next base: position 47,068,670 of record CM051456.1, on the reverse strand, counting down.
TTAAGTTGGAAACGAAGAAAGTGTGCCTTGGTTTCTGAAGAATCATTAGTGATAGGATTTGTAAGGAACCTCACATCTTATCATAGTGGATTCAGTCCTAGAAAGGACAAAGTGGATTAGTTGAGAGATTACGCCACTCTCAGATACCACTATAAAAGTGTCTATGTGATTTACTTTACCGCACTTAGTATTCAGCAAGCTACATTTCTTGTACACTGACACTCTGCTCACTTGCTGAAACTAGCACTCTTTGATAAGCACTTATTATAAAAGACTTCCGCACTCTGTTGTTTAAGTATCAAGAAACTCATTACTGAAAAGTAATAAGTACTTGCTGAGAAAGTTAAGTACCAGCAAACTCATTACTGAAAAGTAATAAGCACTTGCTGAGAAAGTTTTAAACGACGAAAAGTTTGAAAAGACTATTCACCCCCCCTCTAGTATTTTCTTGTTGTTTAAAGCGACCAACAGGTTTGGACAAAAGCAAGCAAGAAAACAGATTTGTTGTAATCAAGTTTGGAAAATGGTTGGTGGTAGAAATCGAATAAACATGCATGGATTACGAATATGCTCACAAGTTCAGTGCGTCAAACCTTCGACTAAGTCTTCAAAGCAACCTTCTAGATAACTTTCAAGACACACATCATGAAAGATCACCATCAATAATTTAGAGGTGCTTGTCACTAACACCATTTATCTAGCATGCGGCAAATCACTAACATACAATCCTATAGCTTTCATTGACCACGAGTTTGTCACATACTCTATTCGAACATATTTTATAGGTAACTATGAATCATATGAAGTAAATTTGCAGCAAGATTGAATCACAATCTCATGTAAGCATAAACATAATCCATAACATGCATATTCTACATTCTACCACCAACACAAAGGGGTTTAGCTACTCATAATCATCAACATAGACATGAAATCATATGAATTGTTATAAGAATACATTATTCGGTGGAAATTGAATGAAACCTCTTCGTAGATGAAAAAGAGATGCAATTCTATGGCCAAATCCTTCAATCCAATGCAAAATTACAAGTAGATCTGAGTTTTCTATCAAATTGGGGCTTAGAAGCTCTCCAAAAGTGTTTGCTAATGTCTGAATATCTGAAATGTAACTGAAAATCTGTATAAAGAAGGGAAATCCCGAAATATAACTGCTGCCAAGCGCTTAGCTTGAGATCTGCCAAGCTAAGCGCATGGAAAACAAAATGCTTGGGAGCAGCCAAGCGCTTCGCTTGGCTGCTGTTGCTGGCCACTGGAATTTCAAGCGCTTAGCTTGACTATTCCAGGCGCTTAGCTTGGTTCCTGGGCAGAATTTTGTCTTGGAAATTCAATCTTTTACCCACGACCTGCCCTCGGGTGCCTTGGACTCGTCCTTCTCAACATTTATTGGGGCTCAAACACTCACGAAAAAAAGCCACGGAGGTTGAGGAACTTCAACGGGGACATTTTCCATCAAAAAGGCTCGTTTTTAGCTCCAAAAACGCCGTTTCTGTTGGTCCCTTTAAACAACAAGAAAAGACTAGAGGGGGGGTGAATAGTCTTTTCAAACTTTCGTCGTTTAAAACTTTCTCAGCAAGTACTTATTACTTTTCAGTAATGAGTTTGCTGATACTTAACTTTCTCAGCAAGCGTAAGTTACTTTACAGTAGCTTGGTTTGCTGATACTTAAAATCACAGAGCGGAAGTCTTTGATACAATAAGTGCTTTTTTTCAGTAAGTAAAGGTTTCAGCAAGTGATGTGAGTGACCGTGTACAGACAGATATGAATTGCTGAAAGCTAAGTACAGAAAATAAATCACACAAACACTTTTATAGTGGTATCTGAGAGTGGCGTAATCACTCAACTAATCCACTTCGTCCTTTCTAGGACTGAATCCACTAAGATATGATTGAGGTTCCTTACAATCTCCTATCTAGAGCGATTCAACATAAACCAAAGCACACTTGCTTTGTCTCCAACCTAAACTAGTGAACGTAACCTTGTTCTCCACCAAACTTGGTACTTTTAATCAGCAAAACTATGCTCGATTAAGTTCCCCCTGAATATCACGCCTGAAACGGTGTATTTTCAGTTAGAGAGTTTTGGGGTGAGATAACTTAATTATAACTTATTCAGTTACAACAAGTAATCTAAGAAACACAACTTGGAATACTTTGTAGTAAACAAGTTTGATTGTTTCTGGTGTCAAGACTTGTTCTTGTTCGAAAGAAAGAACACTTAACTAATTTCTTAGCCGAATTTTTGTTCTACTTCTTCACAAGTAGCTTTTTCAAGCTTTAAGTCTTGGAACGGATCAATGGCAGATGTAGAGAGTTTGAAGGTATGTGAGTTTTAAGCACAAGTGAGAGTTTGATCACGTTGTTGACATACTTCAACTCTTCGCCAGATGACCTCTATTTATAGTGTAAGTAAGGAGCCGTTTGAATTTTAAATCCTAAGGCTTTTGTTCCTTAACATGTCACTATCTTGCTTTTGTACTTTCAGCAGCCTCTTTGTTTGTCTTCTAGTCTTCATGTCCTTCGCGTGTAAGCTTTGCATTTAATGCATATTTGAATAGAATTCAAACAGTAACATTGGAGCGCAAATTCAAGTACTTTCAGCAAGGGGTCACATATGTTCCATCAGCAAGTGATTAGTCTCAGTTTCAGCAAGCACAACCTACTCTGTCTTTCAGATTTTCACTTATGCAATGCTGTTGCTGAAATTTCCACTTTCTGAGCAATACGTGCCTTTGTAGATGCCAGTCTTCAGCAATCTTCTAGTCTTCAGATCTTCGAATTCTTCAAGTCTTCAGATCTTCAAAAGTCTTCAAGATTCTGAGCGGTTTCTAAATGCTTCAATAGGTTATTCTCTTTTCAGAAAATAAGATACATCATAAGCTTCAGCATCAATAAGTTATTTTCTTTTCAGAAAATAAAATACATCATACGCTTCAGCATCAATAAGTTATTTTCTTTTCAGAAAATAAAATACATCATACGCTTCAGCATCAATAAGTTATTTTCTTTTCAGAAAATAAAATACATCATACGCTTCAGCATCAATAAGTTATTTTCTTTTCAGAAAATAAGATACATCATAAGCTTCAGCATCAATAAGTTATTTTCTTTTCAGAAAATAAAATACATCATACGCTAAAGAAATAACTTATCTAGCACCTAAACTAAGTCATCAGCAAACGTTCCTCTTTTACAATGTCCTTAAAATTCTAAATTCCTATGGACCTTAAGAGTACTAGTTACTGGACTTTCCTTAATTTAGCATGGTTAATTGCTCATCAAAATTACAAGTTTCCTAACAAATTTCCCCCTTTTGATGTTAGCAATCCATGGCTAAATTAATTGTCACCCTTTTAGAGGTTTCTGATGTTGAATAAATCAGTTGATTAATGCAAGCATACTTGAATAATTAAACAGTAAGCATAAGTAAATTGCATAATCAAAAACCAATAAGAGTCAAAAGTTTCATTGCTGATAGTTATCTTTCAGAAGATTACATGAAAAAGCATAGATAACTTAAACAGAATCAGCAAGCAAAAACTTTAACAAAAAAACTATTGCAGGTACTTAAGCTCTTTCAGAGGATTTTCTCAAAATCTCTCTTACACTCTTCTCAGCAAGTGCAGTGAATTCAACACAGTCCTTTTCGTAGTTTTCCAAAAGCCTACGGACTTGTAGTTGAAGAATTCTTGCATTTTTGCAGGCAGTGTGATGATGCTTTTCAGCATTCATTTCCATGTAGCGAGTTACCCACAAGTGCATGCCCCAATTGCTGGCATGGAGAAGCTGTGTATCTGTAATGCTTTTCGGATGAATCTTTCTTAGCCAGAGAAGATCTTCTTCTTGATCCTTAGCAGTGAGATAGAAGTACTCATAAGGAATCAATCTAAGTCTCTTCTTTGCTTTCTTTGTTACTGGGTCAGAGTAGTAAGCAATGCCAGGTGGTTTGATCAGATCTGGTTCTTGTTTATATGTCTTACCAATGGCAATTCTTCTTACTTGGACCTCAAGATTCAACCATTTCCCAGAAATATTTCTTGGGAGGGATTCTTCCCTTTGCTTTCTTTGGACATTGAGTTCAATCCATTTGAACATTTGATTCAAAATGGCTGTAGGAAAGAACTCATTTACCAGCAAGTCTTCCAGCTTTAAGATCCAGCAACCATGAATGTTTCTGATTACATTCTGAGTGGTTTCTTCATTACTGGTCTTTGTATATTCAATGCCGGAGCCAATAGCAATTCTGGCCAGCCTTTTTTCTTCCTGTCTTTGCCTTCTTCTTCTTGTCTTAGCATTGTCTTGATCTCTTGCTGAAGAGTCAGACGAAAAATGCTTTGAGTGGCCAGACGGAGTCAAAGCTGTTAAGGGTCTAGCTCTTATGGCTTGAGCTATTGTTTGATTGTCATCATCTTCATCATCTTCTTCATTCAGATTGTGATGACTTTCAGTATGGCAAAAATCTTGAGTTTCAGCAGCGGTTTTTCTCTTTTTGGTACTTGCTGAATTCAACTCAGATTCTGCTTGCCTTTTAGAACTTTGCTCTTTTTCAGCAAGCGGTTCTATGGGCAGTGGCACATCAACAGCAGGAGGGGTTTGGTTTCTTTTTCTTTTCTTTTCCCCCTTTGACATGGATTGCAACATCGGGGTGATGTGCAGAGAATAGAACTCATTGCAATTTTCAGCAAGAGTGCTTAAACTATTATACTTCATGATGATTTGCTGTTGGTCAGAAGTCATTTTTGACAACTCTTGTTGAATGCTCATCATGTTCTCTTCATGTCTTTTCTCTGTTGCGGCCTTCTCATCCATAAAAGCCTGTGCCTTTACGAGAGCTGTCTTTGCTAGCTTTAGAGCTTGACTTACATCTTCTTCATAGCTTTTGTGATAAAGACTGATGTCTTTCTGAGCTATGGTTAAATTAGTAGTGCGTCTCAGCACCGTAGCCAAAATCTTTCCAAAGTCAAGTGGACTCTCAGCAAGCAATGCATCATCTTCAGCTTTGCAGGTATTATGGACTTCCTTTAGTGCTAGAATTCTGGGAGTAAACTCCTCAACTCTTGGGAACGGCACTAAATGAGGTGTTAAGGAATGAACCATAATTTCGGAAGCAAACTGATCATCACGCATCAACAATTCTGCTCTTAGACCATCGTCTAAATCATTGATGTAATCAGGAGGAGGAATCTGAACAACTTTTGGGTCTCGCTTAGATTGTTCATCTTCATTTTCTGACAAGTCGTCATCATCCTCAGATTCATCAAGTTGAGCAACTTTTGAGCCTTTATCAGTAGCTCCACTTCCTTTTTGTTGAGTGGTTGCTGATGGCAACGCTTCAGACTCAACAACTGGAGTTTCACCAGTAGTTAGTTTTAATTGAGTAGTTGCTGAAGCAACGTTTGAGACTCAATAACTGGAGTTTCGCCAGTAGTTAGTTGTTTCAATTGAGTTTGGGGCTCAATTACTGGAGTTTCGCCAGTAGCAAATGGAAGGGAGGGGACTTCCTTTGATCTCACTCCTGAAGATTGACCAATTTCTAGATCCTGCGTATGCCTTGCATGGATCAAGAGACTGTTCTGGAGAGCGCGTTGGTAATCTTCATCATGTTCATCATCATCAAGGTTTTCTTTAGTAACCTTGGCATCAGAAACTCGACTTTTGCCATTTTTCAAGGCAACCCTTTTTCTGGCGTATTCTTCTTCAGTATCAGCACCTTGCACATGTGCTTGATTATCCGCAGCAGTAGGAGGAGGTTGAGATTCTTGCTGAGATTGTTGTTGTTCAGCTTACTGATTTTCAGGTTGAGCATTTTCAGCAGCTGTTAACTTCGATCCTCCAGCATCAGGACTTGGACCTTGATTGTCATCATCATCGTCTTTCTTGTCCTTGGAATCTTTCCCTTCATCATCACTGGGATCAGTGGGAATGTTCTCATCTTCTTCCTCTTCATCATCGTCTGTCAGAATGACTAGCTCAACGTGCTTATACAAAGCAACACTTGTCACTTCCTCTTCCTCATTGATTTTGTGGGGATCAGCCACCACAGGTACAAATAGACCTTTGAGCATCACAGCTTGTTCAGCTGGAGAGGCACTCTTGAATTTTGCCTTCATATTCTCTCTGATTTGAGCAATCAGATTGGAGCTCATTTGCTGAGAATATGATATTTCTTCAGGAAGGATGGAGTGGACAAATGTTTCGAGCTTCAGCAGAGAAGATCTATTTTTCTCGTTTGAGAGATGAAGGTGATGATCAGAGAAATCCATTCGCCTGTACCTTTGCCAGTTGCTGACGGACTTAGCAACTCTTGACAAAGTTGTCCTTTTGAAGTTCAAGTACAGTTCTTCAGAACTCACTTGATGATCTTCAATGATGAGTACCACTTCAGTGCTCTCCTTTTGAGCCTGAAAAAGAATGTTATTTAGATCAGGAATGGTTTGGAGAATTGTTTTAGAGTTTATATCTGAAACATGATTTACCTGCTGAGAATCAACAAGCTCATGTAATACAATTTCCATTCCATGAGGAGCTTGAGTAGCATCCTCCATTTGTTCATCCTGAAATAAATTAAAGTTAGACACAAGTACTAAGCTGTCAAACTTAGTTTTTATACCAAAATTATTAACTACCTGCTGAGCAGGGAGTGTTGGTTCTGGTGCAGAGGCTTCAGCAACCATCTGACTTGCATCTTGAGAAGTCTGTAGAGATAGGATAATATTAGCAAAAGAACAATTTTCAGAAATTGAAGTTTTACTGATGGTTGAATTAACTACCTGCTGAGGAAGGACAGGTTGTGGCTCAGTCCTTTCAGCATTAACAGTTTCTTCAGCTTCTTGGACTGTTTCTTCAGCAGACTTCTGGTTTTGCTCTATTTGAGAAAGCTGTGCGGTTTCAGCAATCTCCCTTTCCTCTGAAATGACAAGTTGAGCAGAAGCATCTTGACCTTTGAGCTCACTGCTTGTCATGAAGAGATCAATTGACTTGTTGGATGATTCTTCAATTTCCAACTCCATTTGTTTGCTTAAATCTTCCAGTACAAGCTGGACTTTGTCAATTGATGTCTTGGGTGAACTTGGGCCAGTATTCTCAGCATCATGAGATGCGTCGTTGAATAATGCTTCTTGAGTTTCAGCAACTTCAGGAACTGGAACCATTGCTATTTCAGCAACTGGTCCTTCAGCAAGCGTTGTTTCAGCAACTTGATGAGTTGCTTGTTCAGCAACCATCTTTTCAGCAGCATTAGCAAGTGCCGCTCTTTGCAGATCAGTAGCAATGTCACTTGCTGGTCTCAAAGTTGGATCATCTAGATTATCTACAATGTAGATATCTGGGACTTGGGCACGAATTTTATTTCCACTGCCTTGTGGTCTATTCTCAGTAGAATTATCAACATTAAGTTGATTGTTGAAGACTTCCGCAAACACTTCAACATTGCTGACATAGGTTTCAGTAATCACCTCAGCAACATCTACTGGCAAATGCGTTTCACCATTTGTCTGGGAATTGACTGAGAGGTCTTGGACAACAGGGACTGACTTGCGAGCCAGTGTTTTCTTTCTTTTGTTGCTGGTCCGTTTCCTCTTATGTACGGGATTTGCTGATGACGCTGCAGTCTGAGTGTCATCATCAGCTTTCCTCTTTTTCTTGTTAGATTTCTCTAGTTTCCCAGAGTCATCTATAGTTGCATTTTCAGCAACTGGTGTTGTACACGTACCTTGTTGATTTTCTATAGCAGTTTCTTTTGTCTTACCACCACTAACAGCAGTTTCATCTCTAAGTTGCTGAGTGGTAACATCTGCAGCTGTTGTATACCTTTCTTGCTGGCTTGTGCTGACAACATTTGCAGTTGTTGTCTTCTTAGTTTTCTTTCCAGCAATCTTAGGTACATTCTGCTTGTAGAAAGATCTTCCCACATTGCATACAGACTTTTTGATTGGCAATGGGTTTCTTAGCTGAATCCTGAAATGTTCAAGGATATAGCATATCTTGATTCCATACATAACTGGAAAGGAAGGTGAGACCTTGTTGTCTTCTACCTTTACCTTAAACTTAGTAACACAATCAACAAGCCTGTTGAAAATGTACTTAGCCCAGTTAAGTTCCGTTTTATTTTCATGGATATGCATCAGCAATGGCCATCTTCTCAGGCCTACTTGGTCAATTCCTCCAACTTGGGAGTCAATAACTTTTATTAGTAGCAGAGCTACTAGACCAAGTAAATGGCAGAGATGCTTTCTCTTAACGTGCTTTGTCCAAGTCACGGGAGCTATCTCGCCTTTCTTCATTTTCTCATTTCTGACGTCACTGTAGAAAGCTTCAATTTCTTCGTCAGTGGCAGTGACGTCATCTTCAGTTCCAGTGGTTGGAATCTGAAAAATCTCCGCTAAATCAGTCCATTTCAGGACGATTTGT
>CM051456.1:46969154-47060143 GCA_028274465.1 Plantago ovata | reverse complement strand
TTGATATATATATCGGGCTTTAGTATGCTCAGATCTGATTTTCAGCTTTGATCTTGAGCTGAATTTTATCAGACTTGATGTCTATTGGTATCTGTGTTAATCTTATCTGCCTATTTCATGAATTTGTAAAGTGTCTTGTTGAAGTATTCTTGTTTAGATTCTTAAAAAACACCAGAAACTTTGGGAGTTGTAGGCTTGTTGGTATCTTATCTAGAAGTTGCTTATGTGATGAGAGTATGTACAATTTTGGTTTGATAAAGGTTTGCTACTGGCTAGTTCTGTGTGGTCTCTTTCTCTCTCTTGTTATATTTTCGCGTTTGATTGTCTCTCGTCACTGTGACTTGCTTCTTAATAAATTAGGCTTGGATAATATCAGGTCTATAAAAACCTTGTGTCTAAGATAGCTTACTGAAGTTCCAGTTCTGCTTATTTCTGTGCGAGTATAATCTGCAAATACACTTCAGCAGTTGTTAGTTAATATTATCTGTTTGTGAACTGTTCTGCCACTATGATTTAGTAGCTGGTGATTATTAAGGTACACACTTATAAATTGTTTTCTGCCTTGTGCTTTTAAGATAGAACATTCTTCTCTTGAACCACCTGTTATGGTAGAAAATTTAGAAATGTTTTGCTGTGTAAATACAAACCATATAATCAGGTGGTCAACTAATTGTATACCCAAAGATTGTTTACTGCCTTCTAATTATAGGTAGAACAGCTATTTAAACTTTCCACATGCTATGAAATTTTCTGTTAAGTTTTCTTTCAAAACTCTTTCATATCATGTTCTGCAAATTCCAATTCTGGTAAACATGAAGTTATTTTATTGAGTCTATATTGCTCTGCTGCTATTTTGCTGCAATTATAAATTTGCATTTTGCTGTAAAACAGCTCATAACTATATCATAGAGATTTTGTGTATGACTGAGTAACTTGATATATTTTCTTGACATTTTACGAATTCTATATTGACAATCCTGTTTTAAAGAGTACATTAGCAACTTAATTTTCATGTTAGGAGACCATTTGGACTGCTTGAATGTGTGCATTGAAGTTCAAAGAAGCTCCAGAAAGTAATTTTGTTGTTTAGTTTGAATAAATACCTTTATTTCTTACAAAGGCACACAAAATATTGTTTCTGGACAGCCTGTAGTAGATAATTTTTCTGTAGCAACTGGGGACTTAAAAATTCCCATTTTTTCAGAAATGATGCTATACTGAAGTAGCTACGCTAGGATTTTAGTTTGCAAAATTCGGACATCGTTTGGATGTTCAAATTAATTTCCAAACAGTCAGCAGTCTAGCTGTCAGAAAACAGATTTCTGCAAATCACTGTTACATGTGTATATGCTGTTCTGGGTATTAAAGTTAAGTTTGAAAGCTGAAAAGTTGTACTATCTTGCAAAACAAGGTTTGCATTAACCTTTGTGATAATTATATACGCTATACATTGGCAATTATATTGCTATGAGTTCAACTATTATTATTATCATTTAGCAACTACATCTCTTCTTCTTATTTTCTCCTTATTAGCAGTATTTAGATTGGTAAATAAAGCTTATATCTTTATGAAATTATTGGTTGACGAGTGATTATGTGAGAACCGATTCTTTCCATCATCTAGATATATTTTCTTGTTATCAACTAGACGTCTACTATCTTAAATTTTCTTACCAAGATACGCGAATAGGAAAACGAAGGTAGATTCTAACCGTGCATTGCTACAGATAATAAGTTATGGGTGAAAACGGTACAAACAAGGACACGGTCACGCTAGAAGATGAACATGATGAAGAATCAATGGATGAGGAAGAGAATCGAGATTCTGGAAAACAACCAGAGTTCCACGGTAAGACTACTGAAAAGGGTGAAGGCTCTGAGATGCAATCTATGTATGGATTCATAAATCAACTGAGGCATTTCTGCCAGAACCAAGCATCGTCTGATGGTGCAAAGAAGGATTCCACATCTCTAAGTGATGATCAAGCTTTAGAAAGGTTTTTGAAGTTTCGTCCTCCACGGTTCTTGGGTGAACCCGATGATCAGAAAGCTGAATCCTTTATAGCAGAAATGGAGAAGATATTTGAGGTCTTAAACTACAGTGATTCTCAAAGATCAAATATGCTTCTTATCGTCTCGAGGAGTCCGCACGTCATTGGTGGGCAGTGGTAAATCGGCGCTGGAAACAAGTGGAACTCCTTATACTTGGGCTAACTTTCTGAAAGAATTTAGTCAAAAATTCATACCTCAAGTAGTTCGTGATGCACGTGAATCAGAGTCACTAATCTCCTTCAAGGTATGAATAATGTTGGCCAGTATGAAGCTCAGTTTAGCCGATTGATCCAATATGCTCCACATTTCTGGGACGATGAGAAAAGAAAAATTAAGAAGTTCGTCGGAGGCCTTAAGTTAGAAATTCGCTGGGCACTTGTTTCCGTGGAATTCCCAAATTATGTGGCAGCGGTAGATAAGGCACTACTGGTTGAGGCGGAGATAAAGGAACTTCGAAAGATTGGTGATAAAGTGAAATGGAACCAGTCGAGGAATTCTGGTGGACAGAGTAACAAGCGCCAAAACCAAGGTTCTGGAGTGGCGAGGACTAACCCGACAAATTTCCCATCTAAGAATACCTACTCGAATAAGCCCGTTGGGATGAATCGTCCAAGTAACGACCTTGGATGTAACTTTTGCGGAAATCCACGTCACACTGAGGCAATGTGCTGGAAAAAGAGTGGCAAATGTATAGCTTGTGGAAGTGATCAGCACCGCATTGCGGACTGTCCAAGGTGCCAAAACTCAAGAACACAACCAGGAAAGCCCGCAAAGCCAAACGTGGCTCAACCTGGAAAGGCAAAAGTGCGCGCAAGAGCGTATGCATTAGGCGGGGGAAAAGAACCTGAACCAACTGACGTCGTGGAAGGAGAAGTCTCGGTCAATGATGAGTCTGGTAAGGTTCTTTATGATCCCGGTGCTACACACTCTTTTATTTCGATTGTGTTGCGCGTAGATTGCACTTAATTGCTGAACATCTGCCTTATATCTTTGAAGTTAGTTCACCTATGGGTATAAGTGTTATTACTGATGTTATTCATAGGAATTGCGAGATAAAAATAAAGGATAGTACTTATCTTGCTAATTTAATAGAATTACCGATTGAAAAGTACGATGTGATACTTGGGATGGATTGGCTCTACTCGAATCACGCCACGTTGGATTGCCATACTAAAGAAGTGAAGTTGGGTGAAGTGGAAGGTGAAAATTTGGAACGGCTTCAGAAAATCTTGAGATCGTAGGGATGATATCTGTTGTTGAGGCTAGGCGACTTTTGAAAGAAGGAGCCTCTGGATTATTGGCATATTTGATTAATCAGCCTAAAGACAAAGCGAAAATCGAGGAAGTCGAGGTGGTAAAAGAATTTCCCGAAGTTTTTCCTGAAGAATTAACTTCTTTACCACCGGATCGAGAAATCGAGTTTGTTATTGAAACACTGCCAGGTGTTACTCCGATATCTCAAACACCATATCGCATGGCACCCGCTGAGCTGAAAGAGTTGAAGATTCAATTACAAGATCTCGTGGAAAGAGGATTTATTAGACCTAGCACATCTCCATGGGGAGCTCCTGTGCTATTTGTTAAGAAGAAAGATGGATCATTGAGAATGTGCATAGACTATCGAGGTCTAAACAGTTTTACTGTGTAGAATAAGTATCTTCTTCCGCACATAAATGAGTTGTTTGATTTACTCCAGGGATCTTGTGTGTTTTCGAAGCTAGACTTGAGACAGGGTTACTATCAGTTGAAAATACGAGAAGATGATATTCCAAAGACAGCGTTCAATTCAAGGTATGGTCACTTTGAATTTGTTGTTATGCCATTTGGATTAACAAATGCACCTACTGCATTCATAGACATGATGCATCGTATCTTCAGGCCATATTTGGATCAATTTGTTGTGATATTCATCGACGACATCTTAGTATTTTCAAAAACTGAGAAAGATCATGCTCTTCACTTGAGATTGGTACTAGAAACCCTGAAAGAGCATAAGTTGTATGCTAAATTCAGCAAGTGTGAATTCTGGATAGAAAGGGTAACCTTTTTAGGACATGTAGTAACGAGAGATGGTATAGAAGTGGATCATTCAAAGGTAGAAGCAATTGAGATTTGGAAACCTCCAAAGAATGTATCCGAAATAAGAAGCTTTCTAGGTCTAGCTGGGTATTACCGTCGTTTCGTGCCAAACTTCTCAAAAGTTGCAGGACCACTAACTCGATTAAATCAAAAGGACATTCCATTTGTTTGGAACGAGGATTGCGAAATGAGTTTCCGGGAATTAAAGAAGCGATTGACGGAAGCCCCTATATTGTCATTACCAGATGGAATAGAAGGGTTTGTGGTATACACGGATGCCTCGAAAGAAGGATTAGGATGTGTACTGATGCAAAACGGAAAGGTCATTGCGTATGCATCAAGAAAGCTAAAACCACACGAGCAAAATTATCCGACCCATGATTTGGAACTTGGTGCTATCATTTTTGCTTTGGAAAAATGGCGACATTATCTATACGGTGCGACTTTCGAGATTTATACCGACCACCAGAGTTTGAAATATTTGTTCAGTCAAAAGAATCTCAACATGAGACAGAGAAGATGGATGGAGTTCCTGGAAGATTATGATTGTACTATTTTATATCATCCAGGAAAGGCGAATGTTGTAGCTGATGCTTTGAGTCGCAAAATGGAAGTTGCTCAACTCGCCAATCTCACAAAAAGATCGAATTATGATTTGATTCTGGTAGAATCTCATGCTCAGATTTCAGGATTGATCATCCAACCTGAGTTGTATTCACAATTAAAGGAAGCTCAAGATCGAAGAGAAGAGATTCAAAAACAGAAGATGTCAGTGCTAACAAAGGAAAACTCAGAATTTAAAGCTGACAATGATGGAGTTTTGTGGTACAAGGATCGAGTATGTGTACCCGATGAAATAAAAGAGCGTTTGAAATGAAGCTCACAAATCTCGATACACTATTCATCCAGGAGGAACAAAAATGTATCGAGAATTGAAGCACCACTTCTGGTGGAATGGAATGAAACGAGACGTTGCAGATTTCGTTCGAAGGTGCCTTACGTGCCAATTGGTAAAAGCCGAGCATCAACGTCCAGCAGGTATGTTACAACCTTTACCCATACCTTGTTGGAAATGGGATCAAATTACTATGGATTTTGTGACGGGCTTACCAAAGGTACGAGGAGGCTATGATAGTATCTGGGTTATCATTGATAGACTTACTAAATCTGCACACTTTCTTTCCGTGAAAACAAATTTTGGAGTAGAAGCTCTAGCGGAGCTCTATAAGAAAGAAATTGTTCGGTTGCATGGGGTACCAATCAGCATAGTATCTGATCAAGATCCAAAGTTTACATCTCGTCTATGGAAACAACTGCAGGAAAATTTGGGTACCGATTTGGATTTTAGTACGGCCGCGCATCCACAAACTGATGGACAATCAGAAAGGCTTATATGTTTTCTAGAAGACATGTTGCGCTTATGTATCTTGGACTACGGTGGTAGTTGGGACAAGCATTTGCCTTTAATCGAGTTTGCTTACAATAATAGCTACCAAGCTACTATTCAAATGGCGCCATATGAAGCATTGTATGGCAGGAAGTGTCGATCACCACTGAATTGGGATTTAGATGAGTGGAGAAGAAAATCAGATGGACAACAAAGAGCTCTAAAGCCTGACATCATACAAGAAGCCATTGATAAAGTGCAAATCATTAAGCAGCGGATTAAGAGTGCTCAAGATCGACAAAAGAGTTACGCTGATAGGCGTCGAAAGGATTTGGAGTTCGATGTTGATGATTTTGTCTTTCTCAAAGTTTCTCCCTGCAAGGGTTTCAAAAGGATTGGAAAAGGAGGTAAACTTAGCCCGAGGTACGTTGGACCATTTCAAATTACTCAGAGAGTGGGACAAGTTGCCTATAGATTGATGTTACCGGCAAATCTTACTGGAATTCATGACGTCTTCCATGTCTCACAACTGAGGAAATATTATCCCGATGCCTCGCATGTCATAAGTCATGAGGATCTGGAACTTGAAGAGAATTTGACATACGAGGAGAAACCAGTGCGCATTCTGGATAAGAAAATACAGGAGTTGCGAAACCGAAAAATACCACTTCTCAAAGTGTTATGGAGAAATCATAAGGTTGAGGAAGCAACCTGGGAACGAGAAGACGACATGCTCAAGCATTATCCGGAACTCTTCATTCAACCAGGTAAGAATCTGGGGACCAGATTCCCTTAAGGAGGGGTGATTGTGACGCCCCGCCTTAACCAACCGCATAATTTACTTAATTTATCTACGTTTGATATTTGAAATTTATGTGCTTTAATTTCGAATTATATTTTACATGAGTATTTTATTATTAGAAATATCTAGAAAATGTCAAAAAGAAACTAGTACGTATTATTTGGCGTAAAGTGGTGCATTTAGGGGGTCAAAGTAAACTTATAGGACTAGATTGCAAGAATTACTTTTATAGGCCCTAGTTTTTAATTTACCAAGAAAAGGTGCAATTTTCCTAAGTAGATCTAGTATTGGCGTGAAAAAAAAAACAGAGACTTGATCAATCTGATCTTTTCTCTCTAAACCAATCATAATTTTTCTTTCATTCTCCAATACAATTGTGCTTCTTTCCTCTCTCAAATCGCAAGCAGCTCAACGGATCGAAGATTCCAACGGTCATGATGGATGGATGGAGATACATCGAGCTTTATCGTTCCAGCTCAAATCCTTATCGACGAAGAAACAACTCATCGCTTATCATCGAGAAGAAATCCAGGTGTTTTCATTCCCGGTGTTGTCATCTCTGGCCGTTTTATTCGACCAATCATGGGTATTCATCGATCTCTATAAATAGCCCACTCATCCTCAACTCAAAACCATCACTCTCGATTCAATCTCAGTTTCAACTCGTAATTCAATTAGTTCTTAAGTGAGAGAGTGAGTGAGCGTTGAGCCAGTAAGAAGAAGAGGTAATTTATCTATTCATGTTTTATTTACAGTTGTTCATCTATGTTTCTTTCTCTATAGATTTATGTTATTATTTATGATATTGATCAAGATTTGAGATGTTGAAATGATATACTTTGCTATAATCTGTATTTCTTTAGGCCAAATGCACACAGAAACTGTTATGTTGCGAATATGAAGTTTTGTCGTTTTTGTTACAGTCCTGTCTTTTGTTGCAGTCATACAGTTTGTTGATTTATTGCGGTTATAAGATTTGTCGTTTTACTACAGTTTGTCGTTTTGCTAGAATTTAGTTTCTGTCTCAGTAAATGAACCTCTGTTGAACTTTTTATAACACCAAAAATGGAACTGTAGCTTTCTGAAAATAATTACAGAGGTGTTAATTTCAAATACAGTATTGTACCTCATAATTAATAGATAGTAGATAAGAAAGTACCTTCTGTGTTAATTAATATGATATATATGTGTGTCAGTCTTATTATTAAAATAGCAACTCGTTGTATAGGTACGGTTAGTGAGTCTTATGCACAAGTACCTTCGGAATAGGTGAGGATCCCTTCCTTGTTCAACTTTGTTCATTTCAGAACTTCTTTCGTTTATCAATTCAGTTCTTTTGTTCTCGTGTTGATTCTTGCCGAACTTTCAATTCGTTTCTTATCCTTTGTTCATGATCTTCATTCTTTGTTGTTCAATATTGAATTAGTTCTCTCAATTCTTTCTCTAATTCACTATTGAACTGTGATAAGAAATCGTGGTTTTTATATAATCCGTGTACGTGTTTTGAGCCCTAGGACTGCCATGTATAACCACCGAGCGGAAAGGACCGTTGGTTAAAGTTATATATTCAGATCCTGCTCGGGAGTTAGATGTAGTTAGGGTAGCTGCATCTTACATTCCCGTTTGACATGTACCTAGGCATGTCATTGTGTTTCGAGGTAGCTCCTCGCGTGGAAGTATAAGGTTTAGTTTACAAGGTGACGGCTGGTATATGTGTACTATCGTGATTCTATTCATATCTTCTATCCTTGATTGCCTTTTATTTTGAACTAACAATTGTTCTGGTGTTCGTGTTTACTATCCTCACTAAGTCATTAAAGACTTACCCTCTCATTGTTTCCTTCTTCAGAGTAATCAAGTAGAGGACGAGGAAGTGACATATTGTAGATATTGGGTAGCTGCTTGAATAAAAACGGGTTCCTTGTACGTGTGAAATCCATGTAAATTACATGTTCCCGTAATCCAGCCCTTGTGTGATATTGTAAAAGTGAGTTTGAACTTCGTTATGTTTTATGTTGCTGAAATAAAGAGTTTTATGGAGTTTAATATGTTCTGATTTTAATGTTTATTGATTTTATTTTACCGTTCCTTTTCTTTCCGAAAGATGAAACCGAATTCACTTGAACGAAGGATTAGGCGGGTGGTTATCCGGTTAGGAAGTGCTTTTATTCCAGACTGGGGCGCCACAATTTGCGTGTTCTGAACATAAGTAAGGATCACTTTTCAGTGACTCCATTACTGTCTGTAAGGGACTGGATTTCTGCATTGTTGTAGAATTCCATTGTATCAATCATGCTCACTTGCTTAGTGCGAGCAGAGATAAAGTTCATGAGGCCTTGCTGCTTGATAAACTCAAGCGCCTCATCATTTTCGTCATCGAGTTCTTGTTCATAAAAGTACCTAATGTACTATTCTTTTGCAAATCCTCCCCATTGCATCAACATCTCACACTTTGCAGTGTCAAGATATGACGGAGGCATAGGTTTTTCTGAGATTCGGTCGTTTTTCAACACAACTTTCGTTGTGTTTGTGGTCGGAGTAGTCACCGGAGCAATGCGTGTTTCAGCACTGTCAACCTTTGACGACTTTGAGGACTTAGATGACAGTCTCTTGGGAGCCATTTCTTTTATAGAGCAAGAAAATGTCTACGAAAAAAGATAGTTTGCTTTTTGACCGGAGGTACAGTAGATTCAGGCTAGAATTTGCAGAGAAAGGAAATGTGAGTTAAAGAAGTTTGTCATTTCTCTAACTCCTTCTTTATATAGTGTCTCTGGTGTGTGAGAAACTCAATCGATTTGAGCTCTCAGCAAGGGTAAGACAGAGAAACACTGGAGTTAGTGGAGCCTTTGCATTGAATGCGTAGTGGCCCACTAACTAAAACCGTCAGAGCACTCTCTCTCTTTGTTTTGTTAGCCGTTAGATAAGTAACTCCTTTTAATCAATGGCCACGATTGAATTTCATGTCATGATTATTGCGAGTTTATCTGTGCCAGTTTAACGTCACAAATTGATTTTACCGAGTTTTAAGGGAATAGATTGCTTGCTGAAATAGACAAGAATCTTTTCAGCGAGTTTGAAATTATCACTCTTGATACTTGCTGAAAGTTCCCCCTTACTTAGATATCTCATATTGTCTTAAGTTTAAAAGATATTTCTGATTTCCCGTATCAGTAAATTCTTTTTGCACTTGAGATATCCTTTGGTAAAATCTGAGAGATGAGTTTTGCTCTTTTTCTGAGTTCCCGTCTCAGAAAATTCCTTAGATACTTGAATACCTGTTTCAGTATCTTTGATTGTCTGAATGCCTTTTTCAGCAATCCTTAAGTTCTTTCTCTTACTGAGTGCCTGTCCCAGCAAGTGATCAAGTTTCCTAACAAATACCCGTTTTGAAGGAATTACTTGCTGAATGCCTGTTTCAGCAATCATGTAGTGACTTATCATTTCTTAGAAGAAATCAGTGACTGAGTCTTTTAGACAGGAGTACTTTGGCTTGCTGAATACCTGTTTCAGCATTCTGCCAAGTGTATCCTTTATTGAGGTAGTTCAATCAATCCAAGGTTATACCTTAGCATTGCGAACCTATTATCCGGTAGGGGCTTGGTAAAGATGTCAGCAAGCTGATCTTCAGTGCCTACTTTCACAACCTCAATATCACCTTTTTCCACATGATCTCTAATGAAATGATGTCTAATATCAATGTGCTTGGTCCTAGAATGAAACTTAGGATTTTGCGTAATTGCAATAGCACTTGTATTATCACAAAAGATTGGTGTTTTCTTTGCAGAAATACCATAATCTATTAATTGTTGCTGAATCCATAGGATTTGAGCTGTGCAACAACCAGCTGCAATGTATTCAGATTCAGTAGATGAATTGGCGACACAAGTTTGCTTCTTGCTGAACCATGATATTAATCTAGTACCCAAAAACTGACAAGTTCCAGAGGTACTTTTTCTATCAAGAGTTGATCCTCCATGATCAGCATCAGAATACCCAACCAATTCAAGTCCAGAATCTTTAGGATACCATAATCCAACATTGACTGTACCTTTAACATATTTCAGTATCTTGATTGCCTTTTTGTAGTGTGATTCTCTTGGATCAGATTGGAATCTTGCACACACACAGACAACATACTGAATGTCAGGTCTACTTGCTGTTAGATACAACAAGGAACCAATGAGCTTCCTATACTTGTGTTCTTCAATACTTTTGTCCTCTTTAGTATAGCCCAATTTGGTACCAACACTCATAGCGATCTTTTCAGGTTTCTAATCCTCTTTGATCCTAAACTTTATGAGCATTTCTTTCGCATACTTTGCCTGATTTATGAATATTCCATCTTTGAGTTGCTTGACTTGCAATCCTAGGAAATAATTCAATTTTCCCATCATACTCATTTCAAACTTATTTGTCATGAGTTTGGCAAAATCATCACAAAGTTGCTTGTCCTTAGATCCAAAAATTATGTCATCCACATAAATTTGAACTAAGAGTATTTTACCATCATGGTTCATGGTAAATAAAGTTTTGTCAACTTCACCTTTCTTGAAACCATTTTCCAGCAAGAACTTAGCCAAGGTATCATACCATGCTCTTGGTGCTTGCTTTAGACCATATACAGCTTTCTGAAGCTTGTATACCATCTTGATTTCTGAGGGAAGTTCAAAGCCAGGGGGTTGTTCTAGGTAGACTTCTTCAGCAAGTTCACCATTTAAGAATGCACTTTTAACATCCATTTGGTAAACAATGAAGTCATTGTGAGCAGCAAAGGCCAAGAAAAGCCTAATTGCATCCACTCTTGCAACTGGTGCATAAGACTCATCATAGTCAAAACCTTCAGTCTGACAGTAACCTTGAGCAACTAAACGTGCTTTATTTCTTGTTACTTCACCAGACTCGCTCAACTTGTTTCTGAACACCCACTTTGTACCAATAGCTTTCTTGTCTTCAGCAAGTGGCACAAGTTTCCAGACTTTGTTTCTTTCAAATTGATCCAGTTCTTCTGGCATTGTCTTTATCCATTCAGAATGCTTTAAAGCTTCGTCTATGGTTTTAGGTTCAATTTCTGACACAAAGCAAGAGAACAATGATTCTACTTCTACGACAGTTGCTTCTTCAGCAAGTCCATGAGTAGCTTTGGATCTAGTCACTTGGCGTTATTAATATCGCCAATCATATCCGTAGAGGGATTATCTCTAATCCATTTATTAACAGGTTTTCTGTTTGTTGGATCAGGATATGTTTGCTCATCAGCATGTGACTCTTCAGTATGTACTTGTTCAGTACTACTGGGAATTTGTGTCTCTGCTGAGATTTGCTCATCAGCAACTGCTTGTTCAGCATTGCTAGATTGAGGTATTTCATCACTAGGCACTCGAGATTGCGTAATTTCAGCAACTTCCGGAGCAACCGCGTCTTTTGCTGGAAATTCTTTGTCGTGAACTATATTTATCTTGTCATGACTCGGGGGAGGAGAGTCATTGTCAGAATCATCATTTAGTTCAATTGACTTGATTTGCCTAGCATCAGATTCAGTTCTTTGCTCATGTATGATTAGCGTTTTCATACATTCTGATATTTCTTCTTCAGCAGGCACACCTTGTGACTTTTCGTAGAATACAACATGCACTGATTCTTCAATCTTTTGTGCCTTTTTGTTGTAAACTCTATAAGCTTTACTATGCAAGGAGTAGACAAGAAATATCGCTTCGTCTGCCTTTTGTTGAAATGTTCTTAGGTATTCTCTACCATTATTAAGAACGAAACACTTGCAACCAAATACTCTTAGATGAGTGATGTTAGGAGGTCTTCCAACAACCAATTCATAAGGAGTTTTGTTGTATTCCTTAGTAATCAAACATCTATTTTGAGTATAGCAGGCGGTATTAATCACTTCAACCCAATAAGCCTCACTTATTTCAGTGTCAGCAAGCATTGTTCTTGCGGCTTCTTTCAGGGTACGATTCTTCCGTTCAGCAACACCATTTTGCTGTGGTGTTCTTACTGAGGATAACTGATGTTGTATACCTTTTGAGGTACAATATTCAGTTATGTACTGGTTTACAAACTCAGTACCATGGTCTATCCTTATGACTTTTACCTTGTCATTTTTCATGACTTCAAGCTTATTCAGCAAGTTAGGTATTTCAGTCTTGGTTTCAGATTTGTGCTTGATGAATACTACCCAAGTGAATCTTGAATAGTCATCTACCACGACTAGACCATACTTCTTACCAGCATAGCTTGTTGAAGAAGATTCAAACAAGTCTATGTGCAAGAGTTGTAAAGGTTTTGTAGTTGACGGTACTGCCTTGTTCTTGAAAGAAGATTTGGTTTGCTTTCCTTGCTGACATGCATTGCAAACACCATCCTTCTTAAAAGTAACCCTAGGTAATCCAACTACAAGTGCCTTTTTAGACAGCTTATTCAGCGTCTTGAAGTTTATATGACATGTTCGTTTATGCCATAACCATGCTTTTTCAGCAACGCAATCAAGATCTGAGACAAGGCATTTTTCAACGTTTGCTGAAGACCAATCAACGGTGTACAAGCCTCCTGATCTTCTTGCAATCATTATTACCTTTTTAGTCTCGAAATCTACAAGTTTACATTCATCACTTTTAATTTCGATGAAGTATTCCTTTGTCAGCAAACTGACTCATGCTGAAAAGGTTAAACTTAAGATTTTTGACATAAAGAACTCCAGTAATGGTTATGCATCCTAACTTCACATCACCATAGCCTTTTGTAGAACCGGAGCCTCCACCAGCAAACCTTATTGTTGGACCTTTAGACCACCGTCTATAGTTTATAAGGTTATTCTTGTCGCCCGTCATGTGCTTTCCACAACCACTATCAAAGTGCCAGATTGCATCGTTTGTCTCCGTGGCTGAAGTCTGCACAATCAAGAGCAAACAAGTTAATTATCCAATGATGAATGTCCATTAACATGTTCAAGAATGCGTCCAGTGGAAACCCAAGTCTTTAGTTTTTCAACTTTGACTTGTTTTCTACTTGCTGAGGAACTAGGAGGTTTTGAGCTGAAAGACTTTTGACTCGTGCTGGTCAAATCCACTTTCTGATGTGGTGTCTTGCTCTGTTGACCTTTTTGCTGAACATACTTTTCAGTAAGTTCTTTTCTAGCAAGGTTCCTTCTAGTCCTATTTGCGTAGAGTTAATTCGTTTTGTTTCGATTTGGTTTGGCTAGCAATATGTTTTGAGGCCCAATTCGTGACCTCCATTTGCTGGACCAATCTACTTGGCCCATTTTACTCTGGCCCGTCTGATGGCCCATGTCTTGAAAAATCCTAAACCTAAACCTTTCCCCACTATTCCCACACTCCATGCAACCACTATCAGAGAAAAGAAAGAAAGAAAATCAAATTGCTGACATTCTCACATCTCTTCGCCCATCATCATCAAAATTCATCAAATCCAGCCATCATTATAATCAACATCTGAAATCATCATCATCGTCGGTTTATATCATCCTCACCAAAACCGCCATTCATCACCATTGTCCAGCATCATCACCTTCATCTTGTCATCATCACCATTGGCCAGCTGCTTCAACCACCATGCAACCGGAACCTCCTCTTCTGTCCCGTCCAAATCTTCCGATCGACTTGGTCTGTTCGTTCATCGCCGGTACTGCTCCGTCCCCGCTCGGTTTTCTTTCGTCGGCTCCATTTGGTTTTCCGATAAGTCCTAACTCCCTCGGTTTCGCTCGTGGTTTAGTAATTTTACGATTTAATCACGATTTTGATTCATCTTGACACTCGAACTCTTCCGATTTGCAGTTCAATCGTTTCTAGAGTTGTTCGAAGGGTTCGTGCTGTCCGTTGTTCCATAGTTGCTTTCTAATCCGTGCTAACATCAACCTACTTCAAGGTGAGTGTTCACCCCAAAGTTATTTATTTGCAAAACCTGGAAGGCAATGTGTTATGTATGTATATATATATATTTACGTGTATTGTATTCTGTATGCTTCCGCAACTGTATGTAGTCCTAAGTATGACTATTTTCTGCATCTGGCTTTACAACTGTACTCTGTTTTGTGCTAACTCTTCTGCAGGATTGTTCTCGATTTCTCGAGCTCTATTGTGTTATTGTTTGTTCTGTTTGTCTCTGTTTGGCCGGTCGATTAGGTTATGATTCGGTAGACTTGGGTAGTGTGGACTATCGAGTTTATTTGATTATTTCTTATTCTATTCCCTTTTAGACGCGAGGCAGGAGTCGTTGAGGTCTATTAGGGTCGTAGGATCTGTTTCCCCAAAGTACACGGGGCTCTGTTTCTGTCTAGAGAAGGCCATCTCTGGAGGGAGTTACAAGGGCAATCTGGGAGTAGGAGCAATAAGGCGGGCTGCACCAACGAAATCTGCTCGGTTCTGTTATCTGCCTGTCTTTTCTGTTCTGTTGTCTGTTTGTTTCATCTGTTCTTTTATCCGTTTCTATATGTTATCATATGTGTTGGTTCCTTTAAACAACAAAAATAGACTAGAGGGGGGGGAATAGTCTTTTCAAACTTTCGTCGTTTAAAAACTTTCTTAGCAAGTGCTTATTACTTTTCAGTAATGAGTTTGCTGATAATTAACTTTCTCAGCAAGTCCTAGTTACTTTTCAGTAACGAGTTTTACTGTACTTTAAAAATAGAGTGCGGAAGTCTTTATAAAATAAGTGCTTTTCAGAGAGTGCTAGTTTCAGCAAGTGAGCAGAGTGGCAGTGTACAATAAGTAAAGCTTGCTGAAAACTAAATGCGGTAAAGTAAATCACACAAACACTTTTATTGTGGTATCTGAGAGTGGCGTAATCTCTCAACTCCACTTTGCCCTTTCTAGGACTGAATCCACTAAGATAAGCTTGAGGTTCCTTACAACACCTATCTATAATGATTCTTCAGAAACCAAAGCACACTTGCTTCGTTTCCAACCTAACTAGAGAACTGTAACCTTGTTCTCCACCAAACTTGGGACACTTAATCAACAAACTATGCTTGATTAATTCCCCCTGAATTTCACGCCTGAAAAAGGGTGTTTATCCGTTAGAGAGGTTTGGGATGAGATGACTTGAGTATAACTTTTTCAGCTATAATAAGTTATCTAAAGAAACACAACTTGTAATACTTTTCAGTAAACAAGTTAAGTTGTTTTTGGTGTCAAGACTTGTTCTTGTTCGAAAGAAAGAACGCTTAACTAATTTCTTAGCCGTGAATGTTCTACTTCTTCACAAGTAGCTTTTGTTTCAAGCAAGTCTTGGAACGGATCAATAGGCAGTAAAGAGTATGGAAGATTGTGTGTTTAAGCACAAGTGGTAGTTTGATCACGTTGTTGACACACTTCAACTCTTTGTCGGATGACCTCTATTTATAGTCAATCAAGGGAGCCGTTTGAATTTCAAATTCTAAGGCTTTGTTCCTTAAGAAGTCACTATCTTGCTTTTGTACTTTCAGCAGCGTCCTTCATTTGTCTTCTAGTCTTCATGGTCTTCGCGTGCGATAAAACTAAACTACATGCAACCATGACCACTAATGTTATCCATTATCAAATGGAAACGAATCTTGTGCACCCGTTTCATTACTCCTCGCATCTTGGGAACCATCCTTGGCTCCTCTCCGTATCTGCTCAAGCAAGTCCATGATTCCCTGAAAACTAAAATTAACAAAGCAAGTAAAATCTAAATCTAAAAAATAACCAAGGGAATCAGATGGAAAATAAAAATAGAAAAGAGGATCAAAACTCCTTTGGAACTCATAGGTGGGTGCATGGACCAGAACGTAGGGGTCAAGATCAAGAGTATCTGCAGCAATTGATTCAGAGACACCAAAATCTTCAGAGATTGGCTCCTCGACCTCAACACAACTTACGCCATCACTTTCTGACTCAAGTGAAGCAATGGATTCAGTCATCACCTCCTCCACGACTTCCTCTAGACCAACAACCTTGACATCCGCAAGTAAGGACGTGAAATCCAAGCTAAGCACTGAAGAGACTTCATCAATGGATTCTTTTCCACATTCCTCTTCATCGGCAATGTCGATTTCTGGTGGCTGACTACTGAAGCGAGACGTCCATGCCCTTGACCCGGGAGGTGAGTCCCTATCCCAATGTTCAGGAAACTTGCTGGTTACTTCACCCCAAGTGCACAATGATTTTTCCGGCGGGATTCTGAGCCATCCTCGAGCGTACCCTTTCAAGGCTCCCATAAATCCTCTCATACAAATTAAGTTGCTCATGTGATAAAATAACCCCCTCCACATTCTCACGAGGTATCCTCAACACACCTTTCTCGTACGTGTCTAAGAACCCTCTTGGATCATCACCCATCGAAAACGTGGAGAGAATGGAGTAGTACGAAGGATCAAAGTCATAATCCTTGCAATCTTCATCCAATGTTATGCAAGGCCCTCGAGGCATCACATACCGGGGCAAAGGAACTCGTTGACTCATCCTTTCATATGACTAGTTTCTGCACATGAGGAAACATGAAACCAAGGAGCAGAATCCATAAAAAAAAGAAAAGAAAAAAAAAAAAAAAAAAAAAAAAAAAAAAAAAAAACAAACAAACAAACAAAATCTTGCAAAGAAAAACACAAAGAGTGTAAACAAACACAATGTAACAAAGAAACAGGGTAAGAAAGTGAAAAAAATTTTGAGAGCAAACCCCAGAGCCTGTTCTTCTGTAGGGAATTGAATGCTGAAAATATAAATAAGCTAAAGAGAAAAAAGGAGTATAGTCCCCGAAAACGGCGCCAATTTGATGAACGAGATCGTCAGACTCAATTAATCAAATAAATTTGTTTTTAGACAAAGGCAACTCACAACTACAACGAAAACCTAGGCACGTAGTGTAGAAGTAAAATAACCTCGAGTGTCAATCTCTAAGGACTATAACTAGCTTTATCTAATTTAACTTAAACTATAAATCAGGAATCAAGCAAAGCATAGATTTTTCTTATCAATATAATGGAAGTTAGTGATAGTATGATCAATCAAAGCAACGGGTAATAATCATGCATGTAGTACTTGAAGTTTGTATAGAAATCTATGACCGTGAATTGTCCTATGTGTTCCTTTCAATTTAACACTACGAAGATAGATGGCTTAGATAGATCAAAGAAATAAAAAAATAAATCAAGTCTTAAACGCGCGAAGCCACTCATGCATAATCAAGAACCCTAGCTAAGAAATCACATACTATCACCAACGATAGATTTAGCTACTCATAGATAAATTGCAATCAACAAGAATCATAGCAATATTGAATGAAAACATGTTGAACAAAATAAATAAAAGCTGAAAAATCGTGAGATACAAGTTACCAACGAAGGATGTCAATCTCCGATGAATTGCTAACTCACAAGCAAGAATCGAGAATCAAAGATGTCCAATCTCTATGCTTAAGCTTCCAAATCAATAAGAAAAAGAGTCTTCTATGCTAATAATTCCCAGAACAGGCTCTCGAGAATTTCTCTCCAAATAAGGTGAAAAGGTATGAAAAACGACTAAAGTAGGAAAACATATATATAGTTACGAAACAATGGGGGGGAGAACTGCCCTGTATGCCAGGCGAACCGCCCCACGTCCCGGGCGAACCGCCCGGGACCTTCAGTGGTGGTTGACGCAGTTTCTTGAGCTGGTTTCCTTTTTGGACTCGAATTTTGCCTTCTAGTGACCTTTAAGCCTTGAAAGTCGACCCCTAGACCTCATATCTCGTCCGGAACATTCTAGATACACCACGGATGACCACGAAGCATCAAATCTTCGTTCTCTTCAACATAATTGCCCATAAAAGTATGTTTTTAACCTAAAACCTGAAAAATACAAAGAAAAGGGAAACGTGACACTATTCTAATAAAATGCACTAAAATATAAGCTAAATTATCCTAGAGAATAGCTAAGTTGGTGAAAAAGACTCGAATGAAAGTGCAAAATACAGTTTCATCAAGAGGCACTCTTGAACTTTACTTTCATATTTTCTCTGATTAAAGCAATCAGATTTGAGCTCATTAGCTGAGAATATGTAAGCCCTTCTAGAAGTATTGAGTGTAAAAACGTCTCAAGTATCAATAAAGAGATTCTCTTTTTCTCATTGGACAGATGAAGGTGAAGATCAGAGAAGTTCATCCTTCTATACCGTTGCAAGTTGCTGACAGACTTAGCAACTCTGGTCAAGGTATTCTTTTTGAAGTTTGAATAGAGTTCTTCTGAACTAACTTCAAGATCTTCAGTGATGTGAACCACTTCAGTGGTCTCCTTTTGAGCCTGAAAGAGAGTAAAGTTAAGTTCAGGAAGGTTTTGGAAAATAGTTTTAGAGTCTAAAACTGTAACATGATTTACCTGCTGATGTTCAGCAAGCTCATGTTGCACACTAAGTTGTGCTGGTACTATTTCCATTGCTTCAGGAGCTTGGGCAGCATCCTTGAATTGTTCATCCTGAAATAACTTTAAATTAGATATAAGTACTAAGTTTTCAAACTTAGTAGAATTTCCAAAACTTTCATCTACCTGCTGAACATGAGTTGTGGATTCTGGTGTAGAAGTTTCAGCAATCTTCTGACTTGTATCTTGAGAAGTCTGTAAAGAAATAATTATATTAGCAAAAGATAAAGTTTCAGATAGTGAAGTTTTGCTTATATCTGAGTTAACTAACTGCTGAAGAAGGGCAGGTGGTGACTCAGTCCTTTCAGCAATGATAGCAGCTTCATTATCTAGGACTTGTTCTTCAGCAGACTTCTTTTCTTGCTCTAATTGAGAAAGCTGTGCAGATTCAGCAATCTCCCTTGTCTCTGAGTTGACAAGTTGAGCAGAGACATCTTGACCTTTAAGTTCACTACTTGTCATGAACATGTCTACTGACTTGTTGGAGTTGTCTTCAATCTCCAAGTCCATTTGCTGGCTTAGGTCAGCTAGCACCAGTTGAATTTTCTCAATAGAGGTCATAGGTGAACTAGGTCTAATATTATCAGCATCTTGAGATGCGTCATCAAATACTGTCTCTTGTTGTGTTTTAGCAACCTCTGGGACTTGAACCATTGCAGTCTCAGCAAGTGGTTCTTTAGCAATTGCAGCTTCAGCAATTTCTGGGACCGGATTAGTTGCTTTTTCAGCAACTGTTTCTTCAACAACAGTTTTAGCAAGTGCAGCTCTTCTCAAATCTGCAGCAATATCACTTGATGGTTCCAGAGTGTTGTCATCAAGATTATCTACAATGTAGATATCAGGGACTTGGGCAGGATTTTCATTTCCATTTCCATGTGATCTCGCTTCAGCAGATGTATCAACGTTAGGTTGATTGTTGAAGGCTTCTGCAAACACTTCAACATTGTTGAAGGCTTCTGCAAACACTTCAACAACATCTACTGCAGTGGCTTGCGTTTCAGCAACCACTGGAACATCGTCATCCTGAATGACATGGACAATTGGAACGAACTCACGTGCCATTGTTTTCTTTCTTGGGTATGTTTTTGTCTGTGCCTTCTTAGGAATAGGGTCAGCTGATGACGCTGCAGTTTGAGTGTCAACATCAGCTTTCCTCTTTTTCTTCTTAGATTTTTCACTGGGTGCATTAGTTTCAGCAATTGTAAACTTGAAAAAAAAACCTTAGATTTTTTTCGATTTCAATAGACAAGCATTTTCCACTTATGCCCTTTAGTTTCTCTTTGGGGTCGGAGTAAGGTCCCTTCTGACCTCCTCGTCCGCTTTCTGGTGTGGGATTCTAGCTCCGCTACCGCAGTGGCGTCAGCAGCAACATTTGAAGCTGTTGCATTCTCAGCAACATTTGCAGCTGTTGGATACCTATCTTGCTGACCAATATTTGCAACATCTGCAGCTGTTGCATTCATGGACTGATTATCAATCTCAGCAACATTTGCAGCTGTTGTCTTCTTTGGCTTCTTGTCAGCAACCTTAGGTCCATTCTGCTTGTAGAAGGCTCTTCCCACATTGCATACTAATTTCTTAATCGGCAATGGGTTTCTTAGCTGAATCCTGAAATGTTTAAGGATGTAGCATATTTTCAATCCATACATCACTGGAAAGGAAGGTGAGACTGTATTGTCTTCAACCTTTACCTTGAACTTAGTAACACAATCAACAAGTCTGTTGAAAATGTACTTAGCCCAGTTGAGTTCAGTTTTATTTTCATGGATATGCATCAGCAATGGCCACCTTCTCAAGCCTACTTGGTCAATTCCTCCAACTTGGGAGTCTAAGACTTTGATGAGTAGCAGAGCTACCAGACCAAGTGAATGGCAGAGATGCTTCCTCTTTACGTGCTTTGTCCAAGTCACGGGAGCAACCTCGCCTTTCTTCATTCTTCATTTCTGACATCACTGTAGAAGGCTTCAATTTCTTCATCAGTGGCAGTGATGTCATCTTCAGTTCCAGTAGTTGGAATCTGAAAGATGTTTGCTAAATCAATGCATTTCAGGATGATTTGCACTCCTTGAACTGAGGTAGAAATCACTTTTTCAGTGACTCCTTGTCCGTTAGTAAGGGTTTGGATTTCTGCATTATTGTAGAATTCCATTGTGTCCAACATGCTCACTTTCTTAGTGCGAGCAGTAATGAAGAAAAGAAGGCCTTGTTGATTAATCAAGTTCAACGCCTCTTCGTTTTCTTCGTCCAAATCTTGTTCATAGAAGTATCGAATGTACTTCTCTTTAGAAAATCCACCCCACTACATCATCTTCTCACACTTTGCAGTGTCGAGATATGCAGGCGGCATGGGTCTTTCGGTTATACGGTCGTTTTTCAACACAATTTTCAATGTGTTTGTTGCCGGATTTTCAACCGGAGCAGTGCTTTTTCCAGCACTGTCTGCCTTTGATGATTTTGAGGTCTTAGAGGTTTGTCTCTTGGGAGTCATCTCTTATATAGTAGGAGGGTTTATGAAATGTACGAAAAAGAGTTTTTCCTTTTTGACCTGAGGTACAGTGAATTCAGAGCACAGGCTAGAGAAATTGCATAGAAAGGAAATGTGAGTTAAAGAATTTTGTCTTTCTCTAACTCTTCGTTTATATAGTGTCTCTGTTATGTGGGAAGCTCAAGGTTTTGAGTTCTCAGCAATGGTAAAACAGAGATTCATTTGTGTTAGTGGAGCCTTTGCATTAAATGCGTAGTGGACCACTAACAAAAACCGTTAGAGCATACTTTCTCTTTGTAATATCAACCGTTGGATCAAATTGGACCACGATTGTATTTCATGTCATGATTAACATCGAGTTTATCTGTGCCATGATTAACGTCACAAATTGATTTTACCTTGATTCACGGGATTTGATATCTTTTACTCCAACGATAATTGCTTGCTGAAGTAAATAAGAATCTTTTCAGCGATTTTATTCAATATGACTTTGGCACTTACCTTTTTAGGTAACAAGCCTTGTATTTGCTGGAAATTCCCCCTTAATCAAATATCTCATATTTCTTTAAGTTAAAAGACATTTCTGAGTTCCCGTCTCAGCAAATTCTTTTTATATTGAGATTCTTGCTCTTTGCTGAGTTCCCGTCTCAGATTTTTCTGTTGATACTTGAATACCTGTTTAAGTATCTTTGATTGTCTGAATGCCAGTTTCAACAATCTTTAAAGTTTTTCTTTACTTAGTACCCGTCTCAGCAAGTTTCCTAACAAATACCCGGTTTGAAAGAATTACTTGTTGAATGGTTGTTTCAGTGGAAGGAACTTTGTAAAGATTACATGTAAGCATACTTTGGCTTGCTGAATGCCTGTTTCAGCAATCTACCAAATGTATCCCTTACTATTGAGGTAGTTCAATCAATCCAAGGTTATGCCTTAGCATTGCGAACCTATTATCTGGTAGGGGCTTGGTAAAGATGTCAGCAAGTTGATCATCAGTACCTACTTTTACAACCTCAATGTCTCCTTTTTCCACATGATCTCTAATGAAATGATGTCTAATATCAATGTGCTTTGTCCTTGAGTGGAACTTAGGATTTTGCGTGATGGCAATATCACTTGTATTATCACAAAGAATGTTGTTTCTTTGCAGAAATACCATAATCTCTTAATTGTTGCTGAATCCATAGGATTTGACTTGTGCAACAACCAGCCGCAATGTATTCAGATTCAATGGATGAATTGGCTACACAGGTTTGCTTCTTGCTCAACCATGATATTAATCTAGTACGTAGAAACTGACAAGTTTCAGAAGTACTTTTTCTATCAAGAGTTGATCCTCCATGATCAGCATCAGAATAACCAACCAATTCCAATCCAGAATCTTTTGGATACCATAATCCAATATTGATTGTACCTTTGACATATTTTAGTATCTTAAGTGCCTTTTTGTAGTGTGATTCTCTTGGATCAGATTGGAATCTTGCACACACAGGAACAACATACTGAATGTCAGGTCTACTTGTTGTTAAATACAGCAATGAACCAATGAGCTTCCTATACTTGTGTTCATCAACACTCTTATCTTGTTTTGTATAGCCCAATTTGGTACCAACACTCATAGGGATCTTTTCAGATTTTTCTTCCTCTTTGATCCTGAACTTTATGAGCATTTTCTTAGCATACTTTGCTTGATTTATGAATATTTCATCTTTGAGTTTCTTGACTTGCAATCCTAGGAAATAATTCAATTTACCCATCATACTGATTTCAAACTTGTTTGTCATGAGTTTGGCAAAATCATCACAAAGTTGCTTGTCCTTAGATCCAAATATTATGTCATCCACATAAATCTGGACTAAGAGTATTTTACCATCATGGTTCATGGTAAATAAGGTTTTGTCAACTTCACCTTTCTTGAAACCATTATGCAGCAAGAACTTAGCTAAGGTATCATACCAAGCTCTTGGTGCTTGCTTTAGACCATATACAGCTTTCTGAAGCTTGTATACCAACTTGGTTTCTGAGGGAAGTTCAAAACCAGGGGGTTGTTCCAAGTAGACTTCTTCAGCAAGTTCACCATTTAGGAATGCACTTTTAACATCCATTTGATAGACAATGAAGTCATTGTGAGCAGCAAAGGCCAAGAAAAGCCTAATCGCATCCAATCTTGCAACTGGTGCATAAGACTCATCATAGTCCAATCCTTCAGTCTGACAGTAACCTTCAGCAACCAAACATGCTTTGTTTCTTGTTACTTCACCAGACTCACTCAGCTTGTTTCTGAACACCCACTTTGTACCAATAGCTTTCTTGCCTTCAGCAAGAGGTACAACTTTCCAGACTTTGTTCCTTTCAAATTGATCCAGTTTTTCTTGCATTGTCTTGATCCATTCAGAATGCTTTAAAACTTCTTCTATGGTCTTCGGTTCAATTTCTGAAACAAAGAAAGAGAACAAAGCTTCTACTTCAATGACGTTTGCTTCTTCAGCAAGTTCATGATTAGTAGATACTTTGGATCTAGTCACTTGGTGTTTGTCAATATCACCAATCATATCCGTAGAGGGATGATCTCTAATCCATTTATTAACAGGTTTTCTGCTCTTTGGATCTGGATAAGTTTGCGTTTCAGCATGTGACTCTTCAGTATGTACTTGCTCAGTACTACTGGTATCTTGTTGTGTCTCTGCTGAGATTGGTTCATCAGCAACCGCTTGTTCAGCATTGCTGGTTTGAGGTAACTCGTCAGCAGGCATAGGAAGTTGCATAGTTTCAGCAACATCCGGAGCAACCGCGTCTTTTGCTGGAAATTCTTTATTATGAACTATATTTATCTTGTCATGACTTGGGGGAGGAGAGTCATTGTCAGAATCATCATTTATTTCATTTGATTTGATATTTCTAGCATCAGATTCAGTTCTTTGTTCGTGTATGAGTAACTTTTTCATACAATCTGATATTTCTTCTTCAGCAGGAACTCCTTGTGAATTTGCATAGAATACAACATGCACTGATTCTTCTATCTTTTGTGCCTTTTTATTGTAAACTCTATAAGCTTTACTATGCAAGGAGTAACCAAGAAATATTGCTTCGTCTGCCTTTGGTTAAAATGTTCTTAAGTATTCTCTACCATTGTTAAGAACAAAGCATTTGCAACCAAATACTCTTAGATGGGTGATGTTAGGAGGTCTTCCAACAAATAACTCATAGGGAGTTTTGTTGTATTCCTTAGTTATCAAACATCTATTTTGAGTATAGCAGGCGGTATTAATCGCTTCAACCCAATAAGCTTCACTTATTTCAGTGTCAGCAAGCATCGTTCTAGCTGCTTCCATAAGGGTACGATTCTTCCTTTCAGCTACACCATTTTGTTGAGGTGTCCTTACTTAGGATAACTGATGTTGTATGCCTTTTGAAGTGCAATACTCAGTTATATACTGGTTTACAAACTGAGTACCATGGTCTGTTCTTATGACTTTTACCTTGTCATTTTTCATGACTTCAAGCTTATTCAACAAGTTAGGTATTTCAGTCCTTGTTTCAGACTTGTGCTTGATAAATACTACCCAAGTGAATCTTGAATAGTCATCTACCACCACCAGACCATACTTCTTACCAACATAGCTTATTGAAGAAGATTCAAACAAGTCCATGTGCAAGAGTTGTAAAGGTTTTGTAGTTGACGGTACTGCCTTGTTCTTGAAAGAAGATTTGGTTTGCTTTCCTTGCTGACATGCATTGCAAACACCATCGTTCTTAAAAGTAAACTTAGGAAATCCAACTACAAGTGCCTTTTTAGACAGCTTATTCAGCGTCTTGAAGTTTAGTTGACTTGTTCGTTTATGCCATAACCATGCTTTTTCAGCAAGGCAATCATGATTTGAGACAAGGCATTTTTCAACGATTGCTGAAGACCAATCTACAGTATACAAACCTCGTGATCTTCTAGCAACCATAATAACCTTCTTTGTCTCAAAGTCTATAAGATTACATTCATCACTTTTGATTTTGATGAAGTATCCTTTGTCAGTGAATTGACTCATGCTGAAAAGGTTAAACTTAAGATTTTTGACATAAAGAACTCCCGAAATGGTAATGCATTCTCACTTCACGTCACCATAACCTTTAGTGGAACCAAAGCCTCCACCAGAAAACCTTATTGTTGGACCTTTAGACCACCGTCTATAGTTTATAAGGTTTTTCTTGTTGCCCGTCATGTGCTTTCCACAACCACTGTCAAAGTGCCAAATTGCAATGTTTGTCTCCGTAGCTGAAGTCTGCACAATCAAGAGCAAACAAGTTAATTATCCAATATTGGATGTCCATTAACATGTTCAAGAAAGCGTCTAGTGGAAACCCAAGTCTTGAGTTTTTCAACTTTGACTTGTTTTCTACTTGCTGAGGAACTAGAAGGTTTTGAGCCGAAAGACTTTTGATCATTATTAATCAAGTCCACTTTCTGATGTGGTGTCTTGCTCGGTTGACCTTTTTGCTGAACATACTTTTCAGTAAGTTCTTTTCTGGCAAGGTTCCTTCTAGTCCTAGAGTTTTGAGTTTTGTCAGAACTCTTAGGCTTGGTTTTGTTCATCTCTGTGAATTATCTTTGCTGACTGTGCTTATACTCATGAAAAAGTTGACTTTGCTTGGTTTTGAAACCAAGTCCACTTTTCGGAGAATGCTGAGCTTTTGTCTCAGCAACCTTACTTGATTCAGGTTTGTCAGCAAAGGTCTTCTGATTACTTTTAGTAATCTTGCCTTTTGACTTAACAAATTGCTTTTTAGCAACTTGTTTGGCGGAATGCTTTACATCATCCTTTTTCTTAACAGTTTGCTTTTCAGCAACCTGTTTACCTTTTAAAGTCTTGTTACTTTGAGGTAGCAACAGCGGGCTTTATGATCGTAGGAACTTGATTGCATATTTCAACAACCTTAGATTGACCAATCTGATAGAGTTTTGGTTGACCACTATCAGCTGCACGAACAAAGGTAATAGGTGATTTGTCTTTACTCAAGATTACATCATCACCTTCATACGTTGCGCCTAAACCTTCTTTCTGAGATGGGTCTCTCAGATAAGAGTTTAGTTCAGTCAACGTATTACTCGCATCAGCATAAGATTTGAAATTGATTTTCATCTTTTTCATTTCTTGTATTTCAGCAAGTAACTTTAGAATTGAGGACTGATACTCTTCCAATTCTATTGCCATTTGAGAATTCTACTCTGTAGCTTCAGCAATTAACTTTTTGAGATGCAATATTTCAGCATCCTTCTTTTCTGACTCTTCTTTCAGCAAAACATACTTTTCAGTAGTTTGCTTAATCAGAGTTTTAGCGTTCTGTAGTTTCTCTTGCTGTTTGCTCAGAGTTTTCTCAAATATTTTGATGTCTCCTTAAATTCTATCAAGGTCAATATCATCTTCACTTTCTGAGTCAGAGTCAGAGGTAGGACAATTTACCTGACGACCATGAGGCAGAATTCGTAGTTTGACACATCTGGATAAGCTTCCAAAGCTATTCCACAAACTTCCTTGCCAATCTCTACATCAAGAGTGGCTTCTTCTTCTTCAGTGTCTGAACTCTCTACCTCACTGTCTTCAGAACTAGTATCAATGCAAAGCGCATCGATTTTTGCTTGAAGCATTTTCTTTTCTTCAGCAATCGAAGCCCTTTTGAACTTCTTCTTCTTTTCAGGAGATTTGCCTTCTAGTAAAGGACAATTTTCTTTGAAGTGTCCAGGCTTTTTGCAGTAAAAGCAGAGATCATTGCCAACTGCTGGTTCTTCAGAAGAATTTGCTTGCTGAGCTTGCTTGTTCAGCGAGCTAGCTTCATTCTTGTATTTATGGTAGTTGTTACCAATATGCTTTTTGAGCTTCTCTTTTGATTTTCGCCTTTCAAGTTCCTAACTGATGAATTTCTTCATGTTTTTAACAACTAAAGCATTTTCATCAGCATGCTCTTTATCATTCTTCTTTTCAGAAGATGACGGCTTTGCAGCAAGAGCAATGTTTTGCGATTTTTCAGCAAACACATTTTCTCTTTTCTTTGTCTCGTAGTTGACAGTAGCAAGATGAGAGAACAACTCTGTAGGTGTGATATTTGGCGTTCCTTGATTATAATAGAAATTCTGAGTATGAATCCATTCTTGGTTCAGACTTCTAATAATGGTTTTCACCTTCTCAGAATCTTAATAGAGGTTTCCAACTCCTAAGGCAGCCATCTCACTTACTAGAGTTGTGAATCTGAAATCCAAGTCTTCTAGTGACTCATTTGTACCTTGTTTAAAGTTCTGGAACTCTAACTTAAGCACTTCGAGTTTGTTTTCCTTGGTTTTGTCAGATCCAGCACAAAGATCTTGAACCATTTTCCAAGCTTCCTTAGCAGTTTTGGCACCCCACAGTTTGCACTGTATAGTAGTATCTAGAGTTGATCGAATAATGATGTTTCTTGCATGGCCATCAAGACGGAATCTTTTGGCTTCGTCGGAAGTCCATACCTCTCTTTGTTTTGGAACGACAGTATCGACTGGTTCACCTAAGATAGTTTCCTTTCAAGCTTCTGTGGTTTTGTGAGGAAAACTTCTCTCAAGTTTAGTGATTTTGATAGGTCCATCATTTATGACAGTAACCATTTCATCACTAATGGTCTCAAGATGTAGCATCATGTTGTTTCGTCATTTTTCATAGTTTTCAAGCTTCAGCAAGGGAGCGTCTCCTAAAGACATCCTGTCAGCAAAACACTACCAAACTAATCAAGTGAGAGTGATTTACGGAAAGCACCTAAGGGGATCTAGGTTCAGTGCTGAAGGTTAATGAACCTGGCTCTGATACCACTTGTTGGTCCCTTTAAACAACAAGAAAAGACTAGAGGGGGGGTGAATAGTCTTTTCAAACTTTCGTCGTTTAAAAACTTTATCAGCAAGTGCTTATTACTTTTCAGTAATGAGTTTGCTGATACTTAACTTTCTGAGCAAGTACTAGTTACTTTTCAGTAACGAGTTTTACTGGTACTTTAAAAACAGAGTGTGGAAGTCTTTATACAATAAGTGTTTTTCAGAGAGTGCTAGTTTCAGCAAGTGAGCAGAGTGGCAATGTACAATAAGTAAAGTTTGCTGAAAATTAAATGCGGTAAAGTAAATCACACAAACACTTTTATAGTGGTATCTGAGAGTGGCGTAATCTCGCAACTAATCCACTTTGTCCTTTCTGGGAATGAATCCACTAAGATAAGCTTGAGGTTTCTTACAACACTTATCTATAATGATTCTTCAGAAACCAAAGCACACTTGCTTCGTTTCCAACCTAACTAGAGAACTGTAACCTTGTTCTCCACCAAACTTGGGACACTTAATTAGCAAAACTATGCTTGATTAATTCCCCCTGAATTTCACGCCTGAAAAAAGGTGTTTATCAGTTAGAGAGGTTTGGGATGAGGTGACTTGAGTATAACTTTTCCAGCTATAACAAGTTATCTAAAGAAACACGACTTGTAATACTTTTCAGTAAACAAGTTAAGTTGTTTCTTGTGTCAAGACATGTTCTTGTTCGAAAGAAAGAACACTTAACTAATTTGTTAGCCGTGAATGTTCTACTTCTTCACAAGTAGCTTTTGTTTCAAGCTTAAGTCTTGGAACGGATCAATAGGCAGTAAAGAGTATGGAAGATTGAGTGTTTAAGCACAAGTGAGAGTTTGATCACGTTGTTGACACACTTCAACTCTTTGCCGGATGACCTCTATTTATAGTGAATCAAGGGAGCCGTTTGAATTTCAAATTCTAAGGCTTTGTTCCTTAAGATGTCACCATCTTGCTTTTGTACTTTCAGCAGTGTCCTTCATTTGTCTTCTAGTCTTCATGTTCTTCGCCTGCTTACTTTGCATTTAATGTTCATTTGAATCGAATTCAAATGTGAACGTTGGAGCCAAAATGCAAGTACTTTCAGCAAGGATGTCACATATGTATTTCAGCAAGCGGTCAGTCTCAGTTTCAGCAAGCACAACCTACTTTGTCATATAGATTTTCACTTATGCGAGTTGTTGCTGAAATTTCCACTTTCTGAGCAACATGTGCCTTTGTAGATACCTTTCTCAGAATTCTTCATAAGTCTTCAGTCTTCGAATCTTCAAGTTTCTGAGCGGTTCTAGTGCTTCAATAGTTCATTTGTAAAAACAAAGTACATCATCAGCAAACTAAAGCACCTGACTAGTACCTAACTAAGTCTTCAGCAAACGTTCCTCTTTTATAATGTCCCTAAAATTCTAAATTCCTATGGTCCTTAAGAGTACTAGTTACTAGACTTTCCTTAATTTAGCGTGGTTAATTGCTCATCAAAATTTACAAGTTTCCTAACAATATGTGTTACAAATCCTTTTGTTTTAAAAATTGTTTTTCTTTTCTGTCTGTTAACTTTTCGAACCTCACTGAGATCCTTTATCTCACACTCTTTCTGTTTTCAAAATCCCTTCCTTGTAGATTCTTTTGAAGGAAAACAAGACTAGGCGTCCGGCGACTGAGAGTTGGGATTGGGTGTTACATTGGGATTTTGGTTCTTTTGAAATAAGAAGCAAAACTATTTAAATTCTTCACTATCCGTTAGATTTGGTTATTTTGAATTATTTTAGTTACCGTTGAACCGTTATTCTTTTGATTTTGTAAGCGTTTTGGCGCCAAAGTCTGTTATTGCATTTATTGAGTACCGTTACTTTCAAATTCTAAAATTTCTTTAGTTTTTGAGAAAAAATTCTATTTTCAAAAATCGGTACCGTTACAGTTGGTATCAGAGCTTGAGTTCAAACTCAAGCTTGCTAGGATAGGATCTTCTGGCCTTTGGGGTGTGTGTGAGGGTCCGAGTCGCTGGATATAGGTCGAGTGGTTAATGTTTTGTCTCTTACATTGTTTAATCTTCCGCACTAACTCTAAACCGCTCTATTTGCACGATGATTGTACTACTGTACTGTTTTCCGAAACTGTCTTGCTGTTGATTCTGTTTAACTTCTACTAAGTTATTAACATGCTTACTACTGTTACTTTTTTCATTTTCTTTAAAACTATTAGATTACTTCCTTTAAATGCATGAGTACCTGTTTGAAAGAAAGTATGTTTGTTTACTATGATGTTATTGATCGCATGTGTAAACACTCTTTTATGCAATTGTTTTACTTAGTATGGTTGATGTATGTTCTTGCTCAGTTCTGTCATATTGTGATCTGTTGTTTAACCAAAGTTGACATAAATCACTGGCAGGCGGCCAACTGTTTATGTGATTCGTGCTATCTGAGGTCAAATGACTGGTCACTTTGTGAGAGAACGCTTCAAGTTAGCATGTTTAGTATTTATGATGTTCTGTTCCTGCAACCTTTGAAAGTTTTACATGTGCTTCCTTGTACTTTTTCAATTTATGTCTGCCTTGTACGCTAGGTTAGACACACTCGAGGATTTTTCTATCTTTCTAATGACTCCCTAATTTGATTTTGACATTAGCAATTTGTTATCTTTTACGCGTCTCTTGCTCGTTCACACTAGATTGACTTAAGATAGTGCCTTATGATGAATGTGTATTTTACACTTTCATTTGAGTCTTTTTCACCTATTTTAGCTATCCTCTATGTTAATCTAGCTATATTTTAGTGCTATTAGAATAGTGTCACGTTTTCCTTTAGTTTGTATTTTACAGGTTTTGGGTGAAAAACGAGGTTTTCCGGGCAATTATATTGAAGTAGACAAGGAATTGGTGTTCCAGAAGCCTAATTGGAGTACCTGAAAGATTCCGGATAGGATTTGAAGTCTAGGGGTCGAGTCTGAAGGCTAAAAGGTCACTAGAAGGCGGAAACCGAGTCCGAAAAGGGGAAGAAATCCAAAAACGCGTCGAAAACGCGTTTTGGGCCGAAAAACACTCCCGGGTGAGTCGCCCGGGACGTGGGGCGAATCGCCCCACACCAGGCGAATCGCCCGGTATGTGGGGCCCTTCGCCCCACACAATTCGAATGCCTATATATAGTTGCTCAGTTTTCTCTGTTTTTCATACTTTTCCAGACCTTTTCTCCCACCTTTCTCAGTAGTTTTAGGTAGGAATTCTCCAGAGCCTGTTCTGGGGGTTCTTAGCTTAGGAGATACTTTTTCTTAGCGATTTGGAGCTTGTAAGATCGCGATTCTTCGGAGATTGACAATCTTCGGTAACATTGTATCTTACAGTTTTTGTATTTATATTTATATATCTTTCATCATATTTTCATTCATTCGTGGTATGATTTTTGTTGATTGCATGACATCTATGAGTAGCTAAACTTCTCGTTGGTGATAGTATGTGATTTCTTAGCGAAGGGTTAATAATTATGCTAATGGCTATATCGCGCATTATACTCTGAGTTATTGCTTTATTTCTTTGATCTATCTAAATCTCTATCTTCGTAGTGTTGAATAATTATGGAACACAATTGGACAATTCATTGATCAAAGATCTCCATGCAAGATCGAGGAATTTATGCATGATTATTAACCTGCTATGCTTTGAATGACCATACTATCACCAATCTCCATTATCTGCTAAGAAAACCTTTGCTAAGTCGTTTGTTGATTTTATATTCTTAAGTTAGATTAGATAAAGCTAGTTATAGTCCTTAGAGATCGACACTCGAGGTTATTCTACTGCTACACTACGGTTTTCGTTGTAGTTGTGAATTGCCTTTGGCTAAATACAAATTTATTTGATTAGTTGGAACCCGACAATCCAACGTTCATCAAATCGGCGCCGTTGCCGGGGACTATACTCCTTTTTTCTGTTTAACTTTTTTATATTTTCAGCATTCAATTTCTAGTTCTAGTAGTTGTTAGTTTTCCTTTTTAGTGTCTCTCTGATACTGCTTTCCTAGTCTATTACAGAAAGTGTATGCCACATACACGATCTAGAGGAACACCGCTTGCTGATTCAATTGCTGAGATCGACAGAGTCTACCACCAAAGAAGGCGACTACTTCAAAGGCGTGCACTAGAGGAAATAGAGAATATCGATTTCTCTGAATCTCTTCACAGTCTTTTCAAGGAAATCGACGGAATGGCAGAAGCTATACCACTGAAAGCATGGGTTCAACCCTCCAAGGATTGTATGAGGGGACCGGAGATTGTTCTTTCGTCTGCAACTCATGATCTGGAAATCAAGAACCACGCGTTCCAACAACTTCCGAGGTTCTATGGCTTAGCAAGGGAAGATGTGATGGGGTACTTGCACGATGTCGATGATTTCGTCAACCAACTCCCACGACCCAGAGCTGAAATAACAACGGATGAGTTGAGGATGAAGGTTTTTTCTATGGGGCTTGGCGACAGAGCCAAGTCATGGTTGAGTTCTCTACCGACGGGCTCGTTGGACACTTGGGAGAAGGTTTTTTCAGCTTTCATGGAAAAATACTTCCCTCACACCTGGACTACCACGCTAAAGGTGCAAATCACTAGATTCAAATAGGACTATGATGAGACCATCTACACCGCGTTTGAGAGGTTCCAAGACCTCATGAACAAGTGCCCTCACCATGGTTTTGAGATTTCTGACCTAGTCCAACACTTCTACAATGGACTAACCTTCGAGAACCAACAAGTGGTGGACTTCCAATGCCGAGGCAATATTTGGGAGGAAACCGCAGAAGCCGTCTGGGCAGTTTTCGAAAGGCTCGCTAAGGGTTCGCAGTTCAAGGACCCAAGGGCAATGGTTAGGAGACGTGGACCTGAAGCTCCACCTAGTCATGAAGCCCCTATGTATAGGGGGAATGGGGATCAATTCGAATGCTTTACCAACGAACTGAAGCAAATCCTCAAGAGGTCCTTGAACCTCTCGAAAGCGGTGTAGATGGTCTCGTTATAGTCCTGTTTGAATCCTGTGATTTGCGCCTTAAGCGCGGTAGTTAATGTGTGAGGAAAGTATTTCTCCATAAAAGCAGAATACACCTTGTCCCAGGTGTCTAGTGATCCGGCTTCCAGAGAGCCTAACCATGCCTTGGCTTTATCACCAAGCCCCAAAGCAAAAACCTTCATCCTTAGCTCATCGTCCGTTATCCTTGCTCCGGGCCTTGGAAGATTGTTGATAAAGTCGTCAATATCATTCAGGTATCCCATAACATCTTCCCTAGCCAACCCATAGAACCTCGGGAGTTGCTGGTACATGCAACTTTTGATTTCCAAATCTCGAGTTGCAGCAGAAAGAATAATAGCCGAACCTCTCATCAGTGCTTTGTTGCGTTGAACCCATGATTTCAAAAGTGGGCGAGCCATCACAATACATGAATATCAGTGACAAGCTAGAAACAGACTAGGAAAGGTGATTAGAAACAGACTAGGAAAGCAGTATCAGAGAGAGATTAAAAAGGAAAACTAAAACTAATAGAATTAGGAATCTAAAGCTGTAAATATAAACAAATTAAACAGAAAAAAGGAGTATAGTCCCCGGCAACGGCGCCAATTTGATGAACGAGATTGTCAGACTCGAAGAATCAAATAAATTTGTAATAGCCAAAGGCAATCCACAACTACAACGAAAACCGTAGTGTAGTAGTAGAATGACTCGAGTGTCGTTCTCTCAGGACTATACTAGCTTTATCAAATCTAATTAGGAATATAAAACGGCAGATAGAAAGCAATAGGGGGTTTTCAAGCAGATAATGGAGATTGGTGATAGTATGGTCCTTCTTAACATAATGGGTCGATAATCATGCATAAATTCCTCGGTCTTGCATAGAGATCTTTGAATCAATCTTGTGTCCTTGTTGCAAGTATTAAGCACTACGAAGATAATATAGGTCTGACTCATCAACAACTAACGTCCTAATGTGTTCCGTAATTATTCAACACTACGAAGATAATTTGGTCTGATTGGTCGACAAGTGTCCAAGTGTGCATAATTATCAATACAACATACGAGAATTTTGGTGTTCAACTGATCAACGAAATAAAGCAATGACACGGAGTATAATGCGCGATATAGCCATTAGCATGATTATCTTCCCTCGCTAAGAATTCACATACTACCACCAACGATAAATTTAGCTACTCATAGGCATGCAATCAATAGCAATCATAGAAGAAAACATATTGAAAGAATATAAAATAAGTAGATAAAAGTTGTAAGATACAAAGTTACCGAAGGTTGTCAATCTCCGGATGATTGCGATCCTACGCGCTCCAATCTGCTATGAAAAAGTATCCCCTAAGCTATGGAACTCCCAGGACAGGCCCCGGGAAGTTCCTACCTAAAACTATAGAGAGAGGTGAGAAAGTAGGCTTGGAAAGATATATTTTCGGAGAGAAAACTGAGCACTATATATAGGCCCGAATTTAGCACGCGGCGGTTCGCCTCTGGCTGGGGCGGTTCGCCCCACAGCTATTTCGTGGAATTTCCGTGTTTTCGACGCGGTTTTAGATTTCTTCACCTTTTCGGACTCGGTTTCTGACTTCTAGTGGCCTTCTAACCTCCAGATTCGACTCCTAGACTCCAAATCCTATCCGGAAACCTTCAGATACTACAAATAGGCTTCTGGAACACCAATTCCTTGTAGACTTCAATATAATTGCCCGTAAATCTCCGAATTTCAACCAAAACCTGTAAAATAAAATCTAAAGGGAAACGTGACACTATTCTAATAAAATGTACTATAATATAGCTAAATTAACATAGAGGATAGCTAAATTAGGTGAAAAAGACTCGAATGAAAGTGTAAAATACACATTCATCAAACTCCCCAAACCGAACCTTTGCTTGTCCTCAAGCAACTAAGCTAGACTCTAATACAAAAACCATGCAAGACTCAAAATGGAGTTTCATGCCAAATAAAATGAACTAATCTACTGAATCTACCAAATAACATATGAACAAAAACCATATAAATCAAAGCATGAATATAGGTTGAAGAATACCTCGATTGACTTATACACATCCACATAAGCACCTATGTCAAGACAAGATAGTCTCTCGTAACATTCTCTACCTGGACCTAGTCAGTGACGACGTAATGATGCATGCTAAGATACGAATGGTTGCCCCGTGCCTATGAAACTGAGGACTTACTGCTGTTCCACCATGTTAAGACTTTTCCTCAAAAGAGGTCGAACCAGTACTGGCTCTCATCAAACGAAGGAGGGTTCCCTATAAAAGATAACACTCCCCTATTCTACCCATCTCTCAAATAAAGTCTTAAGCTATTCACCACTTCCTGAATGGCAGGACGAGGGTGGTCTAGAACAGATGACACTCAAGACAAAAAAGATAAAAAATAGAAAAACACAATTACGAACAATACGAAAAATGGAAAAGACTCAAAACTTTGCTAAACTGCTTTTGGCTTTCTTTTTTGGACCCTTCTTTGCTTTTTTGGGGTCTTCTTTTCTCTTTTTTCTTTCCAGATTCTTTTTTCATTTTCTTTTTCTTCTTTTTTTTTGGAATTTTTCCTTCTTTAATTTTGGACCCTTTTTTTTTAGCCAGCAGTAGCATAACAAAGAGAGAAACAAAATGACTCACACGATTTCCCCAAACCTATTCGAAAGAATAGGTTGGAGTACAAAAATACGGAAAAGAAAATAAACTCACGATACGAAAATGAAAAACAGAAACAAGTGTATGATGGTGTAACCCCCTCCCCAAACCTATTCGGAAGAATAGGTTATAAACAAGGATCACACAACCTCACACTACCTCCTTCCTAGGCATTTAGCAATCTCAAAGCATGGTGAAGACTTGTTGCC
This sequence comes from Plantago ovata, assembly GCA_028274465.1. Taxonomy (NCBI): domain Eukaryota; kingdom Viridiplantae; phylum Streptophyta; class Magnoliopsida; order Lamiales; family Plantaginaceae; genus Plantago; species Plantago ovata. The sequence goes on along the minus strand of CM051456.1, from coordinate 47,024,245 downwards.
TCTTAGGTACATAATTACTCGGGAAAACAACCATAAGACCCTAACATGCATCATCCTATTATAAAGGTCTTCGTGAACCGCAGTAGAGAAAACACCACTAAGTGATGTCGAGACTACCATGCTTAACTAAGTGCAATACATAAATGTGACAAGCCAAGCGAGAAAAACCTCAAACAAATACATAGAGATGAAGCATACGATTAATGGCATAGCTAGTTGATTTACGCAATAAAAAAGTTCAAAAAATTTGGCAATAAACTCCATATAAAACATGCAAAACTATCCTAGGAAAGCAGTAAACGTGCAAATGCAAAAAATTGCACGAGTTTTTCATAAGCAAGATAAGTATAGAGATAACCAGCGATAACCTCCTCCCCAAACCTGAACGTCGTTGCTCGTCTCGAACGTCGAAAGTGGATCCAAGGTGAGAGCTAATGCTTGTATAAGTGACCTATAATACTCAATCAAACTTGTGAGATAAAATCTAAAGCGATAAAGTCTCCGGGTTGCCTCCCGGATAGCGTCATTGTTTAAAGTCTTTGACTCGACTCCTGTCTGAGCCTATCTCTTCTTTTTGCAGGTAATAGGCTTCCCCTTCATTGATCTCCTTTCCATGCCACGAACCTGTGAATAAGAAAGAATATAGGCTGCAAGACCATAGTAGTGAGTAGTAATATCTGGCGGTTCAGGTGGATCAGGTATGGCTTGCAACACGTGTTGCTTGCCATCCACTTCGATGGTGCAAGTTCTTTGGTAGATGTCCATCACGGAGCGTAGTTTAGTCAAGAACGTTTGCCCTAAGAGTATGACATCCCCCGTCCCAGGTGCAGATGCCGGCATAACTACAAAATTGGTGTATATAGATGCTTCACCAATCTTGACCAACACATTTTTCACAACGCCCTCGGGTCTCATAAAGGATCCATCCGCCAGTCGCACAATAGCCCTATGGTCAGATAGTTTTCCAAGGTTACTTTTCTCAAACACATTCAAAGGGAGCACGTTCGAGTAAGATCCCGTGTCTAGTGTGGCACGGACATCTTCAAGTTCGCCAATCCCGACCTTAACATCGAAACTTTGAGGGAGTGGCTCGGGATTCTCTTGCTTCTTTCCACTCTCATCAGTACCAAGGTCCTTCTCTTCGTCCTTGGCTAGTGGAGGCTCTTCATCCTTGTAACACTCGCACTTAACAACTTGCTTAATGGTGATTTCCACTGGTTGATCTCCCACCAAGTTGATCGACATGGACCTCTCAGTGCTGCTATGTAACTTCCCTTGCTCTCTACTAGCTCTAGCTTCCGATTGATCCAGACGAGCATTGATCTTTGCCGAATCCTCCTCGTATCTCTTCAAAAACACTTGGGTGAAATCCACCAATTTCTGTAAATTATCCATGAGAGTTGCTGACTTGGATGTAAATGCTTCGTCCGTAGGAGTAGGATTACTACGGTTTCCCAAGTGAACATCTTCTCGTGCTAGATCTGATCTACACATATGAGCCCCACGCCCATAATTCTTGCACACCCTACATACCTCGTTGGAGAGAGAAGTTCCGATTAGGCCACTTAGAGCTTGCCTCATCTGATTGGCGAAACCTTCGAACCTATCGCCACTCACACCATTCACTTCATGCATTGGGATCTCCTGGTTTGGTGGGTCCTCAGGTCCACGCCTTCTAGCCATTGCTCTTGGATCCTTGGATTGAGATCCTTTAGCAAGCCTTTCGAAACACGCCCACACATCCTCGGCGGTCTCTTCCCATATAGTACCACGGCATTGGAAATCCACCACCTGTTGACTCTCATATGTGAGTCCATTGTAGAAGTGCTGGACAAGATCAGGAAGCCCAAAACCATGGTGTGGACACTTGTGCATGAGGTCCTTGAACCTCTCGAAAGCGGTGTAGATGGTCTCATTATAGTCCTGTTTGAATCCTGTGATTTGCGCCTTAAGCGCGGTAGTTAATGTGTGAGGAAAGTATTTCTCCATAAAAGCAGAATACACCTTGTCCCATGTGTCTAGTGATCCGGCTTCCAGAGAGCCTAACCATGCCTTGGCTTTATCACCAAGCCCCAAAGCAAAAACCTTCATCCTTAGCTCATCGTCCGTTATCCTTGCTCCGGGCCTTGGAAGATTGTTGATAAAGTCGTCAATATCATTCAGGTATCCCATAACATCTTCCCTAGCCAACCCATAGAACCTCGGGAGTTGCTGGTACATGCAACTTTTGATTTCCAAATCTCGAGTTGCAGCAGAAAGAATAATAGTCGGACCTCTCATCAGTGCTTTGTTGCGTTGAACCCATGATTTCAAAAGTGGGCGAGCCATCACAATACATGAATATCAGTGACAAGCTAGAAACAGACTAGGAAAGGTGATTAGAAACAGACTAGGAAAGCAGTATCAGAGAGAGATTAAAAAGGAAAACTAAAACTAATAGAATTAGGAATCTAAAGCTGTAAATATAAACAAATTAAACAGAAAAAAGGAGTATAGTCCCCGGCAACGGCGCCAATTTGATGAACGAGATTGTCAGACTCGAACAATCAAATAAATTTGTAATAGCCAAAGGCAATCCACAACTACAACGAAAACCGTAGTGTAGTAGTAGAATGACTCGAGTGTCGTTCTATCAGGACTATACTAGCTTTATCAAATCTAATTAGGAATATAAAACAGCAGATAGAAAGCAATAGGGGGTTTTCAACCAGATAATGGAGATTGGTGATAGTATGGTCCTTCTTAACATAATGGGTCGATAATCATGCATAAATTGCTCGGTCTTGCATAGAGATCTTTGAATCAATCTTGTGTCCTTGTTGCAAGTATTAAGCACTACGAAGATAATATAGGTCTGACTCATCAACAACTAACGTCCTAATGTGTTCCGTAATTATTCAACACTACGAAGATAATTTGGTCTGATTGGTCGACAAGTGTCCAAGTGTGCATAATTATCAATACAACATACGAGAATTTTGGAGTTCAACTGATCAACGAAATAAAGCAATGACACGGAGTATAATGCGCGATATAGCCATTAGCATGATTATCTTCCCTCGCTAAGAATTCACATACTACCACCAACGATAAATTTAGCTACTCATAGGCATGCAATCAATAGCAATCATAGAAGAAAACATATTGAAAGAATATAAAATAAGTAGATAAAAGTTGTAAGATACAAAGTTACCGAAGGTTGTCAATCTCCGGATGATTGCGATCCTACGCGCTCCAATCTGCTATGAAAAAGTATCCCCTAAGCTATGGAACTCCCAGGACAGGCCCCGGGAAGTTCCTACCTAAAACTATAGAGAGAGGTGAGAAAGTAGGCTTGGAAAGATATATTTTCGGAGAGAAAACTGAGCACTATATATAGGCCCGAATTTAGCCCGCGGCGGTTCGCCTCTGGCTGGGGCGGTTCGCCCCACAGCTATTTCGCGGAATTTCCGCGTTTTCGACGCGGTTTTGGATTTCTTCACCTTTTCGGACTCGGTTTCTGACTTCTAGTTGCTTTCTAACCTCCAGATTCGACCCCTAGACTCCAAATCCTATCTGGAAACCTTCAGATACTCCAAATAGGCTTCTGGAACACCAATTCCTTGTAGACTTCAATATAATTGCCCGTAAATCTCCGAATTTCAACCAAAACCTGTAAAATAAAATCTAAAGGGAAACGTGACACTATTCTAATAAAATGTACTATAATATAGCTAAATTAACATAGAGAATAGCTAAATTAGGTGAAAAAGACTCGAAAGAAAGTGTAAAATACACATTCATCACTAGCTACGGACAAGATGGTAGGAATCCTCGAGATGGATTTTGGAGAAGAGGGTTCCGAAACAACCAAGGATATGCACCGGCTAGCCAAACTTATGGCCCAAACCATGACCGTAGTAGGCTTAACTATGGTAATGATCACTGCGAGAATCCCGCTCCGAAAGAGCAACCGAAGTCGAAGTCAGCTCAACTGATGGAGAACTTGCAAAAGATGGTTGATCACACCCAAAGTTTCTCAAACGTTATGAAGAAGATTGTGAGAACACTAGGGCGAGGCTTGATCTATTGGAAGAGAGCACTAGGCTTGCCCATCAAAAGATGCAAGAGTTGATCGACCGAGGAGCAAGTAGGGAGCAAGGCAAGCTGCCTAGCAACACTGAGAAGCCGATGTCCATTACCTTGGTGGGTGATCTACCTGTCAAAATCACCATCAAGAAGGTTGCTAAGTGCGAGTGTTGCAAGAGTGAAGAACCTTCACTAGCCAAGGAAGAAGAGAAGGACCTTGGCACTGACGAGAGCGAAGAGGAGCAAGAGGATCCCGAGCCACTCCCTCAAAGTTTCGATGTTAAGGTCGGGATTGGTGAACTTGAAGATGTCCGTGCTACACTAGACACGGGATCCTACTCTAATGTGCTCCCTATGAATGTGTTCGAGAAGAGTAGCCTTGGAAAACTATCTGAACATAAGGGTATTGTGCAATTGGCGGATGGATCCTTTGTGAGACCCGAAGGCGTTGTGAAGAATGTATTGGTCAAGATTGGTGAAGCTTCTGTATACACCAACTTTGTAGTTATGCCGACGTCTACACCTGGGATGGGGGATGTCGTTCTCTTGGGGCGAACGTTCTTGACCAAACTACGCTCCGTGATAGACATCTACCGAAGGACTTGCACCATTGAGGTGGATGGAAAGCGACATGTGTTGCGAGCCATATCTGATCCACCAGATCGCTTCAATGCTTCTCATACTGTTAACTACTGTGGTCTTGCTGTCTATGTTCATTCTTATTCACAGGTTCGTAGAATGAGGAGAAGATCCATGAAGGGGAAGTCTAGTACCCTCAAGAAGAAGAGCTAGGCGCAACCAGGAGTCGAGTCAAAGACTTTAAACAATGGCGCTATCCGGGAGGCAACCCGTAGTTTTTATCGTTTTTTTTACCACTTTATTGCATGCATTCATACTTGAACAATTTTCTTTTCATCTGTGAATTTGTTCGTCTCTGTGTCGTATGTGCTTATGTTTTTGTTTGAGTAAAATGGTTTCGGGGATTAAAAACCGCGTTTTCTTTCGAAAGTTTCGTCTTCCCGCCTCAGGAGGTGGGGGGCGAATCGCCCCACGAGTCCAGAGAGCTCCGCGCTCTCTGGACGCGCGGGGTGATTCATCTCACGTGCGGGGCTATTCGCCCCGAACGGGGCGACTCGCCCCGTTGCTGCAGCGAGAAAAACGGGGGTCTCCCCCCATTTCTCTCATTTTTCTTCATCTCCTTCATCTTACTCCAAAAAATTCCCCAATTTTCAAAATATCTTCAATCCTTCATAACTTCTTCATTATTCCATCAAATTGTGTGTTCTTTAGCTTCAATCAAAGCCCGTTACGTGCTCTTTCTTTTCATCCGAACAAATTTCTTCCTAGTTCATTCAATCTTCAGATTTGAGGTAATCTCACATGAACCCTAATTTTTAAAATTTGCGTTTTTTTTGATTTATGCTTCAATTAAGCTTATAAGATGTATGGGTTGATGTTTTTTGTGATTAGAAACGTTATTCACTATCAATTGCATGTTTAATTAGGCTTGGTTTGATGGTTTGAGAATTTTGCTATTAGATATATATATCTTGTTATGCAATGTATCTTTTCCTCTCATTCCATGTTTAAACTTGCGTTTGTTGATGTGATGATGATGGGTATGTTGGTAGAATGCATGATTGATGAAGTTGAGGATTTATTATGTTAGATTTTTTGTTACTATGGTATGGGTTGAGCCTTATGATTCAAGGCATTTGTTGTCTAGCAAGAGCATAATGTGATATGTGCATGTAGTAGTTACATTGATATGTTGCATGATGAAGTAGCTAGACTAGACATTGGGTTTTTGAGGAGTCCGATTGTTGTAGATATGGCTCGTTTGTTCGCTCGTACATTTGCATATGCATAAGTCTGTTTTGTGTCATACAGGATACTAATTGCTGTTTGTAGGAATCATGGCTCCAAGAGGATTAAAGAAAGCTGGCTCGAGCAAGAAGGGAAAGGGGGTAGCATCAAGCTCCCAACCTTCTCAAGACATGTACGAGTTGTCTCTCGCTGCAATAGATGTCCGACAAAGGCTCGAAGAGGAGCTAGCCCAAGGTGGGAGATCGATCATACCAGACAGGCGGATAGATATTCCGGATGAAGTAGCTCAAATGGCAGGGTACAGGACGCTCTCCCGGTTGGCGACGAAAAGGAATTGGGTTTGGAATACTTCAAACAGATTCAAGGGATACGACATGAGCCTCCTCCAAGAGTTCTACGCTGGATTCACTGATCTTGAGGAGAAGGAGGGGGTGCTAGTTCGAGGCCTAATTGTACCATGGACGCCAGACTCAATTTCTTCATTCATCCATTTTGGGCAACGGGAGTTCACAGGGAGCAACCATGCCTACGAATATTCAAGGGCCTCTAGGGGGATAGGAAGTCACATTACGGAGGTGATCTGCAACAGGGAGTACAGGTATCCAGAAACCGGAGTACAACCTGCACGGATCCGTAAGAGTGACCTTAGCATCGAGGCTAAGGTGATGATGAAATTCTGCATCTTCAACTTAATCCCTAGAAAGAATGACACTTTGAAACAGCCAAATTACGCCGAGATCCTCTACTGCTTGATAGGCAAGCATCGAATCGACATCAGTCACATCATGTATGAGGAGTATGAGCGCCACTGGGAAAAGAAGAAGAAGCCCTTCATCTTTCCGAGCTTCATCACTGCCTACTGCAAATATTACGGGGTCGAGGACATTGATGAGGGGCATTGCGAGGTCGCTTCCCTTTCACCTTCGACTATTGATGTGCAGCTTGCTAGGTATCAAATGAAGAACCCCACGGCTGCCGCTGCTGATTATGAGGATGCTATGGAAGCGGATGATGGCCAAGCCCCTATCCCGGATATTCCTTTTGTCCATAGAGCACAACATGCACCGCCTCGAGCACCACATGGGTCTAGAGGTATTGACTTCTCTGAATTCCGGGCCTACCTCGACGACCGCTTCGGTATCGTTGATGCTAGTGTTGCAGCCTTGACCACTTCTGTCCAAGGAATGCGACAAGACCTCGACGGGCACATTGCCCAGCGCAACCGCGATTGGGAGATATTTGAGGAGCATCGCCGAGAGGATAGGCTAGCAAGGTGGGAGCAACAACAGCTCATCCGTCAGCAACAAGAGGCTCTACAGCAGTCCAATGATCTCCTGTCTGACATGTGGAGGGACTATTATCGGGATCACAATCCCGATAACTAGTCTTTTCACATGTCCACTCTCAGCCAACCGAGGCCAAACCGTTCGGTAACATCTGGTATCACTTCTTATTACTCATTCTCTTTTGCTAGGGACTAGCTTAAGTTTCGTAAGGGGGATGGGATGTGAACCGTGATGTTATGTATTGTTTGGCTTTGTGTTGATTTGTTCTTGTTTTTTGTTTGCATTTGCATTTGCACGTTTACTGCTTTCTTAGTTTTTAGGTTGCATACACTACATTCATCCTAGGATAGTCTTGCATGTTTTGTATGGAGTTTATTGCCAAATTTTTTGAACTTTTTTATTGGGTAGATCAACTAACTATGCCATTAATCATATGCTTCATCTCTATGAATTTGTTTGAGGTTTTTCTCGCTTGGCTTGTCACATTTATGTATTGCACTTAGTTAAACTTGGTAGTCTCGACATCACTTAGTGGTGTTTTCTCTACTGCGGTTCACGAAGGCCATTATAATAGGATGATGCATGTTAGGGTCTTATGGTTGTTTTCCCGAGTAATTATGTACCTAAGAGGCAACAAGTCTTCACCTTGATTTGAGATTGCTAAATGCCTAGGAAGGAGGACGTGTGAAGTTGTGTGATCCTTTGTTTACAACCTATTCTTCCGAATAGGTTTGGGGAGGGGGTTACACTATCATTAGACTTGTTTTTCATTTTTCAATTTTGTGTTGTGAGTTTATTTTTCCTTTTTCGTCAATTTTGTACTCCAACCTATTCTTTCGAATAGGCTTGGGGAGGTCGTTTGTATGTCATTTTTGTTTCTCTTTTCGTTGTGCTATTGCTGGCTAAAAAAATCGAAAAAAAAGAAAAAGAAAAATTCCAGAAAAAAGAAAAAAACTGGAAAAGAAAATAAGCAAAAAAAGGAAAAGACCCCAAAAAGCAAAGAAGGGTCTAAAAAAAAGAGAAAGCCAAAAAGCAGTTTAGCAATGTGTTGTGTCTCATTTTCCAATTCTTGTAATGTTCGTAATCGTGTTGTAATTTTCTATCTTTTCTTTTTGAGTGTCATCTGTTCTAGACCACCCTCGTCCTGCCATTCAGGAAGTGGTGAAAAGCTTAAGGCTTTGCTTGAGAGATGGGTAGAATAGGGGAGTGTTATCTTTTTTAGGGAACCCTCCTTCGTTTGATGAGAGCCAGTATTGGTTCGACCTCTTTGAGGAAAAGTCTTAACTTGGTGAACAGCAGTAAGTCCTCAGTTTCATAGGCACGGGACAACCATTCTTATTTTAACATGTTTCGTTACGTCGTCACTGACTAGGTCCAGGTAGAGAATGTTACGAGAGACTATCTTGTCTTGACATAAGTGCTTATGTGGATGTGTATGAGTCAATCGAGACATTCTTCAACCTATATTCATGTTATGATTTATATGGTTTTTGTTCATATGTTTTTTGATAGATTCGATAGATTAGTTCATTTCGTTTGGCATGAGACTCCATTTTTGTGTTGCATTATTTTTTGCATTAGAGTCTAGCTTAGTTGCTTGAGGACAAGCAAAGGTTCGGTTTGGGGAGTTTGATGAATGTGTATTTACACTTTCATTTGAGTCTTTTTAACCTATTTTAGCTATCGTCTATGTTATTCTAGCTATATTTTAGTGCATTTTATTAGAATAGTGTCACGTTTCCCTTTAGTTTGTATTTTATAGGTTTTGGGTGAAAAACGAGGTTTTTCGGGCAATTATATTGAAGTAGACAAGGAATTGGTGTTCCAGAAGCCTAATTGGAGTATCTGAAAGATTCCGGATAGGATTTGAAGTCTATGGGTCGAGTCTGAAGGCTAAAAGGTCACTAGAAGGCAGAAACCGAGTCCGAAAAGGGGAAGAAATCCAAAAACGCGTCGAAAACGCGTTTTGGGCCGAAAAACACTCCCGGGTGAGTCGCCCGGGACGTGGGGCGAATTGCCCCACACCAGGCGAATCGCCCGGTGTGTGGGGCCCTTCGCCCCACACAATTCGAATGCATATATATAGTTTCTCAGTTTTCTCCGTTTTTCATACTTTTCCAGACCTTTTCTCTCACCTTTCTCAGTAGTTTTAGGTAGGAATTCTCCAGATCCTGTTCTGGGGGTTCTTAGCTTAGGAGATACTTTTTCTTAGCGATTTGGAGCTTGTAAGATCGCGATTCTTCGGAGATTGACAACCTTCGGTAACATTGTATCTTACAGTTTTTCTATTTATATTTATATATCTTTCATCATGTTTTCATTCATGCGTGGTATGATTTCTGTTGATTGTATGACATCTATGAGTAGCTAAACTTCTCGTTGGTGATAGTATGTGATTTCTTAGCGAATGGTTAATAATTATTCTAATGGCTATATCGCGCATTATACTCTGAATTATTGCTTTATTTCTTTGATCTATCTAAATCTCTATCTTCGTAGTGTTGAATAATTACGGAACACAATTGGACAATTCATTGATCAAAGATCTCCATGCAAGACCGAGGAATTTATGCATGATTATTAACCTGCTATGCTTTGAATGACCATACTATCACCAATCTCCATTATCTGCTAAGAAAAACCTTTGCTAAGTCGTGTGTTGATTTTATATTCTTAAGTTAGATTAGATAAAGCTAGTTATAGTCCTTAGAGATCGACACTCGAGGTTATTCTACTGCTATACTACGGTTTTTGTTGTAGTTGTGAATTGCCTTTGGCTAAATACAAATTTATTTGATTAATTAGAATCTGACAAATTCGACGGTTCATCACCTTAGATTACGTTTACGCATGAAGTTTGACACACTCAAGATTGTTAATTACGTTACTGACCTTAGACTAATTGCGATAGGATGGCTCCAAGGAACAACACTCGCAACGGCAATGGCAATAGCAACACCAATGACAACAACAACAACGACAACAATGGCAACAACAACAATGCTGACAATCAGGACCAAGTGGAGCGGATCATTGCAGCTTTGGGCAACTTCAGTGAGAGCATGCGCAACGTTAGGCCACCACCTGCTCAGCCAGCTCCACCGCCACCGCCATCGACTCAAACAATCGATCAAGCTGCTGAACGTTTCACTCGTTTTCACCCAGACCGGTTTGATGGTGCGCCTGACGCCCGCAAGGCTGAGCTCTGGCTGGAGAGAATGGAAAACTTGTTCTCAATTCTCCACTACCCGGACGAGAGAAAGATTGAACTTGTTGCGTTCCAGTTCATTGTAGCTGCAAGAAACTGGTGGAGGACCGTAGATGCAAGGTGGAGACAAGAGCAAGTCGCCCGCACCTGGGAAAACTTCGAGAAGGCGTTTATGGACAAGTTTGTGCCCCGTTTGGTTCGCGAGAACAGGAGGGATGAGTTCCAAGACTTAGTGCAAGGAAATATGAATGTCGCCGACTATGACTCCGAGTTCACTCGACTGCTGAAGTACGTGCCGCACTTTCAGAACGACGGGAGGAAGAAGGTGCGCCATTTTGTGAAGGGTCTGAACTCAGAGATCCGTTACAGCCTGTTCGGGACTGACATGCCCACCTACATTAAAGCAGTGGAGTTAGCTGCTGAGGTAGATAGTGGTCTGGGAGAACTCGAGAGCTATGAACCCCGACAGTCTCGAAAAAGGAGTTCTGATTACAGGACTAGCAAGGATGGAAAGGATCGTCGGTCCCCATCCAAGTATTCTCACCGCCAACAGGAAAGTCGGTCTCGTCATGTGGCTAAAAGTACTGAACAATCAACCCGAAGGAATTGCAATTTCTGCGGAGGCACAACTCATGAGGAGGAGAACTGTTGGAGGAAACACGGTGTATGCTTGGCATGTGGAAGCAAGGAGCATAAGATCAATGTTTGTCCGCGATGCAACTCCCTCGTTGAAGAAGGAAGATTTGGAGGCACCGCTTCTAAGAGACAGGAGAGTAGTGCAAAGGCCAAGCCAAGAGTCTACAGTATGATCGGACTTGAGACTCCCACGACAAGTGTAACTAAAGGTACGCTCATGTGGACAAACTTCTTCTAAGTTTCGTTTGTTATTGTACTGCTCTTCTTTCGCTAGGATGGATTCACTTGAAGTTTAATTATCGACTATTTATTGAGGACTAATAGTTGGATGTTCTGGGTGAAGAGGCAAGCGTTGACTTCTTTAGGTTAGTTACGAATTCTATTAACCTTTGACTTGCGAACGAGTTCCTTTGATCCGGCATTTGAAGTTTGAAGGCATTCGGTTCTCCCTTACTTGTTCGTTAGTTTTACGTTAGTTAAGTTTCGAGGACAAAACTTCTTTTAAAGGGGCGAGAGTGTAACGCCCCGTAATTTTTTTATTATTTAATTATTCTAATTAATTAATTACATGAGTAAATTAATTTATTAATTTATTTGGTAATTATTTAATTTCTCTCCCGTGCAATCGAATTCGACTTTAGAAAGTACGCGTAGAGTTAATTCGTTTTGTTTCGATTTTGTTTGGCTAGCAATCTATTTTGTGGCCCAATTTGTGACCTCCATTTACTGGCCCAATCTAGTTGGCCCATTTTAATCTGGCCCGTCTGATGGCCATGTCTTGAAAAACCCTGAACCTAAATCTTTCCCCACTTTTCCCACACTTCACGCCACCAATATCAGAGAAAAGAAAGAAAGAAAATCAAATTGCTGCCATTCTCACATCTCTTCGCCCATCATCATCAAAATTCATCAAATCCAACCATCATTATAATCAACATCCGAAATCATCATCATCGTCGGTTTATATCATCCTCACTAAAACCGCAATTCATCACCATTATCTAGCATCATCACCTTCATCTCGTCATCATCACCACTGGCCAGCTGCTTCAACCACCGTGCCACCGAAACCTCCTCCTCTGTCCCGTCCAAATCTTCCGATCGACTTGGTCTGTTCGTTCGTCGCCGGTACTGCTCCGTCCCCGCTCGGTTTTCTTTCGTCGGCTCCATTTTGTTTTCCGATAAGTCCTAACTCCCTCCGTTTCGCTCGTGGTTTAGTAATTTTACGATTTAATCACGATTTTGATTCATCTTGACACTCGAACTCTTCCGATTTGCAGTGCAATCATTTCCAGATCTGTTCGAAGGGTCCGTGTTGTCCGTTGTTCCATAGTTGCTTTTCTAATCCGTGCTAAGTTCAACCTACTTCAAGGTGAGTGTTCACCCCAAAGTTATTTATTTGCAAACCTGGAAGGCAATGTGTTATGTATGTATATATATATTTACGTGTATTGTATTCTGTATGCTTCCGCAACTGTATGTAGTCCTAAGTATGACTATTTTATGCATCTGCCTTTAAGTCTGTACTCTGTTTTTTGTGCTAACTCTTCTGCAGGATTGTTCTCGATTTCTCGAGCTCTGTTTTGTTATTGTTTGTTCTGCTTTGTGTCTGTTCTGTCTGTTTCTGTTCTGCCGGTCGATTAGGTTATGATTAGGTAGACTTGGGTAGTGTGGACTATACTGTCTATTTGATTATTTCCTAGTCTATTCCCTTTTAGACGCGAGGCAGAAGTCGTTGAGGTCTATTAGGGTCGTAGGATCTATTTCCCCAAAGTACACGAGGCTCTGTTTCTGTCTAGAGAAGGCCATCACTGGAGGGAGTTACAAGGGCAATCTGGGAGTAGGAGCAATAAGGTGGGCTGCACCAACGAAATATGCTCGGTTTTGTTATCTGTCTGTCTTTTCTGTTCAGTTGTCTGTTTGTTTCATCTGTTCTGTTATCCGTTTCTATATGTTATCATATGTGTTACAAATTCTTTTGTTTTAAAAATTGTTTATCTTTTCTGTCTGTTAACTTTTCGAACCTCACTGAGATCCTTTATCTCACACTCTTTCTGTTTTCAAAATCCCTTCCTTGTAGATTCTTTTGAAGGCAAACAAGACTAGGCGTCCAGCGACTGAGAGTTGGGATTGGGTGTTACATTGGGATTTTTGGTTCTTTTGAAATAAGAAGCAAAACTATTTAAATTCTTCAATATCCGTTGGATTTGGTTATTTGAATTATTTTAGTTACAGATGAACCGTTATTCTTTTGATTTTGTAAGCGTTTTGGCGCCAAAGTCTGTTATTGCATTTATTGAGTACCGTTACTTTCAAATTCTAAAATTTCTTTACTTTTTGAGAAAAAAATTCTATTTTCAAAATCGGTACTATTACACACTCTTAACATAACCATCATCACATCATCACTCAAATTCGAAGCCAACAATCATCAAGCAATCATATAGGCAAAAATTCGAGTACAAGAATTCTCCGAAAAATCAAGATGAGCAAAATTTAAAATTAGACATCACATCTAGTAACAAACATGCTCAACAATCAATATCAAACTCTTAATCACCAATGCATAACACAATTGAAGCTAAATTAAGCATAATCCCAAATTCAAGAAAGTTAGGGTTCTTGAGGAGTACCTTGATTCCTTGAGAATGATGCTACAACCGTGCAATATGATTGGTTTAGATGATAGAGGTGGTTATGGCTCCTTAGAATGCACAAGATTGCAAGAATTGGTGGCGAATTGAGTGAGATTGAAGTTTTTGGGGTGAAAATCGGGCAAGGGAAGAAGAATGGAGGAGAGGCTTTGATTTCCAAGTGGTCCGCTTGGTTGCCTTTAAAGGCACCCGAGTGGACCGCTTACGGCTAGCCAAACGGAGCGCTTGGCGAAGCGAGCCGCTTGGCCGTTTCCAAGCGGGCCACTTGGTTACTGGCCAAACTCTCTGGAAATTCCAGAAAGTTTGGTCAGTTCCCAAGCGGTCCACTTGGAAATTACCATGCGGTCCACTTAGCCAAGCGAGCCGCTTGGCTTTTCCCAAGCGGTCCGCTTGGTTACATGGCCAAACTCTCTGGAAATTCCAGAGAGTTAGTCAGTTTCCAAGCGGCCCAATTGAAAAAACCAAGCGGTCCACTTGAGACCTGAATGCTCCAACTCCATTTTTTTCCGACTTTTGCTAAATTTTCAACCCAAAAACCTTGTCCACTCAACAAAACAAAATTTAAACGTGCTGCTAATCTATATGCAAGTACCTACAACCTCGGTTTGCCTCCCGAGAAGCGCCTTTGTTTAGAAGTCGTTGGCTCGACTCTTCACAACTCATGCGGGATCAATTTCGCATTGGGTACTAGACTTCCCCATCCAAATTCTCTTCAAATCATCAAATCCCTGCACATCTCGACGAACATAAAGTCGACCAAAAAATCCTACAAGTTCGTTAGTATCAACATAAGCACATGAATTAACTATGGCTCGCAACGTGTGTTGCTTGCCATTTACCTCAAAACTAAATGTACGGCGATACATGTCTATGACCATATGCACTTTGTTGATGAAGGCTCTACCCAAAAGAACCACATCCTGAGCTTTGCAGAAGATGTAGGCATGACGATGAAATTCGTCTTCACCTCTACACCGGCAACTCGAACCACCAGATTCTCAATCACACCCAATGGCTTCATCATGGACCCATCCGCCAATTGTACCATACATTTCATGGGTCTCAGGCCAGACAAACCCGACTCTTCACACATGTTCAAAGGTATGACATTCACACCCGCTCCCGTGTCAAGAGTTGCCACTATTCCATTCTTCTTTCCCAAGCCGATCTCTACATCAAAGCTCTCTTGGATAGGCACTTCCGCCATATCCACCATCTCATCCTCAGACGATGAGCTTTCTTTCACTTCCTCAACTATTGCATCAGATTGTGCGCCTTGGTCCCTTTAAACAACAAGAAAAGACTAGGGGGGGGGGGTGAATAGTCTTTTCAAACTTTCGTCGTTTAAAAACTTTCTCAGCAAGGGCGTATTACTTTTCAGTAATGAGTTTGCTGATACTTAACTTTCTCAGCAAGCACTAGTTACTTTTCAGTGACGAGCTTTACTGATACTTAGAATCAGAGAGCGGAAGTCTTTGTACAATAAGTGCTTTGTCAGTAAGTGATAGTTTCAGCAAGTGAACAGAGTGATAGTGTACAGATAGATATGCTTTGCTGAAAACTAAATGCAGTAAGTAAATCACACAAACACTTTTATAGTGGTATCTAAGAGTGGCGTAATCTCTCAACTAATCCACTTTGTCCTTTCTAGGACTGAATCCACTAAGATAAGTTTGAGGTTCCTTACAACACCTATCTAGAGCGATTCAACAGAAACCAAAGCACACTTGCTTCGTTTCCAACCTAACTAGAGAACGAAACCTTGTTCTCCACCAAAATTGGGACATATAATCATCAACACTATGGTTGATTAAGTTCCCCCTGAATTTCACGCCTGAAAGGGTGTTTTTCAGTTAGAGAGGTTTGGGATGAGATAACTTGATTATAACTTATTCAGCTACAACAAGTAATCTAAGAAACAAAACTTTGAATACTTTGCAGTAAACAAGTTTGATTGTTTCTGGTGTCAAGACTTGTTCTTGTTCGAAAGAAAGAACACTTAACTAATTTCTTAGTCGTGTATGTTCTACTTCTTCACAAGTAGCTTTTTCAAGCCTTAAGTCTTGGAACGGATCAATGGCAGTAAAGAGTATTGAAGGGTATGTGAGTTTAAGCACAAGTGAGAGTTTGATCACGTTGTTGACACACTTCAACTCTTTGCCGGATGACCTCTATTTATAGTGAATCAAGGGAGCCGTTTGAATTTCATATTCTAAGGCTTTGTTCCTTAAGATGTCACTATCTTGCTTTTGTACATTCAGCAGCGTCCTTTATTTGTCTTCTAGTCTTCATGTTCTTCGCGTGCTTACTTTGCATTTAATGTTCATTTGAATGAAATTCAAATATGAACGTTGGAGCACAAATGCAAGTACTTTCAGCAAGGAGGTCACATATGTATTTCAGCAAGTGGTCAGTCTCAGTTTCAGCAAGCACAACCTACTCTGTCATTTAGATTTTCACTTATGCAAACTGTTGCTGAAGTTTCCACTTTCTGAGCAACATGTGCCTTTGTAGATACCATCTTCAGAAATCTTCTTTAGTCTTCAGTCTTCAAATTCTTCAAGTTTCTGAACGGTTCTAATGCTTTAATAGTTTGTTTGTGTAAACAAAGTACATCATCAGCAAATGCTTCAATAGGTTGTTTTTCTTTTTCAGAAAACAAGATACATCATAAGCGAATAAAACACCTATCTAGCACCTACACTAAGTCTTCAACAAACATTCCTATTTTACAATGTCCTTTAAAGTTCTAAATTCCTATGGACCTTAAGAGTACTAGTTACTGGACTTTCCTTAATTTAGCATGGTTAATTGCTCATCAAAATTACAAGTTTCCTAACAAATTTCCCCCTTTTTGATGTTAGCAATCCATGGCTAAATTAATTGTTAGCCTTTTAGAGGTTTCTGATGTTGAATAAATCAGTTGATTAATGCAAGCATACTTGAATAATAAAACAGTAAGCATAAGTAGATTGCATAATCAAAAACCAATAAGAGTCAAAAGCGTTATTGCTGATAGTTATCTGTCAGTAAGTTTACAAAAAAGTTCATAGATAACTACACAAATCAGCAAACAAAACAAACATAGATTGTACAAGGGACTTAAGCTATTCCAACAGAAGATTTCCTCAGAATCTCCCTTACACTTTTCTCAGCAAGCATAGAAAATTCAACACAGTCCTTTTCGTAATCTTCAAGTAGCTTACGGAATTCAAACTGAATGATCCTTGCGTTCTTGCAGGCGGTATAATGATGGTTTTCACCATTTATTTCTTTGTAGTGCAACACCCACAAGTGCATGCCCCAATTGCTGGCATGGAGAAGTTGTGTATCTGAAATTCCCTTGTTAGCATGAATCTTTCTTAACCAGAGAAGATCTTCTTCTTGATCCTTGGCAGTGAGATAGAAATACTCATAAGGAATCAAGCCATAGTTCTTCTTTGACTTCTTGGTTAAAGGGTCAGAGTAGTAAGCAACATCAATTGGTTTCATTAAATCAGGCTCTTGCTTCATTTGCTTGCCAATAGATGTTCTTCTTACTAAGACTTCCAGATTCAGCCATCTTGCAGCAATGTTTCTTGGGTAGGGAGGAGGATCCCTTTCTTTTTGTTGGTCCCTTTAAACAACAAGAAAGACTAGAGGGGGGGGGGTGAATAGTCTTTTCAAACTTTCGTCGTTTAAAAACTTTCTCAGCAAGTGCTTATTACTTTTCAGTGATGAGTTTGCTGATACTTAACTTTCTCAGCAAGCGCAAGTTACTTCACAGTAACTAGGTTTGCTGATACTTAAAATCAGAGAGCGGAAATCTTTGATACAATAAGTGCTTTTTCAGTAAATGAAGGTTTCAGCAAGTGATGTGAGTGACTGTGTACAGATAGATATGATTTGCTGAAAACCAAGTACAGTAAGTAAATCACACAAACACTTTTATAGTGGTATCTGAGAGTGGCGTAATCTCTCAACTAATCCACTTTGTCCTTTCTAGGACTGAATCCACTAAGATAAGTTTGAGGTTCCTTACAACACCTATCTAGAGCGATCCAAACAGAAACCAAAGAACACTTTGCTTTGTCTCCAACCTAACTAGAGAACATAACATTGTTCTCCACAAAACTTGGTACTTTTAATCAGCAAAACTATGCTCGATTCAGTTCCCCCTGAATATCACGCCTGAAAGGGTGTATTTTCAGTTAGAGAGGTTTGGGATGAGATAACTTAATTATAACTTATTCAGTTACAACAAGTAATCTAAGAAACAAAACTTTGAATACTTTGCAGTAGACAAGTTTGATTGTTTCTGGAATCAAGACTTGTTCTTGTTCAAAAGAAAGAAAGAACACTTAACTAATTTCTTAGTCGTGTAAATTCTACTTCTTCACAAGTAGCTTTTTCAAGCTTTAAGTCTTGGAACGGATCAATGGCAGTAGGAGTATTGAAGGGTATGTGAATTTAAGCACAAGTGAGAGTATGATCACGTTGTTGACACACTTCAACTGTTTGCCGGATGACCTCTATTTATAGTGAATCAAGGAGCCGTTTGAATTTCAAATTCTAAGGCTTTTGTTCCTTAAAATGTACTATCTTGCTTTTGTACTTTCAGCAGCGTCCTTGTTTGTCTTCTAGTCTACATATCCTTCGCGTGCATGCTTTGCATTTAATGCTCTTTTGAATAAAATTCAAACAGTAACATTGGAGCGCAAATACAAGTACTTTCAGCAAGAGGTCACATATGTTCCATCAGCAAGTGGTCAGCCTCAGTTTTAGCAAGCACAACCTACTCTGTCGAATAGATTTTCACTTATGCAAGTTGTTGCTGAAGTTTCCACTTTCTGTGCAACATGTGCCTTTGTAGATACCAGTCTTTAGAAATCTTCTAGTCTTCAGTCTTCGAAATCTTCAAGATTCTGAGCGGTTCTAAATGCTTCAATAGTTTGTTTGTAAAAACAAAGTACATCATCAGCAAATGCTTCAATAGGTTGTATTTCTTTTCAGAAAACAAGATACATCATAAGCGGTAAAACCAACCTATCTAGCACCTATTCTAAGTCTTCAACAAACGTTCCTCTTTTACAATGTCCTTAAAATTCTAAATTCCTATGGACCTTAAGAGTACTAGTTACTGGACTTTCTTTAATTTAGCATGGTTAATTGCTCATCAAAATTACAAGTTTCCTCACAAATTTCCCCCTTTTTGATGTTAGCAATCCATGGCTAAATTAATTGTTACCCTTTTAGAGGTTTCTGATGTTGAATAAATCAGTTGATTAATGCAAGCATACTTGAATAATTAAACAGTAAGCATAAGTAAATTGCATAATCAATAACCAATAAGAGTCAAAAGCTTCATTGATGATAGTTATCTTTCAGAAGTTTACAAGAAATAGCAGAGATAACTAAACAAAATCAGCAAAGAAAAACTTTAAAAGAACTATTACTGAGAGTTAAGCTCTTCTAGAGGATTTTCTCAAAATCTCTCTTACACTCTTCTCAGCAAGTGCAGTAAATTCAACACAGTCCTTTTCGTAGTTCTCAAGTAGCCTACGGACTTGTAATTGAAGAATCCTTGCATTTTTGCAGGCAGTATGATGATGCTTTTCAGCATTCATTTCCATGTAATGAGTTACCCACAAATGCATGCCCCAATTGATGGCATGGAGAAGCTGTGTATCTGAAATGCTTTTAGGATGAATCTTTCTTAGCCAGAGAAGATCTTCTTATTGATCCTTAGCAGTGAGATAGAAGTACTCATAAGGAATCAATCCAAGTCTCTTCTTTGTTTTCATGGTTACTGGGTCAGACTAATAAGCAATGCCACCTGGTTTTATCAAATCTGGTTCTTGTCTTATAGACTTACCAATTGCAGTTCTTCTTACTGAGACTTCAAGATTCAACCATCTCCCAGCAATATTTCGTGGAAGGGACTCATCCCTTTGTTTCTTTTTTACCTTGAGTTCAATCCATGTGAACATTTGGTTCAATATGGCTGTAGGAAAGAACTCATTCACCAGCAAGTCTTCCAGCTTTAAGATCTAGCAACCATGAATGTTTCTGATCACATTCTGAGTGGTTTCATCATTGCTGGTCTTTGTATACTCGATGCCGGAGCCAATAGCAATGCTGGCCAGCCTCTTTTCTTCCTGTCTTTGCCTTCTTCTTCTTGACTTTGCATTGTCTTGATCTCTTGCTGAAGATCTTGAGTCAGAAGAGAAATGCTTTGAGTGGCCAGACGGAGTTAAGGTTGTAATTGGTCTAGCTCTTATGGCTTGAGCTATTGTCTGATTGTCATCGTCATCATCATCTTCATTCAGATCTTGATGACTTTCAGTGTGGCAAAAATCTTGAGTTTCAGCAGCAGTTTTTCTCTTTTTGGGACTTTCTTAATTTAACTCAGATTCTGCTTGCCTTTTAGAACTTTGCTCTTTTTCAGCAAGAGGTTCTATGGGCAGTGGCTCACCAATAGTAGGAGGGGTTTGGGTTCTTTTTCTTGTACTTCTCTTTTCCCCCTTAGACATGGATTGCAACATCGGAGTGATGTGTAGAGAATAGAACTTAAGCTGTTGTATTTCATGATGATTTGTTGTTGATCAGAAGTCATCTTTGACAACTCTTTTTGAATACTCACCATGTTCTCCTCATGTCTTTTCTCTGTTGCGGCCTTATCTTCCATGAAAGTCTGAGCCTATACTAGAGCGGTCTTTGCTAGCCGGAGTGCTTGACTTACATCTTCTTCATAGCTCTTGTGATAAAGACTGATGTCTTTCTGAGCTATTGTAAGAGTAGTAGTGCGTCTCAGCACTGTAGCCAATATTTTCCCAATGTCAAGCGGGCTCTCAGCAAGCAATGCCTCATCTTTTGCTTTGCAGGCATCATGGACTTTCTTCAGTGCCAGAATTCTAGGAGTGAACTCCTCAACTCGTGGGAACGGCACTAGATTTGGGGTCAAGGAATGAACTTTCAGTTCTGAAGCAAACTGATCATCTTTCATCAACAATTCTCCTCTCAAATCATCGTCTACATCATTTATATAATCAGGAGGAGGGATTTGAACCACTTTGGGGTCTCTCTTGGAGTTTTCATCCTCATTTGCTGATAAATCATCTTCATCGTCAGATTCATCCAGGTCAGAAACCTTGGAACCTAAGTCATCAGCTCCATTTCCTTTTGGTTGAGTCGTTGCTGATGGAAACACTTTAGACTCAACAATTGGAGTTTCACCAGTAGTTAGTTTTAATTGAGTAGTTGTTGAGGGCAACGTTTGAGACTCAATTACTGGAGTTTCGCCAGTAGTAAGTGGAAGGGAGGGGACTTCCTTTGGTTTTACTCCTGAAGATTGACCAATTTCCATATCGTGCGTATGCCTTGCATGGATCATGAGACTGTTTTGTAGAGCATGTTGGTAATCTTCATCCAATTCATCTTCATCATCAAGGTTTGCATCAGTGACCTTGGCATCAGAAAGTTGGCTCTTGCCATGTTTCAAGGCAGCCCGTTTTCTGGCATATTCTTCTTTAGTATCAGCACCTTGTACAGGTGCTTGATTTTCAGCATCAGCAGGAGCAGGTTGAGATTCATGCTGAGGTTGTGGTTCTTCAGCTTGCTGATTGTCTTGTGGTTCAGTTTCAGCAACTGTCATTTTTAGTCCACCAGCATCAGGACTTGGACCTTGATTGTCATCATCGTCATCCTTTTTGTCCTTTGAATCTTTCCCTTCATCATCACTGGGATCAGTAGGGATGTTTTCATCTTCTTCCTCTTCATCATCATCAGTTAGAATAACTAACTCAAGATGTTTGTATAGAGAAACACTCGATACTTCCTCTTCCTCATTGATTTTGTGGGGATCAGCCACCACGGGTACAAATAAACCCTTGAGCATCACATCTTGTTCAGCTGGAGAGGCACTCTTGAATTTTGCCTTCATTTTCTCTCTGATTTGAGCAATCAGATTTGAGCTCATTAGCTGAGAATATGACATGTCTTCAGGAAGTATGGAGTGGACAAACGTCTCGAGCTTCAGCAGAGAAGATCTCTTTTTCTCGTTTGAAAGATGAAGATGAAGATCAGAAAAGTCCATCCTTCCGTACCTTTGCCAGTTGCTGACAGATTTAGCAACTCTTGACAAGGTTGTTCTCTTGAAGTTCAAGTAGAGTTCCTCCGAACTCACTTGTGAATCTTCAGTGATGTGCACCACTTCAGTGGTCTCCTTTAGAGCCTGAAAAAGAACAATATTTAGATCAGGAGAGGTTTGGATAATTACTTTAGAGTTCAAAGTTGAAACATGAATTACCTGCTGAGGTTCAGCAAGCTCATGTTGTACAATTTCCATTCCTTGAGGAGCTTGAGTAGCATCCTCCATTTGTTCATCCTGAAATAAATATGAGTTAGACACAAGTACTAAGTTGTCAAACTTAGTTTTATTACCAAAAACTTTAACTACCTGCTGAGCAGGGAGTGTTGATTCTGGTGCAGAGGCTTCAACAACCATCTGACTTGCATCTTGAGAAGTCTGTAGAGATATCATAATATTAGCAAAAGAATAAGTTTCAGAAAGTGAAGTTTTACTGATGGTTGAGTCATCTACTTGCTGGAGAAGGACAGGTTGTGGCTCAGTCCTTTCAGCATTAACAGTTTCTTCAGTTTCTGGGACTGTTTCTTCAGCAGACTTCTTGGCTTGCTCTTTTTGAGAAAGCTGCGCGGTTTCAGCAATCTCCCTTGTCTCTGAAATGACAAGTTGAGCAGAAGCATCTTGACCTCTAAGCTCACTGCTTGTCATAAAGACTTCAATGGATTTGTTGGATGATTCTTCAATCTCCAATTCCATTTGTTGGCTTATAGCTTCCAGTACAAGCTGGACTTTGTCAATTGATGTCTTTGGTGAACTTGGGTCAGTATTCTCAGCATCACGAGATGCGTCGTTGAATAGTGCTTCTTGTGTTTCTTCAGCAACTTCTGGAACTTGAACCATTGCTGTCTCAGCAACTGGTTCTTCAGCAATCGTGGTTTCCGCAACTTGATGAGTTGCTTGTTCAGCAACCATCTTTTCAGCAGCATCAGCAAGTGCCGCAGTTCTCAGATCAGCAGCAATATCACTTGCTGGTTCCAGAGTTTGATCATCTAGTTATCTACAATGTAGATATCCGGGACTTGGGCAGGAATTTCATTTCCACTGCCTTGTGGTCTGTTCTCAGTAGAAGGATCAACATTGAGTCGATCATTGAAGGCTTCCGCAAACACTTCAATGTTGCTGACATAGGCTTCAGTAACTACCTTGTCAACATCTACTGGAACTTGCGTTTCCGCAATTGTCTGGGAATTGTCTTAGAGGTCATGGACAATAGGTACTGACTTGCGAGCCAGTGTTTTCTTCCTTGTGTTACTTGTCCTTTTTCTCTTGGGGACAGGGTTTGCTGATGACGCTGCAGTCTGAGTGTCATCATCAACTTTCCTCTTTTTCTTCTTTGATTTTTCGAGTTTCCCAGCAGAGGCGTCAGTAGTTGCATTTTCAGCAACGGGAGTAGTGGTGTCAGCATGATCACCATCTAGAGCAGTTTCATCTTTGTCACCACCATCTACAGCAGTTTCATCTCTAAGTTGCTGAGTGGTGACATTTGTAGCTGTTGTATACCTTTCTTGCTGACTTGTGCTGATGATGAACGTGTCAGATTCAGTCAAATAAATTGTAATTAGCCAAAGGCAATCCACAACTACAACGAAAACCGTAGTGTAGCAGTAGAATGACTCGAGTGTCGTTCTCTTAGGACTATACAAGCTTTATCAAATCTAATTAAGAATATAAAAACAGAAGACAGAAAGCAATAGGGGGTTTCTAGCAGATAATGGAGATTGGTGATAGTATGAACCTTCTTAACATAATGGGTCAATAATCATGCATAAATTCCTCGGTCTTGCATAGAGATCTTTGAATCAATCTAGTGTCTTGTTGCAAGTATTAAGCACTACGAAGATAATTTGGTCTGACTAGTCAATCACGATTGTCCTAATGTGTTCCGTAATTATTCAACACTACGAAGATAATTGGTCTGATGGTCGACTAGTGTCCTTTTGTGCATAATGATCAATACAACATACGAGAATTTTGGTTACAACTGATCAACGAAATAAAGCAATGACACAGAGTATAATGCGCGATATAGCCATTAGCATGATTATCTTCCCTCGCTAAGAATTCACATACTACCACCAATGATAAGTTTAGCTACTTATAATAGGCATGCAATCAATAGAAATCATAGAAGAAAACATATTGAAAGAAGATAAAATAAGTAGATAAAAAACTGTAAGATACAAAGTTACCGAAGGTTGTCAATCTCCGGATGATTGCGATCCTACGCGCTCCAATCTGCTATGAAAAAGTATCCCCTAAGCTACGGAACTCCCAGGACAGGCCCCGGGAAGTCCCTACCTAAAACAATAGAGAGAGGTGAGAAAGTAGGCTTGGAAAGATATGATTTTCGGAGAGAAAACTGAGCACTATATAGGCCCCGAAATATTCCGCGGCGGTTCGCCCCACAGTAATTTCACGGAATTTCCGCGTTTTCGACGCGGGTTTAGATTTCTTCACCTTTTCGGACTCGGTTTCTGACTTCTAGTGGCCTTCTAACCTCCAGATTCGACCCCTAGACTCCAAATCCTATCCGAAAACCTTCAGATACTCCAAATAGGCTTCTGGAACACCAATTCCTTGTCAACTTCAATATAATTACCCCAAAATTATTGAAGTCTACAAGGAATTGATGTTCCAGAAGCATATTTGGAGTATCTGAAGGTTTCCGGATAGGATTTGGAGTCTAGGGGCCGAATCTGGAGGGTAGAAGGCTACTAGAAGTCATAAACCGAGTCCGAAAAGGTGAAGAAATCCAAATCCGCGTCGAAAAACGCGGAAATTCCGTGAAATATTGGGGGGCGAACCGCCCCATCACCGGGCGAACCGCCCCAGAAGAAATTCAGGGCATATATATAGAGCTCAAGTTTTTCTCCGAAAATCATATCTTTCCAAGCCTACTTTCTCACCTCTCTCTATAGTATTAGGTAGGAACTTCCCGGGGCTTGTCCTGGGAGTTCCATAGCTTAGGGGATACTTTTTCATAGCAGATTGAAGCGCGTAGGATCGCAATCATCCAGAGATTGACAACCTTCGGTAACTTTGTATCTTACAGTTTTTATCTACTTATTTTATATTCTTTCAATATGTTTTCTTCTATGATTGCTATTGATTGCATGCCTATTATGAGTAGCTAAATTTATCGTTGGTGGTAGTATGTGAATTCTTAGCGAGGGAAGATAATCATGCTAATGGCTATATCGCGCATTATACTCCGTGTCATTGCTTTATTTCGTTGATCTGTTGAAACCAAAATTCTCGTATGTTGTATTGATCATTATGCACACTTGGACACTTGTCGACCAATCAGACCAATTATCTTCGTAGTGTTGAATAATTACGGAACACATTAGAACGTTAGTTGTTGATAAGTCAGACCCATATTATCTTCGTAGTGCTTAATACTTGCAACAGGACACAAGATTGATTCAAAGATCTCTATGCAAGACCGAGGAATTTATGCATGATTATCGACCCATTATGTTAAGAAGGACCATACTATCACCAATCTCCATTATATGCTTGAAAACCCCCTATTGCTTTCTATCTGCTGTTTTATATTAGATTTGATAAAGCTAGTATAGTCCTGAGAGAACGACACTCGAGTCATTCTACTACTACACTACGGTTTTCGTTGTCGTTGTGGATTGTCTTTGGCTAATTACAAATTTATTTGACTGAATCTGACACGTTCATCAAATTGGCGCCGTTGCCGGGGACTATACTCCTTTTTTCTGTTTAATTTGTTTATATTTACAGCTTTAGATTCCTAATTCTTTTAGTTTTAGTTTTCCTTTTTAATCTCTCTCTGCTTTCCTAGTTTGTTTCTAATCACTTTTCCTAGTCTGTCACAGATAGTGTATGCCGCATACACGTTCTGCAGGAACACCGCTTGCTAATTCAATTGCTGAGATCGATAGAGTCTACCACCAAAGAAGGCGACTACTTGAAAGGCGCGCACTAGAGGAAATAGAGGAAACCGATTTCTCTGAATCTCTAATTAGTCTATTCAAGGAAATCGACGGAATGGCAGAAGCTAGACCACTGAAGGCATGGGTACAACCCACCAAAGATCGTATGAGGGGACCGGCGATAGTTCTTTCGTCTGCAACCCGAGATCTGGAGATCAAGAACCACGCATTCCAACAACTTCCGAGGTTCTATGGCTTATCAAGGGAAGATGTGATGGGGTACTTGCACGATATCGATGATTTCGTCAACCAACTCCCACGACCCGGAGCTGACATAACCACGGATGAGTTAAGGATGAAGGTTTTTGCTATGGGACTTGGCGACAGAGCCAAGTCATGGCTGAGCTCTCTTCCAGCAGGCTCGCTGGACACTTGGGAAAAGGTTTTTTCAGCTTTCATGGAGAAATACTTCCCACACACTCTGACTACCGCGCTTAAGGCGCAGATCACTGGATTCAAGCAAGACTATGATGAGACCATCTACACCGCGTTCGAGAGGTTCCAAGATCTCACGAACAAGTACCCTCACCATGGTTTTGAACTTTCCGACCTAGTCCAACACTTCTACAATGGACTAACCTTCGAGAACCAACAAGTGGTGGATTTCCAATGCCGAGGCAATATTTGGGAGGAAATAGCAGAAGCCGTCTGGGCAGTTTTCGAAAGGCTTGCTAAGGGTTCGCAGTTCAAGGACCCAAGAGCAATGGTTAGGAGACGTGGACCTGAAGCTCCACCGACTCAAGAAGCCCCTATGTACAGGGGGAATGGGGATCAATTCGAGTGCTTTACCAACGAATTGAAGCAAGTCCTCAAGAGCGCCACCGGAACAACTGTTTCGAACGAAATATGCCGAATATGCAAGAACTGTGGGCATGGGGCTCATATGTGTAGATCGGAGCTGGAATACGATGATGGCAACTGGGCTCGAGGAGGAGAAGAAGAAGCCTTTGCTACGGAGTTTGGCACACAAGAAGTTAGCTGCGGACAAGACGGTAGGAATCCTCGAGGTGGATTCTGGAGAAGAGGATACCGTAACAATCAAGGATATGCACCGGCTAACCAAACTTATGGACCTAACCAAGACCGTAGTAGGCTAAACTATGGTAATGATCACTGCGAAAACCCAGCTCCGAAAGAGCCACCGAAGTCGAAGTCGGCTCTACTGATGGAGAACTTGCAGAAGATGGTTGATCACACACAAAGTTTTCTCAAACGTTATGAAGAAGATTCTGAGAAGACTAGGGCAAGACTCGATAATTTGGAAGAGAGCACTAGGCTTGCCCATCAAAAGTTGCAAGAGTTGATCGACCGAGGAGCAAGTAGGGAGCAAGGCAAACTGCCTAGCAACACTGAGAAGTCATTATCCATTAACTTAGTGGGTGATCTACCTGTTGAAATCACCATCAAGAAGGTTGCTAAGTGCGAGAGTTGCAAGAGGGAACTGCCCCAACAGGCCGAGGAAGAAGAAAAGGGCCTTGGTACTAACAAGAGTGAAGAGGAGCAAGAGGATCCCGAGCCACTCCCTCAAAGTTTCGATGTTAAGGTCGGGATTGGGGAGCTTAAAGATGTCCGAGCAACACTAGACACTGGATCCTACTGTAATGTGCTCCCTTTGAACGTTTTCGAGAAGAGTAACCTTGGAGAACTAACTGTTCATAAGGCTATTGTGAAACTGGCGGATGGATCCCTTGTGAAACCAGAAGGCGTTGTGAAAAATGTATTAGTCAAAATTGGTGAAACCTCTGTCCACACCGATTTTGTAATTATGCCAGCATCAGCACCAGGAACGGGGGATGTCATACTCTTAGGATGAACATTCTTGACCAAAATACGCTCAGTGATGGACATCTACCGAAGGACTTGCACTATCGAAGTGGATGGCAAGCAACACGTGTTGCAAGCCATATCTGATCCACCTGATCCACCCGATACTTCTAACACTATTGATTACAGTGGTCTTAACGTCTATGTTCACTCTTATTCACAGGATCAAAGCACGGGAAAGAGAATCATGAAGGGGAAGTCTAGTACCCTCAGAAGGAAAAGATAGGCGAAGACAGGGGTCGAGTCAGAGACTTTAAACAATGGCGTTGTCCGGGAGGCAACCCGGGGTTTTTATCGTTTTCTTTACTGCTTTTCTGCATGCATTCATTCTTGAACTATTTGCTTCTCGTATGCGAATTTGTTCTTATCTGTGTCGTATGTGCTTATGTTGTGATCGAGTGCGTCTTTTCGAGTGATTTTTTGAGGAAAATGATTTCTCGAAGACTAAAAACTTTTTCGGGGACTTAAAATCGCATTTTGATTTTCAAAAAATGTTCGTCTCCCACCTAAAAGTGGGGGGCGAATCGCCCCACGACCAGAGCGCGCGCGCGCTCTGGGCGCGCGGGGCGGTTCGCCCCGCACGGGGCGGTCCGCCCCAAGTGTGGGGCGAACCGCCCCACACCTCCAGAGACTAAAAATCGGGGGTTTCTTCCCCAAACCCCCATTTTTCTCCATTTTCATCCTTCAAACTCCAAAATTTCCTCCATATTCAAAATAACTTCAAATCTTCATAACTCCTTCATCTCTCCATCATTTTGTATGTTCTTTAGCTTCATTCGAAGCCCGTTACGTGCTCTTTCATTCTATCCGAACAAATTTCTTCCTAGCTCATTCAATTTCCGGATTTGAAGTATTATCACATGAACCCTAATTTTTACAATTTGGGGATTTTTTGATTTATGCTTCAATTAGGCTTGTATGCTGTATGGGTTAATGATTTATGTGTTTAGATTCATTAGTCATTGTCAATTACATGTTCAATTAGGCTTGGTTTGATGATTTGAGATTTTGCTAATTGGATGATATATGTCTTGTTAGGAAATTGTCTCTCTTGCTTTCATTCCTTGTTAAAACATGTGTTTATTGATATGAAATTGATGAATGTATTGGTAGAATGCATGATAGTTGAGATTGAGGATTTATGCTAGAAATTGATTTTTTATGATTTGGATTGAACCTTGTGATTCAACGCATTTGTTGTTAGCAAAAGCATAATGTAATGTGTTATTGTAGTAGGTACATTGATATGTTACGTAATGAATTAGCTAGACTAGGCTTTGGGATTTTGAGGAGTTGGATTTTTGAGAATTTTACTCGTTTGTTCGCTCGTTTATTTACATAAGCATAGGTCTGTTTTGCATCGTACAAGATACTAATTGCTGTTTGTAGGAATCATGGCACCGAGGACAAGGAGAGCCGGCTCTAGAAAAAAGGGGAAGGGAGTGGCATCAAGCTCCCAACCATCTCACGATTTGTACGAGTTGTCTGCCGTTGCGATAGAGGTTCGACAACGGTTAGAGGAGGAGATGGCCGACGGAGGAAGGTCTATCATTCCCGATAGGAGGATTGACAATCCTGTGTCTGCAGCGAATAGAGCGGGGTATAGGACACTGTCAAGTTTGGGGTCACAAAGGAATTGGGCATGGTACAGTTCCGACAGGTTCAAGGGCTACGACGAAAGCCTCCTCCGAGACTTCTACACTGGGTACACGGATCTCGACGAGAAGAATGGGGTGTTAGTCCGAGGCCTGATTATACCATGGAGCCCAGAGTACATTTCTTCCTTCATCCATTTCGGGAACTTGGAATTCACAGAGAGCGCACACGCCTACTTGTATTCAAGGACCGCTAGGGGGATAGGAAGAGACATCACCGAAGTGATCTGCAACATGGAGTACAGATATCCGGAAGTTGGGGCAGCACCTGGACGGATCGGTTATAGCGACCTTAGCATCGAAGCTAAGGTGATGATGAAATTTTGCATCTCCGACTTGATCCCAAGGAAGAATGACACATGGATTCAGCCCTACTACGCCGAGCTCCTCTACTGCCTCATTGACGGACATCAGGTCGACATAGGGCGCATTCTGTATGAGGAGTACGAGCGCCACCGGGAAAAGAAGAGGAAGCCTTTCATCTTCCCGAGCTTCATCACAGCCTACTGCAAATATCATGGGGTCGACGATATTGAAGAGGGGGATTGCGAGGTCGCTGCCCTTTCACCCTGGACCATTGAGGTTCAGCTCAACAGGTATCAGTTGAGGAACCCCACTGCAGCCGCTGCTGATGTAGGAGGGCCATTCCAGCCAAATGATTCCGATCATGAGGATGCTATGGAGGCCGATGTTGGTGAAGCCCCGATTCCAGATATTCCATTTGTCCATCATGCACCGCACGCACCAGCTGGAGCACCACAAGGGTCTGGAGGATTTGACTTCTCCGAATTCCGTACCTACCTCGACAGCCGTTTCGACAGGATTGATGCCAACAACGCGGCCATGCGATAGGACATCGACAAGCACATTGTCCAGCACAACCGCGATTGGGAGATATTCGAGGAGCACCGCCGAGAGGATAGGCAGCACATGTGGGAGCAGCAACAGCTGATCCAGCAACAGCAGGAAGCTCTACGACAGTCCAATGAGCTCATGAATGACATGTGGAGTGACTTTTATGAGGACTACCATCCCGATGATTAGTCCTTCCACTTGTCCACTCTCAGCCGACCGAGGCCAAACCCTTCGGTAACATCTAGTATCACTTCTTATTACTCATTCTCTTTTGCTAGGGGGCTAGCTTAAGAATCGTAAGGGGGATGGGATGTGAACCATGATGTTAAGTTTTGTTTGGTTTTGTGTCGATTAGTATCTTGTTCTTTGTTTGCATTTGCACGTTTACTGCTTTCTTAGATTTTTTAGGTTGCATTCATCCTAGGATAGTCTTGCATGTTTTATATGGAGTTTATTGCCGAATTTTTGAACTTTTTTATTGGGTAGATCAACTAATCGTATTTCTCGCTTGGCTTGTCACATTTATGTATTGCACTTAGTTAAGCATGGTAGTCTCGACATCACTTAGTGGTGTTTTCTCTACTGCGGTTAACGAAGGCCTTTATAATAGGATGATGCATGTTAGGGTCTTATGGTTGTTTTCCCGAGTAATTATGTACCTAGAGGCAACAAGTCTTCACCATGCTTTGAGATTGCTAAATGCCTAGGAAGGAGGTAGTGTGAGGTTGTGTGATCCTTTGTTTATAACCTATTCTTTCGAATAGGTTTGGGGAGGGGGTTACACCATCATTAGACTTGTTTCTGTTTTTCATTTTCGTATCGTGAGTTTATTTTTCCTTTTTCGTGAATTTTGTACTCCAACCTATTCTTTCGAATAGGTTTGGGGAAGTCGTGTGAGTCATTTTGTTTCTCTTTTTGTTATGCTACTGCTGGCTAAAAAAAAAAAAAAAATCGAAAAAAAAGAAAGAAAAAATTCCAGAAAAAAAAAAGAGAAAAAGAAAAAAAGAATCTGGAAAGAAAAAAAGAGAAAAAAAAAGAAGACCCCAAAAAAGCAAAGAAGGGTCCAAAAAATAAAGCCAAATAGCAGTTTAACAAAGTTTTGAGTCTTTTCCATTTTTTATATTGTTCGTAATTGTGTTTTTCTATTTTTATCTTTTTTGTCTTAAGTGTCATCTGTTCTAGACCACCCTCGTCCTGCCATTCAGGAAGTGGTGAATAGCTTAAGACTTAACATGGTGGAATAGGGGAGTGTTATCTTTTATAGGGAACCCTCCTTCGTTGATGAGAGCCAGTACTGGTTCGACCTCTTTTGGGGAAAAGTCTTAACATGGTGGAACAGCAGTAAGTCCTCAATTTCATAGGCACGGGGCAACCATGCGTATCTTAGCATGCATCATTACGTCGTCACTGACTAGGTCCAGGTAGAGAATGTTACGAGAGACTATCTTGTCTTGACATAAGTGCAAATGTGTATGTGTATAAGTCAATCGAGGTATTCTTCAACCTATATTCATGCTTTGATTTATATGGTTTTTGTTCATATGTTATTTGGTAGATTCAGTAATTTAGTTCATTTTATTTGGCATGAAACTCCATTTTTGAGTCTTGCATGTTTTTTGTATTAGAGTCTAGCTTAGTTGCTTGAGGACAAGCAAATGTTCGGTTTGGGGAGTTTGATGAATGTGTATTTTACACTTTCATTCGAGTCTTTTTCACCTAATTTAGCTATCCTCTATGATAATTTAGCTATATTTTAGTACATATTATTAAAATAGTGTCACGTTTCCCTTTAGATTATTTTACAGGTTTTGGTTGAAATTCGGAGATTTCGGGGCAATTATATTGAAGTCTACAAGGAATTTGTGTTCCAGAAGCATATTTGGAGTATCTGAAGGTTTCCGGATAGGATTTGGAGTCTAGGGGCCGAATCTGGAGGTTAGAAGGCTACTAGAAGTCATAAACCGAGTCCGAAAAGGTGAAGAAATCCAAATCCGCGTCGAAAAACGCGGAAATTCCGCGAAATATTGGGGGGCGAACCGCCCCATCACCGGGCGAACCGCCCCAGAAGAAATTCGGGGCCTATATATAGAGCTCAAGTTTTTCTCCGAAAATCATATCTTTCCAAGCCTACTTTCTCACCTCTCTCTATAGTTTTAGGTAGGAACTTCCCGTGGCCTGTCCTGGGAGTTCCATAGCTTAGGGGATACTTTTCATAGCAGATTGGAGCGCGTAGGATCGCAATCATCCGGAGATTGACAACCTTCGGTAACTTTGTATCTTACAGTTTTTATCTACTTATTTTATATTCTTTCAATATGTTTTCTTCTATGATTGCTATTGATTGCATGCCTATTATGAGTAGCTAAATTTATCGTTGGTGGTAGTATGTGAATTCTTAGCGAGGGAAGATAATCATGCTAATGGCTATATCGCGCATTATACTCCGTGTCATTGCTTTATT
This sequence comes from Plantago ovata, assembly GCA_028274465.1. Classification (NCBI taxonomy): domain Eukaryota; kingdom Viridiplantae; phylum Streptophyta; class Magnoliopsida; order Lamiales; family Plantaginaceae; genus Plantago; species Plantago ovata. Next base: position 46,991,678 of record CM051456.1, on the reverse strand, counting down.
TCGTTGATCAGTTGAAACCAAAATTCTCGTATGTTGTATTGATCATTATGCACACTTGGACACTTGTCGACCAATCAGACCAATTATCTTCGTAGTGTTGAATAATTATGGAACACATTAGGACTTTAGTTGTTGATGAGTCAGACCCATATTATCTTCGTAGTGCTTAATACTTGCAACATGACACAAGATTGATTCAAAGATCTCTATGCAAGACCGAGGAATTTATGCATGATTATCGACCCATTATGTTAAGAAGGACCATACTATCACCAATCTCCATTATCTGCTTGAAAACCCCCTATTGCTTTCTATCTGCTGTTTTATATTAGATTTGATAAAGCTAGTATAGTCCTGAGAGAACGACACTCGAGTCATTCTACTACTACACTACGGTTTTCGTTGTAGTTGTGGATTGCCTTTGGCTAATTACAAATTTATTTGACTCAATCTGACACGTTCATCAGGCACTTGTTCGTGAGATCTTGGAACCTCTCGAACGCGGTGTAGATGGTCTCATCATAGTCTTGCTTGAATCCAGTGATCTGCGCCTTAAGCGCGGTAGTCAGAGTGTGTGGAAAGTATTTCTCCATGAAAGCTGAAAAAACCTTTTCCCAAGTGTCCAGCGAGCCTGCTGGAAGAGAGCTCAGCCATGACTTGGCTCTGTCGCCAAGTCCCATAGCAAAAACCTTCATCCTCAACTCATCCGTTGTTATGTCAGCTCCGGGTCGTGGGAGTTGGTTGACGAAATCATCGATATCGTGCAAGTACCCCATCACATCTTCCCTTGATAAGCCATAGAACCTCGTAAGTTGTTGGAATGCGTGGTTCTTGATCTCCAGATCTCGGGTTGCAGACGAAAGAACTATCGCCGGTCCCCTCATACGATCCTTGGTGGGTTGTACCCATGCCTTCAGTGGTCTAGCTTCTGCCATTCCGTCGATTTCCTTGAAGAGACTAAGTAGAGATTCAGAGAAATCGGTTTCCTCTATTTCCTCTAGTACGCGCCTTTCAAGTAGTCGCCTTCTTTGGTGGTAGACTCTGTCGATCTCAGCAATTGAATTAGCAAGCGGTGTTCCTGCAGAACGTGTATGCGGCATACACTATCTGTGACAGACTAGGAAAAGTGATTAGAGAGATATTAAAAAAGGAAAACTAAAACTAAAAGAATTAGGAATCTAAAGCTGTAAATATAAACAAATTAAACAGAAAAAAGGAGTATAGTCCCCGGCAACGGCGCCAATTTGATGAACGTGTCAGATTCAGTCAAATAAATTTGTAATTAGCCAAAGGCAATCCACAACTACAACGAAAACCGTAGTGTAGCAGTAGAATGACTCGAGTGTCGTTCTCTCAGGACTATACTAGCTTTATCAAATCTAATTAATAATATAAAAACAGCAGACAGAAAGCAATAGGGGGTTTCTAGCAGATAATGGATATTGGTGATAGTATGATCCTTCTTAACATAATGGGTCAATAATCATGCATAAATTCCTCGGTCTTGCATAGAGATCTTTGAATCAATCTAGTGTCCTGTTGCAAGTATTAAGCACTACGAAGATAATTTGGTCTGACTAGTCAATCACGATTGTTCTAATGTGTTCCGTAATTATGCAACACTACGAAGATAATTGGTCTGATGGTCGACTAGTGTCCTATTGTGCATAATGATCAATACAACATACGAGAATTTTGGTTACAACTGATCAACGAAATAAAGCAATGACACGGAGTATAATGCGCGATATAGCCATTAGCATGACTATCTTCCCTCGCTAAGAATTCACATACTACCACCAATGAGAAGTTTAGCTACTCATAATAGGCATGCAATCAATAGAAATCATAGAAGAAAACATATTGAAAGAAGATAAAATAAGTAGATAAAAAACTGTAAGATACAAAGTTACCGAAGGTTGTCAATCTCCGGATGATTGCGATCCTACGCGCTCCAATCTGCTATAAAAAAGTATCCCCTAAGCTACGGAACTCCCAGGACAGGCCCCGGGAAGTCCCTACCTAAAACTATAGAGAAAGGTGAGAAAGTAGGCTTGGAAAGAGATGATTTTCGGAGAGAAAACTGAGCACTATATATAGGCCCCGAAATATTCCGCGGTGGTTCGCCCCAGGCTCCGGCGGTTCGCCCCACAGTAATTTCGCGGAATTTCCGCGTTTTCGACGCGGTTTTGGATTTCTTCACCTTTTCGGACTCGGTTTCTGAATTCTAGTGGCCTTCTAACCTCCAGATTCGACCCCTAGACTCCAAATCCTATCCGGAAACCTTCAGATACTCCAAATAGGCTTCTGGAACACCAATTCCTTGTCAACTTCAATATAATTGCCCAGAAATCTCCGAATTTCAACCAAAACCTGTAAAATAAAATCTAAAGGAAAACGTGACACTATTCTAATAAAATGTACTAAAATATAGCTAAATTATCATAGAGGATAGCTAAAATAGGTGAAAAAGACTCGAATGAAAGTGTAAAATACACATTCATCAGCTGACAACATCTGCAGCTGTTGTCTTATTAGATTTTTCAAGTTTCTTGCCAGCAATCTTAGGTACATTCTGCTTGTAGAAGGATCTTCCCACATTGCATACAAATTTCTTGATTGGCAATGGGTTTCTCAGCTGAATCTTGAAATATTCAAGGATATATCATATCTTTATTCCATACATAACTGGAAAGGAAGGTGAGACCTTGTTGTCTTCCACCTTAACCTTGAACTTAGTGACACAATCAACAAGCCTGTTGAAAATGTACTTAGCCCAGTTAAGTTCCGTTTTGTTTTCATGGATATGCATCAGCAGCGGCCACCTTCTCAGGCATACTTGGTCTATTCCTCCAACTTGGGAGTCCAAAAATTTAATCAGTAGCAGAGCTACTAGACCAAGTGAATGGCAGAGATGCTTCCTCTTAACGTGTTTTGTCCAAGTCACGGGAGCAATCTCTCCTTTCTTCATTTTCTCATTTCTGACGTCACTGTAGAAGGCTTCAATTTCTTCATCAGTGGCAGTGACGTCATCTTCAGTTCCAGTAGTTGGAATCTGAAAGATTTCCGCTAAATCAGTCCATTTCAGGACGATTTGCGTGTTCTGAACTGTAGTAAAGATCACTTTTTCAGTGACTCCTTTACTATCAGTTAGGGACTGGATTTCTGCATTATTGTAGAACTCCATTGTGTCCAACATACTCACTTGCTTAGTGTGAGCAGTTGTAAAATTCATGAGGCCTTGCTGCTTGATAAATTCAAGCGCCTCTTCATTTTCACCGTCAAGTTCTTGTTCATAGAAGTATCGAATATACTTCTCTTTTGCAAATCCACCCCATTGCATCATCATCTCACACTTTGCAGTGTCAAGATATGAAGGAGGCATAGGTTTTTCCGAGATTCTATCGTTTTCAACACAACTTTCATTGTGTTTGATACCGGAGTAGTCACCGGAGCAGTGTGTTTCTCAGCACTGTCAACCTTAGACGACTTGGAGGTCTTAGAGGACTGTCTCTTTGGTGCCATTTCTTTTTATAGAGAAGAGAATGTGTACGAAAAAGATAGTTTGCTTTTTGACCGGAGGTACAGTAGATTCAGGCTAAAATTTGCAGAGAAAGGAAATGTGAGTTAAAGAATTTTGTCATTTCTCTAACTCCTTCTTTATATAGTGTCTCTGATGTGTCAGAAACTCAATCGATTTGAGCTCTCAGCAAGGGTAAAACAGAGAAACAAAGACGTTAGTGGAGCCTTTGCATTGAATGCGTAGTGGCCCACTAACTAAAACCGTCAGAGCACTCTCTCTCTTTGTTTTGTTAACCTTTAGATCAATAACTCCTTTTAATCAATGGCCACGATTGTATTTCATGTCATGATTATTACGAGTTTATCTGTGCCCGATTAACGTCACAAATTGATTTTACCGAGTTTTATGGGATTAGATTGCTTGCTGAAATAGACAAGAATCTTTTCAGCGAGTTTGCATAAATAGCCTAGATACTTGCTGAAAGTTCCCCCTTACTTAGATATCTAATATTTTCTTAAGTTTAAAAGATATTTTTGATTTCCCGTATCAGTAAATTCTTTTGTACTTGAGATATCCTTTGGTAAAATCTGAGAAATGAGTTTTGCCCTTTTTCTGAGTTCCCGTCTCAGAATATTTCCTTGATACTTGAATACCTATTTCAGTATCTTTGATTGTCTGAATGCCCGTTTCAGAAATCCTTAAGGTTTTTCTCTTACGGAGTGCCTGTCTCAGCAAGTGATCAAGTTTCCTAACAAATACCCGTTTTGAAGGAATTACTTGCTGAATGCCTGTTTCAGCAATCATGTAGTGACCTATCATTTCTTAGAAGAAATTAGTGGACGGAGCTTTTAAGTAAGAATACTTTGGCTTGCTGAATACCTGTTTCAGCATTCGCCAAATGTATCCTTTATTGAGGTAATTCAATCAATCCAAGGTTGTACCTTAGCATTGCGAACCTATTATCTGGTAGGGGCTTGGTAAAGATGTCAGCAAGTTGATCATCAGTACCTACTTTCACAACTTCAATATCTCCTTTTTCCACATGATCTCTAATGAAATGATGTCTAATATCAATGTGCTTAGTCCTCGAGTGAAACTTAGGATTTTGCGTGATAGCAATAGCACTTGTATTATCACAAAAGATTGGTGTTTTCTTTGCAGAAATACCATAATCTCTTAATTGTTGCTGAATCCATAGGATTTCAGCTGTGCAACAACCAGCTGCAATGTATTCAGATTCAGTGGATGAATTGGCAACACAGGTTTGCTTCTTGCTGAACCATGATATTAATCTAGTACCCAAAAACTGACAAGTTCCAGAGGTACTTTTTCTATCAATAGTTGATCCTCCATGATCAGCATCAGAATAACCAACCAATTCTAGTCCAGAATCTTTAGGATACCATAATCCAACAATGACTCTACCTTTGACATATTTCAGTATCTTGATTGCCTTTTTGTAGTGTGATTCTCTTGGATCAGATTGGAATCTTGCACACACACAAACAGCATACTGAATGTCAGGTCTACATGCTGTTAAATACAACAAGGAACCAATGAGCTTCCTATACTTGTGTTCTTCAACACTTTTATCTTCTTTAGTATAGCCCAATTTGGTACCAACACTCATAGGGATCTTTTCAGGTTTCTCTTCCTCTTTGATCCTAAACTTTAGGAACATTTCTTTCGCATACTTTGCCTAATTTATGAATATTCCATCTTTGAGTTGCTTGACTTGCAATCCTAGGAAATAATTCAATTTTCCCATCATACTCATTTCAAACTTGTTTGTCATGAGTTTGGCAAAATCATCACAAAGTTGCTTGTCCTTAGATCCAAAAATTATGTCATCCACATAAATTTGAACTAAGAGTATTTTACCATCATGGTTCATGGTAAATAAGGTTTTGTCAACTTCACCTTTCTTGAAACCATTATACAGCAAGAACTTAGCCAAGGTATCATACCATGCTCTTGGTGCTTGCTTTAGACCATATACAGCTTTCTGAAGCTTGTATACCATCTTGATTTCTGAGGGAAGTTCAAAGCTAGGGGGTTGTTCTAAGTAGACTTCTTCAGCAAGTTCACCATTCAAGAATGCACTTTTAACATCCATTTGGTAAACAATGAAGTCATTGTGAGCAGCAAAGGCCAAGAAAAGTCTAATTGCATCCAATCTTGCAACTGGTGCATAAGACTCATCATAGTCCAATCCTTCAGTCTGACAGTAACCTTGAGCAACTAAACGTGCTTTATTTCTTGTTACTTCACCAGACTCACTCAGCTTGTTTCTGAACACCCACTTTGTAACAATAGCTTTCTTGCCTTCAGCAAGTGGTACAAGTTTCCAGACTTTGCTCCTTTCGAATTGATCCAGTTCTTCTGCATTGCCTTTATCCATTCAGAATGCTTTAAAGCTTCTTCTATGGTTTTAGGTTCGATTTCTGAAACAAAGCAAGAGAACAATGATTCTACTTCTACAACAGTTGCTTCTTCAGCAAGTCCATGAGTAGTAGATGCTTTGGATCTAGTCACTTGGCGTTTATTAATATCACCAATCATATCCATAGAGGGATGATCTCTAATCCATTTATTAACAGGTTTTCTGCTTGCTGGATCAGGATATGTTTGCTCATCAGCATGTGACTCTTTAGTATGTACTTGTTCAGTACTACTGGGATTTTGTGTCTCTGCTGAGATTGGTTCATCAGCAACTGCTTGTTCAGCATTGCTTAATTGTGGTAGTTCATCAGCAGGCACTGGAGGTTGCGTAGTTTCAGCAACTTCCGGAGCAACTGCGTCTTTTGCTGGAAATTCCTTGTCGTGAACTATATTTATCTTGTCATGACTTGGGGGAGGAGAGTCATTGTCAGAATCATCATTTAGTTCAATTGACTTGATTTGCCTAGCATTAGATTCAGTTCTTTGCTCATGTATGATTAACTTTTTCATACATTCTGATATTTCTTCTGCAGCAGGCACTCCTTGTGTCTTTTCATAGAATACAACATGCACTGATTCTTCGATCTTTTGTGCCTTTTTGTTGTAAACACTATAAGCTTTACTATGCAAGGAGTAACCGAGAAAAATCGCTTCGCCTGCCTTTGGTTGAAATGTTCTTAGGTATTCTCTACCGTTATTAAGAACGAAACACTTGCAACCAAATACTCTTAGATGAGTGATATTAGGAGGTCTTCCAACAAACAATTCATAAGGAGTTTTGTTGTATTCCTTAGTAATCAAACATCTGTTTTGAGTGTAACAGGCGGTATTAATCGCTTCAACCCAGTAAGCCTCACTTATTTCAGTGTCAGCAAGCATTGTTCTTGCGGCTTCTTCCAGGGTACGATTCTTCCATTCAGCAACACCGTTTTGTTGTGATGTCCTTACTGAGGATAACTGATGTTGTATGCCTTTTGAGGTGCAATACTCAGTTATGTACTGGTTTACAAACTCAGTACCATGGTCTGTCCTTATGACTTTTACCTTGTCATTTTTCATGACTTCAAGCTTATTCAGCAAGTTAGGTATTTCAGTCCTAGTTTCAGATTTATGCTTGATGAATACTACCCAAGTGAATCTTGAATAGTCATCCACCACGACCAGACCGTACTTCTTACCAGCATAGCTTGTTGAAGACGATTCAAACAAGTCCATGCGCAAGAGTTGTAAAGGTTTTGTAGTTGACGGTACTGCCTTGTTCTTGAAAGAAGATTTGGTTTGCTTTCCTTGCTGACACGCATTGCAAACACCATCCTTCTTAAAAGTAACCTTAGGTAATCCAACTACAAGTGTCTTTTTAGACAGCTTATTCAGCGTCTTGAAGTTTAGATGACTTGTTCGTTTATGCCATAACCATGTTTTTTCAGCAAGGCAATCGTGATTTGAGACAAGGCATTTTTCAACGATTGCTGAAGACCAATCTACGGTGTACAAGCCTCCTGATCTTTTTGCAATCATAATAACCTTTTTAGTCTCGAAATCTATAAGTTTACATTCATCACTTTTGATTTTGATGAAGTATCCTTTGTCAGCAAACTGACTCATGCTGAAAAGATTAAACTTAAGATTTTTGACATAAAGAACTCCAGTAATGGTTTTGCATCCTAACTTCACGTCACCATAGCCTTTTGTAGAACCAGAGCCTCCACCAGCAAACCTTATTGTTGGACCTTTAGACCACCGTCTATCGTTTATAAGGTTATTCTTGTTCCCCGTCATGTGCTTTCCACAACCACTGTCAAAGTGCCAGATTGCATCGTTTGTCTCCGTGGCTGAAGTCTGCACAATCAAGAGCAAACAAGTTAATTATCCAATATTGGATGTCCATTAACATGTTCAAGAATGCGTCCAGTGGAAACCCAAGTCTTAAGTTTTTCAACTTTGACTTGTTTTCTACTTGCTGAGGAACTAGGAGGTTTTGAGCTGAAAGACTTTTGATTCGTGCTGATCAAGTCCACTTTCTGATGTGGTGTCTTGCTCGGTTGACCTTTTTGCTGAACATACTTTTCAGTAAGTTCTTTTCTAGCAAGCTTCCATCTAGCCCTAGCATTTAGAGTCTTTTCAGAACTCTTAGGCTTGATTTTGTTCATCTCTTTGAAGTATCTTTGCTGACTTTGCTTATACTCGTGAAAAAGTTGACTTTGCATGGTTTTGAAATCGAGTCCACTTTTCGGAGAATGCTGAGCTTTTATGTTAGCAACCTTACTTGATTCAGGTTTTTCAGTAAAGGTCTTCTGATTACTTTTAGTAATCTTGCGTTTTGACTTAACAAATTGCTTTTCAGCAACTTGTTTGGCGGAATGCTTCACAACATCCTTCTTCTTTTCAGTTTGCTTCACAGCAACCTGTTTTCCTTTTAAAGTCTTGTTACTTTGAGTAGCAACAGCGGGCTTTATGGTCGTAGGTACTTGATTGCATGTTTCAGCAACCTTAGATTGACCAAACTGATAGAGTTCTGGTTGACCACTATCAGTAGCACGTACGAAGGAAATCGGTGATTTGTCTTTACTCAAGATTTCTACGTCATCACCTTCATACGTTGCACCTAAACCTTCTTTCTGTGATGGATCTCTCAAATAAGAGTTTAGTTCAGTCAGCGTATTACTTGCGTCAGCATAAGATTTGACATTGATTTTCATCTTTTTCATCTCTTGGATTTCAGCAAGTAACTTTAGAATTGAGGACTGATATTCTTCCAATTCTAATGCCATTTGAGAATTCTTCTCTGTAGCTTCAGCAATCAACTTCTTAAGACACCTTATTTCAGCATCCTTTTCTTCTGTCTCTTCCTTCAGCAAGACATACTTTGCATTAGTTTGCTTGGTCAGAGTTTCAGCAATCTGTAGTTTCTCTTGCTGTCTACTCAGAGTTTTCTCAAATCTTTCGATTTCTCCTTGAATCTTATCAAGGTCAATCTCGTCTTCACTTTCTGAGTCTGAGTCAGAGGTAGGGTTGTTTACCTGACCGGCCACGAGGCAGAACTCGTAGTTTGACACATCTGGATAAGCTTCTATAGCTATTCCACAAACTTCTTTGCCAATCTCCACGTCTAGAGTGGCTTCTTCATCGTCAGTGTCTGAGCTTTCATCCTCACTGTCTTCGGGGCTAGTATCAATGCACAATGCATCGATCTTTGCTTGAAGCTTCTTCTTTTCTTCAGCAATAAAAGTTCTTTTGAACTTCTTCTTCTTTTCAGCAGATTTTCCTTTCAGCAAAGGGCAATTTGCTTTGAAGTGTCCAGGCTTTTTGCAGAAAAAACAGAGATCATTTCCAACTGCTGGTTCTTCTGATGAAGTTGCTTGTTGAGCTTGCTTGTTCAGCGAGCTAGTCTCATTCTTGTAGTTATGGTAGTTGTTACCGAGATGCTTTTTTCAGCTTCTCTTTTGCTTTTCGCCTTTCATGTTCCTTACTGATGAATTTCTTCATGTTTTTTACAACCAAAGCATTTTCATCAGCAGGCTCTTTATCATTCTTCTTTTCAGAAGATGACGGCTTTGCAGCAAGAGCAATGTTTTGCGATTTTTCAGCAAACACATTTTCTCTTTGCTTTGTCTCATAGTTGACAGTAGCAAGATGAGAGAACAACTCTGTTGGTGTAATGTTTGGCATTTCTTGATTGTAGTAGAAATTCTGAGTGTGGATCCATTCTTGATTCAGACTACTGATGATGGTTTTCACCTTCTCAGAATCTGAGTAAAGATTTCCAACACCCAAGGCTGCCATTTCACTAACAAGAGTTGTGAATCTGAAGTCCAAGTCTTCCAGTTACTCGTTTGTACCTTGTTTAAAGTTTTGAAACTTTAATTTCAGTACTTCAAGTTTTTTTTCCTTGGTTTTGTCAGATCCAGCACAAAGATGTTGAACCATTTTCCAAGCTTCTTTAGCAGTTTTAACACCCCACAGTTTGCACTGTATGGTATCCGGAGTTGACCGAATGATGATGTTTCTTGCTTGGCCATCAAGACGGAATCTCTTAGCTTCGTCGGAAGTCCATTCCTCTCTTGGTTTTGGCACAACGGTATCAACCGGTTCACCTAAGATAGTTTCCTTTCCAGCTTCAGTGGTTTTGTGAGGAAAACTTCTTTCAACCTTAGTGATCTTGATAGGTCCATCATTAATGACAGTGACCATCTCATCACTTATGGCCTCAAGATGTAGCATCATGTTGTTTCGCCATTTTTCGTAATTTTCCAGCTTCAGCAAGGGAGCATCTCCTAAAGACATCCTGTCAGCAAAGCACTACCAAACTGATCAAGTGAGAGTGATTTACGGAAAGCACCTAAGGGGATCTAGGTTCAGTGCTGAAGGTTAAAGAACCTCCAGCTCTGATACCACTTGTTGGTCCCTTTAAACAACAAGAAAAGACTAGAGGGGGGCATGAATAGTCTTTTCAAACTTTCGTCGTTTAAAAACTTTCTCAGCAAGTTCTTATTACTTTTCAGTAATGAGTTTGCTGATACTTAACTTTCTCAGCAAGCGCAAGTTACTTCACAGTAACTAGGTTTGCTGATACTTAAAATCAGAGAGCGAAAGTCTTTGATACAATAAGTGCTTTTTCAGTAAATGAAGGTTTCAGCAAGTGATGTGAGTGACTGTGTACAGATAGATATGATTTGCTGAAAACCAAGTATAGTAAGTAAATCACACAAACACTTTTATAGTGGTATCTGAGAGTGGCGTAATCTCTCAACTAATCCACTTTGTCCTTTCTAGGACTGAATCCACTAAGATAAGTTTGAGGTTCCTTACAACACCTATCTAGAGCGATCCAAAGAGAAACCAAAGCACACTTTGCTTTGTCTCCAACCTAACTAGAGAACGTAACCTTGTTCTCCACCAAACTTGGTACTTTTAATCAGCAAAACTATGCTCGATTAAGTTCCCCCTGAATATCATGCCTGAAACGGTGTATTTTCAGTTAGAGAGTTTTGGGGTGAGATAACTTAATTATAACTTATTCAGTTACAACAAGTAATCTAAGAAACAAAACTTTGAATACTTTCCAGTAGACAAGTTTGATTGTTTCTGGTGTCAAGACTTGTTCTTGTTCAAATGAAAGAAAGAACACTTAACTAATTTCTTAGTCGTGTAAATTCTACTTCTTCACAAGTAGCTTTTTCAAGCTTTAAGTCTTGGAACGGATCAATGGCAGTAGGAGTATTGAAGGGTATGTGAATTTAAGCACAAGTGAGAGTATGATCACGTTGTTGACACACTTCAACTCTTTGTCGGATGACCTCTATTTATAGTGAATCAAGGAGCCGTTTGAATTTCAAATTCTAAGGCTTTTGTTCCTTAAAATGTCACTATCTTGCTTTTGTACTTTCAGCAGCGTCCTTGTTTGTCTTCTAGTCTTCATGTCCTTCACGTGCATGCTTTGCATTTAATGCTCTTTTGAATAAAATTCAAACAGTAACATTGGAGCGCAAATACAAGTACTTTCAGCAAGAGGTCACATATGTTCCATCAGCAAGTGGTCAGTCTCAGTTTCAGCAAGCACAACCTACTATGTCGTACAGATTTTCACTTATGCAAGTTGTTGCTGAAGTTTCCACTTTCTGAGCAACATGTGCCTTTGTAGATACCAGTCTTCAGAAATCTTCTAGTCTTCAGTCTTCGAAATCTTCAAGATTCTGAGCGGTTCTAAATGCTTCAATAGTTTGTTTGTAAAAACAAAGTACATCATCAGCAAATGCTTCAGTAGGTTGTATTTCTTTTCATAAAATAAGATACATCATAAGCGGTAAAACCAACCTATCTAGCACCTATTCTAAGTCTTCAGCAAATGTTCCTCTTTTACAATGTCCTTAAAATTCTAAATTCTTATGGACCTTAAGAGTACTAGTTACTGGACTTTCCTTAATTTAGCATGGTTAATTGCTCATCAAAATTACAAGTTTCCTAACACTTTTCTTTTCACCTTTAATTCAATTCAAGTGTACATTTGATTCAGTACAGCAGTTGGAAAGAAATCATTTGGCAACACATCTTCCAGCTTTAAGATCCAGCAACCATGAACATTTCTGATCACATTTTGAGTTGTTTCCTCATTGCTGGTCTTTATGTAATCAATGCCGGAGCCAATGGCAATGCTGGTTGGCCTCTTTTCTTCCTGTCTTTGCCTTCTTCTTCTTGACTTTGCATTTTCTTGATCTCTTGCTGAAGATCTTGAGTCAGAAGAGAAATGTTTTGAGTGGCCAGACGGAGTTAGGGCTGTGATTGGTCTAGCTCTTATTGCTTGATCTATTGTTTGATTGTCATCATCATCATCATCTTCATTCAGATCTTGATGACTCTCAGTATGACAGTATTCATGAGTTTCAGCAGATGTTCTTCTCCTTTTCGGATTTGATTAATTTAACTCAAAATCTGTTTCAGCTTGTCTTTTAGAACTTTGCTCTCTTTCAGCAAGAGGTTCTATTGTGAATGGCGCTTCAACATGGGTTTTCTTTCTTGAAGATTTTCTTTGTTTATCTTCCCCCTTAAAAATGGATTGCATCATTGGTTGAATGTGCAGAGAGAAAAACTCATTGCAATTTTCAGCAATAGTACTTAGGCTATTGTACTTAAGAATACTTGCTTGCTGATCAGCGGTCAGCTTGGACAATTCTTGTTTTATACTCACCAAGTTCTCCTCATGTCTGCGCTCATTGTCGACTTTTTCTTCAATGAAAGTCTTAGCCTTTTTCAATGCAGTCTTTGCTAGTTTGAGTGCTTGATTGACATCTTCTTCATAGCTTTTATGATGTAGACTTATGTCTTTTTGAGCTATGGTAAGAGAAGTAGTGCGTTTCAGCACATTAGCCAGTATTTTGCCTATGTCAAGCGGACTCTCAGCAAGCAGTGCATCGTCCTCTTCTTTGCAGGCTTTGTGGACTTCCATTAGTGCCTTAATTCTTGGAGTAAAATCCTCCACACTAGGAAACGACACTAAAGAAGGAGTTACGGAATGAACTTTGTGTAAGAAAATACGGTCAGAGTTACCCCTAGGGTACGCAGCGAAATTTCAAAAATTTTCTTAACATGCAGGTTAATTGATTATGTATATGCCGTATATATTTAAACACGTCAATTAGAAGACTAACCGTACTCCAAAAGCAAGCAGCTTCCAAGTCTTCGTAATAATCCGGTGAATCTTCTCCTTCGTCGAAGTCGAAGATATCTGCAATACTTTGATTATCTGCAAGACAATATAAGTTAGTTTCCAGCTCCTAGAACCTCAACCTTGGTATCCACGGATGAACAACCTATCGGAAGAATGCTAGGATATTCTTTGTATGACCAAGAAGATGGGGCGGCGGTTTTCCTCCGGTGAGAGGGGTGGCGTGCGTGGCTAGTATGGAGAGGTAGGGGAGAGCTTTTTATTTTCTCTAAGAAAACTGGGTATTCAACTGTGTGAATATCTATTCAACTGTATGAAAAACTATATCAAAAGCTCTCTAATAGTCTACTATATATAGTAGTCAATAGAAGCCTAAAGCATAAGCAATTAGACTTCGTAAAGGAATAAGAATCTAATTCTTATTGCACTAGGAAACAAATTTCAAGTCTAGATTCATTCCCAATCAAATTAAAACTCAATCAGGAAAATCTAACTTATCCCTTGGGCTTCTAATAGAGGAAGGAGTCGAACTCCTTCCCCTATACCATCTGCGCGCGCGCGCGCTCCCAGGGGTAATAGGTGGGTCCCGATTTTGGTACCCACATATAGTTCTAAGGCAATTCAAACTCCAAGTAGATTTTGCCCATGTGCATATGTTAATTCTAAATTAACATATCCTTTCAAATAAAAGCTCTATTATATTTCTAAAACATAATCTTTAATTGTATTTACATAAAATACAATTAATTAGCCAATTCAATTAATAATTCCAAATCATTAATTGAGCCAATAAATATTATAATTAATTCCAAATCAATTATAATCCATCAATCACAATTAATTCCAAATCAATTGCGATTCCACTTTCAAGGATATTCTGATAAGCTGAATCACCATATAGTGTGACCCATAGGGCTTCATTGTATTAAGCAAGTCCTAGACTAGGCAAAATGGAATTACTAGACGGTTCCATTTGCAATATTAATACATGAGGACGTTTGAGAGGTTTCTCAAAGCAAACCCTTTCGTTGCGAAGTAAGATGGTAACGTCCCTTCATCTGACTGACTCGAATGCATCTAGGATCGATGATGTGTCTATCCCAATAATACATCCACGGGCGTCTCAGGGAGTTTCTTGGTTACGAAGATATACTTATGACTATCATAATATATCGATGCACTGGCTAGTGACTTTACCAACACAACTATGACGACTATGAGCAGTACTCTCCTATGCTACACATGAGAGATGAATCCTTCACAAAAACACTTACCATCCCCATTTGTATGTAGCCATAATTCTAGATCGTGTCTTAGGTCAACTGCTTATTTAGAGTTGACATCGACGGGTCCACCAAGGATATGGGGCAACAAATGTGATGATAAAGTCCTGTAAGTCCAAAGGACGACTGGCATCACTTCGACAACTTACCGGTTCCCATAGACACTTCGGTGTAGAGTATACATCGATGGGAGTGTCCGGTGGGTACTTCCATTGTTCGGTAATCATCCTTAGAACAAGTATGCGCAGTTATGGGAACGTTTCTTGATTGTCCAACAATCCGTTCCGTGGGCGTGGGATCGGCTCACACTTCCTCCAACAAGTATAACCTCCACGCATACTAGTCTCAGCTGGTTCATTCAGACCCCTACATCCGAGATGAACCTTGACTAGGGAGAGTTTGGGATAGATGATAACTCATACAACTCTCACTATCTGTGTGACCGGTCATCTATCCGAGGGGACATGTTTAATATGAATACAGACAGAAATAGAGATATGACATGCTGCATGCCTGGTGTAATATAAATATGAAAGAAATACTCAATAGTCAAACAACACACATATATTATATTACGTTGACCTGTGTAATAGTACATATATGCCCTCTATAAGGGTTGCATGCCCTTAATAAGGACTGTCTCTAGGACATATACACTATCAATCTCCCACTTGGACTAGAGCCAGTCACCTTTATGCTTAATACCCAGATTAGCATAATGTCTTAAGTGGACTTCCACTGATAAGACCTTGGTGAAAGGATCTGCCACGTTGTCCGTGGTAGAGACACGTTCTATACTAACTTCTCCTCTATCAATAATCTCACGTATAACGTGATACTTTCTAAGTACATGTTTGTTCTTGTTTGTAGATCTAGGCTCCTTAGCTTGAGTGACGGCGCCCGTATTGTCACAATAAATCGTTATTGGACTAGGAGCAGGAACAACCCTCAATTCCTTCAAGAACTCTAACATCCAGACAGCTTCTTTCGATGCTTCTGATGCAACAATGTACTCGGCTTCTGTGGATGAGTCAGCAATTGTGGCTTGCTTAGAACTCTTCCAACAGATAGCTCCTCCGTTCAATTTGAATACGTATCCTGTCTGGACTTAAAGTCATCAGGATCTGATTCAAATCCAGCGTCGACATACCCAGACATCTTTAATTCTGGTTCTCCACCAAACACCAAGAACATCTCTTTAGTCCGTCGAAGGTACTTAAGAATGTTCTTTACAACAGTCCAGTGAGGTACTCCTGGATTCTGTTGGTGTCGACAATTGACACTAAGCGCATATGCCAAATCGGGCCTTCTGCAATTCATTGCATACATTATAGACCCTACTGCCGAAGCATAGGGCACACGACTCATTGCATTTCTTTCTTCATCAGTTTTAGGACCATCCTTAACTGATAAGACAATCCCATGCCTAACTGGGAGAAAGCCTCTCTTTGAGTCGTCCATCTTATAACGCTTCAGTATTTTATCGATGTAGGTGGACTATGTTAATCCTAACATCCTCTTGGATCTATCTCTATAGATCTTGATCCCTAGGATGTAGTTCGCTTCACCCAAGTCGTTCATTGAAAAGGTACTTGATAACCAAACTTTAGTCTCTTCTAGCATAGAGACATTGTTTCCCATGATCAAAATTTCATCAACATAGATGATCATGAAAACGACTCCCTTGTCGCTGTGCCTAGTGTAGACACAGGGATCTTCCTTGCTTCTGATGAAGTCAAACGATTTGACAGCTTCATCAAAGCGGATATTCCAGCTCCTAGACGTTTGCTTTAGCCCATAGATGGATCTATGTAATTTGCATACAGCAGTTGGCCTGGTTTTACTAATAAAACCTTCCGGCTGTACCATATAGACCTCTTCCTCAAGGTTGCCATTGAGGAAGGCAGTCTTTACATCCATCTGCCAGATCTCATAATCATAATAGGCAGCTATCGCAAGTAGAATTCGAATGGACTTCAATTTTTCTACCGGTGAAAAGGTTTCATCGTAATCGATGCCATACCTTTGCGTGTACCCTTTCGCCACAAGTCTAGCCTTGTGCGTTTGTACCTTGCCATCGGAATCTGTCTTTCGTTTAAAGACCCATTTGCACCCAATAGGTCTAATCCCTTGGGGCAAGTCTACCAAGTTCCAAACTTGGTTCAGGTACATGGAGTCCATTTCCAATTCCATGGCCTCTTGCCATTTGTCTGAGTCAATATAAAATTATTGCCTCTTTGTAGGTCTCGGGATCTTCCCGATCTGATAAGCCGACATCAAGTACACTGATGTCTTCTATCATAAAGCTTTGCTTCTGAGGTCCTTTTAGGATCCTCTTCGACCTACGGAGCTCGACTGGTTCTGGTGCTTTTCTTTTCTGGCTTCATGTAACACGAACATTATCAGTGGGCACTGATGCAACTGGTTTGCTGAGAGATCTTCTTTGTCATCGGATTCATCAAGGCCAGCAACCTTGGTTCCTAAATCTGTAGCTTCATTCACTTTGGGTTGAGTGGTTGCTGAGGGAAACTCTTGAGACTCAACAACTGGAGTTTCACCAGTAGTAAGTGGAAGGGAGGGGACTTCCGTGTGCTTCACTCTTGAAGATTGAGCAATGTCTAGATTCTGCGTATGCCTTGCATGAATCTTTAGACTGTTTTGAAGTGCTCTTTGATAATCTTCATCCATTTCTTCATCATCAAGGTTTGGCTCAGTGACCTTGGCATCGAGTGAATTTAACTCGGCATCAGAAAGCTTACTTTTGCCTAATTTCCTTTCAGCATGCTTTCTGGCGTACTCTTCTTCAGTTTCAGCAACTTGTTCAGTTGCTTGAGTACTTGTCTCAGCAGGAGCAGGATTGGATTCTTGTTGCTGACTTGTTGTGTGATCAGCTTGCTGATTTTCAGTATCATGACGTTCAGTCTCAGCAACTGTCAGTTTAAGTCCACCAGCATCAGGACTAGGACCTTGATTATCATTATCGTCATCCTTTTTGTCCTTAGAATCTTTTCATTCATCATCACTTGGATATTTGGGAATGTTCTCATCTTCTTCTTCTTCATCATCGTCCGTCAGTATGACCAACTCAAGATGTTTGTACATTGCTACACTTGTCACTTCCTCTTCTTCATTGATTTTGTGGGGATCAGCCACCACGGGTACAAAGGAACCCTTGAGCATCACAGCTTGTTCAGATGGAGAGGCACTCTTGAATTTGGCTTTCATATTCTCTCTGATTAGAGCAATAAGACTTGAGCTCATGAGCTGAGAATATGTCAACTCTTCTGGAAGTATGGAGTGCACAAACGTCTCGAGTTTCAGCAGAGAAAGTCTCTTTTTCTCGTTGGACAGATGAAGGTGAAGATCAGAGAAGTCCATCCTTCTGTACCTTTGCCAATTGTTGACAGATTTAGCAACTCTGGTCAAGGTAGTTCTCTTGAAGTCTGAGTAAAGTTCCTCTGAACTTACTTTCAGATTTTCAGTGATGTGAACCACTTCAGTGGTCTCCTTTTGAGCCTGAAAAAGAATAAAACTAAGTTCTGGAAAGTTTTGGAGAATAGTTTTAGAGTCAAAAGATGGAACATGATTTACCTGCTGAGATTCAGCAAGCTCATGTTGCACACTTTGTTGTGCTGGTACTATTTCCATTGCTTCAGGAGCTTGAGAAGCATCCTTGAATTGTTCATTCTGAAATAAGTTTAAGTTAGATACACGCACCAAGTTTTCAAACTTAGTTGAATTACCAAAAACTTCATCTACCTGCTGAACAGGAGCTGTGGATTCTGGTGCAGAAGTTTCAGCAACCTTCTGACTTGTATCTTGAGAAGTCTGTAATGAAATCATTATATTAGCAAAAGAATGAGTTTCAGATAGTGAATTTTTGCTTATGTCTGAGTTAACTACCTGCTGAAGAAGGGCAGGTGGTGACTCAGTCCTTTCAGCAACGACAACTTCTTCAATATCTGGGACTTGTTCTTCATCAGACTTCTTCTCTTGCTCTAATTGAGAAGGCTGTGCAGATTCAGCAATCTCCCTTGTCTCTGAAATGACAAGTTGAGAAGAGACATCTTGACCTTTTAGTTCACTGCTGGTCATAAAACATCTACTGATTTGTTGGAGTTGTCTTCAATCTCCAAATCCATTTGCTGGCTCAGTTCTGTCAGCACCAGCTGAACTTTGTCAATGGGTTTTCAGTGAACTAGGTTCAGTATTCTCAGCATTACGAGATGCATCGTCGAATAGTGTCTCTTGTGGTGTTTCAGCAACCTCTGGGACTTGAACCATTGTAGTCTCAGCAACTGGTTCTTCAGCAATCACAGTCTCAGTAACTGCAGTTTCAGCAACTTGATGAATTGCTTGTTCATCAACCATCTTTTCAGCAGCATCAGCAAGTGCCGCGTTTCTCAGATCATCAGTAATATCACTTGCTGGTTGCAGAGTCTGATCATCTAGATTATCTACGATGTAGATCTGGCATTGGGGCAGGAATTTCGTTTCCACTGCCTTGTGGTCTTAACTCAGCAGATGTACCAACATTTAGTTGATTGTTGAAGGCTTCTACAAACACTTCAACATTGATGTAGGCTTCTATAAGCACTTCATCAACATCTACTGGAGTATCTTGTGTTTCAACAACTACTGGAGTATCATCCGAAAGATCATGGACAATTGGAACTGACTTGCGAGCCAGTGTTTTCTTTCTTGGGTTCTTTATCCGTTTCTTCTTAGGGATGGGGTCAGCTGATGACGTTGCAGTTTGAGTGTCATCATCAACTTTCCTCTTTTTCTTCTTAGATTTTTCCAGTTTCTCTCCAGCAGCAGCATCTGCAGTAGTTGCATTTTCAGCAACGACTGTTGTACACTTATCTTGTTGATCACCATCTACAGCAGTTTCATCAACAACTTTTTCAGCTGTTGGAGTCTTTGTCTTGCTGACTAGTGGTGACAACATCTGAAGCTGTTGTATACCTTTCTTGCTGACTTGTGCTGACAACATTTGCAACTGTTGTCTTCTTTGATTTCTTGTCAGCAAGCTTAGGTCCATTTTTCTTGTAGAAGGCTCTTCCCACATTGCATACTGATTTCTTAATCGGCAATGGGTTTCTCAGCTGAATCTCGAAATGTTCAAGGATATAGCATATTTTTAGTCCATACATGACTGGGAAGGTAGGTGAGACCTTGTTGTTAGGGTTGAAATATGTCCAGTCCGCATGTACGAACTGGAGCGGTCTAAGAGCGCGACAAAGCATCATAGGCCGTCCCTCAAGGGGCACAACCACACCCAAGTATGTCACTAAGGTGTGGATCGACCAACATAGGGTCCGACCATCACTGGGAGGACAACCCTCAAAATAAGCTCCTCTCAAGGACAAAGCTGCCAGGGGGCTCGAGGAGCATCTCTCTCGGGCTCGAGGAGGCCTTACCTCAAGGTAACGCTCCTTGACAGAAACTGAGCAGGACACTACTCGCATCACCCACGCACAAGGAAGGCACGAGGACCACAGAGCGACCAACCATGGTTACTCTCCTGGGCCAAGGCCCACGGACCTCCTTAATGGGCCTGGGCCGAGGAAGGCCTCAATCCTGGCCGTACACGTGGCGTGATCCTACATGACCTGAAGATGAAAGGTCTCAAGTATAAAAGGCCCTCATTTACTCTCCAACAGTAAGCATTAACTACGTCACCCGAGCACCACTTTCACTACTCTTACTAGGGAAGCCTCACAACTCCCTACTCGTAAAGTCGCCTCTCCGGTCTGATACCTTACAGACCGGGCAAGAGACATTAACCCCCCCCCCTCTAGTCTATTTCAGGTACGAGGAAGCTACAAGAAGGCTCATTTCCTATCTCAGAGGGACACTACAAGAAGAACTAGAAAGACCTAGAATAGCGACTCATTGCGAACTTAGAAAGAAGCACGAATTACCCTTCAACATTTGGCGCCGTCTGTGGGAATCGACACAAAAGGTCATTCCTTGCCCTCCTGGTCGAGCCACTTTCCTCCTCGTGACACTTCACGAATATGCCTCCCAGAAGAAGCAACCGTCTTGCTAATGCACCACCCACAAATCCTCCTCGACCTAGAGGCCGTCCCTCTAATAACGGTCGCGGAGGAGGAACGGAGGGTGTTCCGAGGGAGCCGAGAAATAACAATGTTGCAAGGAATCGAGAGTACACGGAGGGGGCATTTACTAATGTCACTCACTCCCAAAATGAGACATCCGGGGAAAATAACCCGCAAGGAGTCCCGGTAGGAAACGCCTATGGAGCTTTGAGGGTCGCAAACAACGCCGAGTCTAGGGGGCAGCCTCATCCGGTAGCAATCAACCAACCTCCCGTGGCAGTGAATCCTCCTCAACCGGCCGCATTGACCTTCACCCTTCCTGATGGACGTGTCGTCCGACCATCAGATTTCGGGATGGGCGAAGCTCAATACGGTCTATTCCTTCTTACTTTACAAGGATACGTCGGAGGAAATGAGGCTATTAGGGTTAATACCGAGATACAAGCTCCAGTAGAACCACAAGCACCGGTGCAAGAGCAACCTCGAGCCACATTAGTCGCTCCTCGTCAATCTCAGGGAAGAGCACCTGTTGCCCAAGATGAAGCACATTCAAGAGCCAACACCAGGCCGATCCAATCTCGACTCGGACCATCAAGAATCCAATCGAGGTTAGGACCACAAGGTGCCCCGGATGATTTGAGAGACCTGATTGATAGAAGAATACGGGCTTCATTGCAAAATGTAGCACAGCAAGAAATAGAGCTCAGGTGGTCGCTACACCACCCGCGCCCCCCAATCAAGTTACCCCCAACCAGGTAACTCCTCAAAACCAACAAGAAGCGGTAGAAGAGAATCAAGCATTGAGAACAGTAGCTGAGGTAACCCCCCTGGTCGATCCGACCACGGGGAGGAGGCTCACTCTGGAGGAACTCAACGCGAGGAAATCCGCACTTGATGCTCAGATAGAGACTCTTCGTGGAACTGTCCAAGAGAGAGAGCAAGACC
The DNA here is from genome assembly GCA_028274465.1 of Plantago ovata. Classification (NCBI taxonomy): domain Eukaryota; kingdom Viridiplantae; phylum Streptophyta; class Magnoliopsida; order Lamiales; family Plantaginaceae; genus Plantago; species Plantago ovata. Next base: position 46,970,258 of record CM051456.1, on the reverse strand, counting down.
AAGATCCGAGCCCTTTGTGCGATGAGATCAGGAACCACCAAGCCAAGATTGAAAGAGGCTTTCCCACCTTCGAAAGCTATGATGGAACAAGTTGTCCAAAGGACTACTTGGTAAGATTTGGCACTAAAATGGATGCCTACGGTCATGACTCAAGGACTAAGGCACTCCTTTTCCCGGCTAACCTTTCCGGGGAAGCAATGAAATGGTGGTCGCGCCTCCCTCACCGATCCATCAAATCATATAGAGATCTCTGTAAGGAGTTTTCTAAGCGTTTCGAGAAAGTGATGAACGCCAAGAGACGGGTGAGGTACTTGGCCGAAATTGTCCAGAGAAACAACGAAGACTTGAGGGACTTCATCAACCGCTTTCATGAAGCAGCCCTCCAAGTCGAGGATCACTCAATCAATGAGAGGAAGGAATACTTGTATGGTAACACTACCAACATCAGATTCCAAGATGTACTCTCAGCATCGTGTATAGAGAACGAAGCACAACTTGCCAAAGTTTGCAAGGACTTCCTCGAAGCTGAGGAATTCCGAAGAACGGTCACCGTGAGAACCAATCTTCCCAAGGAAAAAGGGAAAGAAAAAGAAAAAGAAAAGGAGTACCTCCTCGACCCCCAAAACCCGGAAGCAGAGGAAGAGCAAAAATTGTCGTTGATCAAGGAGGGAACCTCAAGAAATATTTCAGAGCAGGAGGTCTCCTCCCAGAAGGTCGCCCCAAGACGATATAGCAACTACACAGACTTGAATAGGCCAAGATCCGACATCTTGAACTATATAGTCTCGAGGAAGCTAGACGTCTCGTGGCCACCCCCGATAAGGAAAACCCTAGAACAAGAACTAGGCGAAAAATTTTGCAAGTTTCACAAGGGAAAGGGCACACCTCAGTGAGTGTGTCGAGCTCAGAACGAGATGAGAGAATGATACGCGGGCGGCAATTGTTATACATCCGGAAGTGAACCCGTGGCACTCCTGCCCCCCCTCTCTGCAAACTGTGAGCGAGCACCCCTACCAGGAAACCCTCAGGACACGACATCCATAATTACAACAATTATGAGACTCGCCCCGTAAATGCGAAGCATCCGCACTCTCACACTTGCGG